>NW_019059727.1:1817364-1862925 GCF_000696155.1 Zootermopsis nevadensis
GAATTTCGTTACCGCCTTTACAAAATCCTTTCTCTGAGTCAACGTAATTCAGCCCATACGTTCACACCTTATTCCTATTAAGGTCCATTTTAATATTATCCTTTCAATTGCGCCTAGGTCTTCAATTGGCCTATATTTCGAGGTTTCCAGATAAAATTTAAATTTCCACTTCAGTATATTCGTAATACGCTATTTCGCAAATTGGCAATTTATTAATAAAGACAGACGTGTACCTTATATATAGTGTTAAAAGGGGCGTGTGGAAGAAAGGATTTGAGATTAGTCCTTTCGTAGATACATCCACACACATCTTTTACGTTCGTGTTCTGCTAAAATTACAAATGGAACTATTTCAGAAGCAACGGCAACAATTATTTACGTAAGCCGTTTCTTTTATTTTTGGCTTCAGTATTACAGTTACAATTTAAAGTTATTATTCATAAATGCATACATTTTAAGATTTAATATACAAATATGTATATATTGTACACGGAAACATGGAGGAAACTTTAAACTCCAGGTCTCTCGGACAACTTATTAGATCCAATCTGTCACATCCAAAATTCATTACCCAAATGTGCAACTCAGGCTATGTAATGTAAATCGCCCCCATGGCATGATTTATTCCTGTCTTCCGCATCATTTATTTCTTTGAATATTACATTAATTTCCACGGTGATGGCTGTCGGCTGACGCCGTACTCATTCACGCAGTCTGACCGATGTGAACAGTGACGGAACGGATTTCCTCGACGCTTTGTCGTTCGACTAAGTCTTCATTACACAACTGGATGCAACGTATAATGTGAAAAATTACAGGGATAGTAACTGCATTTATATTCTTTATTCACAGCTGAATCCGCAAGATGTTTGTGTCCGGCTGTCCACCTATTACTTGATTTAAGTGTAGTCATCAATACAACGGATAATACAATAAAATCTTCAGTACTTCAGTACCCTGAGGACGACTGAGGTGGACCTCGAAATGTTGGTCTTTTCATGTTTTAATCGCTTGACGCCACTGATAGCCCGAGAAGATTTTGTTTTACATAGTCGCCGTGAAAGCTCAAAATTATACTCAAAGGACAATAATTTACCCGAACTCTTCAGTTCTCTGACGACGGTGCGATATAATATGTGAAATCGATCTTTTGGACTTTGTCAATGGTCCAAATTATACGGTTATAAAAATACGTTTCTGAAGTTGGATTCTGCTTCCGTCTTCAATCAAATAAAGGGTCTAAGACATAAAGCGTATGTATTGGGCCTCTTGGTCAGGTCTGAGGTCACCTAGCCAACTGACTAGCTGTTTACGGACATTTCGCATCGGTTAATTTATGGGGTGAGAGGAATTAGAAGGATTGG
Source organism: Zootermopsis nevadensis (assembly GCF_000696155.1). The sequence goes on from NW_019059727.1 coordinate 1,818,729, forward strand.
CGAAAATGAAGAGAAGGGAAGGGGAACTAGGTCGGAAAGGGAGGTAATATGATAAAACAATGGGTAGGATATGGAGTCAAGAACTGTTTGTAGCAATAAGCGGTTTGAAAAAAGAATTAACATGGATCTAATCAATACGAATAGGCAATTTTATGATGTAGATGTTTAATGTTCCCATTGTGTTCGTGTGACTTCCTTAGTGGTATGAAATATCTAAAGTTTATCTTCGATATTATTATATAACACTTGCCGGTATTTAAGGTTATGAGAGAACTCTGAGTTACTTTAATTAGACTGTATTTCTTTAATATGTTGCTGATACCTTAAATGGTCACAGATTTGTTGAATGGAATTTCAGCTCACCAAACGCTTTCTCGGCTTAAGTCGACATTGTATTGCTATATCAACATTTGTGCTCCTAGTGGGCGTCGTTGGAGTTACGTTCCTTCCTGGACATGCTACAATTTTTAAACTTCCCTTCCAATGGCGTAACATTCACTTCTGTCTGATATTTAATGTTCGTTAAATTAATATTTGAAACAGTTCAGTTCATTTGTGTTTACTCTGTGTGTCTCCTAATACAGCTTATCTGTTGTGAAATGTTCGCTGCAGCACAATATTAAAAATAAAAGTCTTCCTTTGGGTATGGAGGCACAACGAAGTGTTAAAGTATGCATAAATTCCTGCAGTAAATAAATATAAAAAAATCTGGGTACCGAGTGGTTAATTCTGATCCCTCCGACATAAAAACGAACACGAAATCCATCAGGCATACAAAGATGAATGATTCCATTTTCCACCCTTGTGCACGCATTGTCAGCTGTTTGGGGTCATACAGGCTTGATGGATGCATGAAAGCATCTAGTTCAGCAGTTATACATTCACAGAGACAGAAATCCACTGCTACAATCTTCCGTCTGGCATTTCAACTATCCTTTACTTAACTGAACGAAATAGTATATTTAAAATCATTTTTAAGAATGCCGTACTAAAACTCTTTTTAACTTAAAAAGCGAACTCTTCCTTTTTTAGAAAACATCATCTGGGACAAGCTGAAGTTATACAAAATTAATAATCATTAGAATTTATCATGTTTTACGATATTAAGTGGGACAAGCTGAAGTTAAACAAAATTAATAATCACAAGAATTTATCATGTTTTACGATATTAAGAGTAAATAAGTTCTGGAAATATTTGTTGCATTAAGATAACTTCTACGTTCCCGTCTCGTCCCTCACTTTGCATTGCTAAAGTTCTATATTCACGTACTTATTGCGTTTCATAAGTAAATGTAAACAGTTTTAAGAGAATTAGCTCTCGAAGGCTTATAATATGTTATAACGCTTCTGTAATTTACTAAAAAATTGTCCCTTTAACCAGGAGCTCACATAGGTTGAAACGTTCATAAAATAAAATATTTTGACTGAGAAAAGTAAATCAAACATCCGCCATCTTATTGGGTTATTCATTTTAGAATCACCCCAGAGTAGTCTGACAAAATCAAATTGTCTGATACAAATCATATTCATGATTATAATTGGACGTATGAATTATGTTTGCAGACAAGTAACTAATTTAGTTACCTACCTTAATGATGTTCAGCCGTCTGTTTGTTCACAGGGACAGATCGACTCTGTGTATTTTGATCTTAGGCAGGCCTTTGATTCAGTCCCGCATTCTATTCTTTTGAAAAAGCTAAATAAATTTGGACTATCTTCTCCTTATGTCAAGTGGTTCCAAAGTTATTTATCATCCAGATCTGCCTTTGTTCGCATTTTAGGACAGTCTTCTTCTTTCTACGCGGTGTTATCTGGAGTTCCACAAGGCTCTACCTTGGGACCTCTCTTATTTAATATTTTTATTAACGACCTTTGCGACAAAATTAAGTATTCTAAATTTCTCTTATTTGCCGATGACTTGAAACTATATCACGATATTAAATCTGTGCATGACTGCAGAGCTCTTCAAGCAGATATCAATTCCGTACATGAGTGGTGTAATGATAACAATATGGAACTTAACATAGAGAAAACCAAAATTATATCGTTCACACGTAAAACCAACAGTATCCATTTTAATTACATTGTTAGTGACTTTTTAATCTTGCGTACAAATTGTATAAAAGATCTTGGTGTTTTGTTAGACAGTAAACTGTATTTTCACTGTCAATGTTTAGCTTCTTCACCATCAGGATTTCAATAACCCTAAAATCATTAGTAAAACATTTAAGTTCCCGGAGGTATATCAAGACCCTAAAATTCACTCATTTTAGCAGGATTCATCTTACAAGTATATAAAGTGATCAGACAGAGAGATGTTTAATGGTAAGCTTTTCATACCAATTTTTATACCGTAAATGCTTCAAGAAAAGCAGCAAATAATTTCGATAACAATCAATGTTTCACAATAAACACATGTTCCGCTCTTGAATACACCATGTTGTGCATCCGGCCTAGTAACAAGTATGACCTTGACTAGAAAGGGGGACGGGGGAGGGAATCTATTACACAGGGGCTTTTGATTTGATTTTTTGTGCCGTAGTGAATGATTCTTGTTGGGTTGCGTTTTTAAGGGGAACATTCTGTACGATACAGCAAAGATTTAATAAATACGCTTCAACATTATGATAAAATGACCGGGCTACGTCATACACAATCTCAGCGCAGGCTCATGCAATAAACCCTTTCTGAATGTTTCGGCCCCGGTGACATACACTCGTGAGTTAGTTACCTTAATTCATCTCTCTCAGCCAAGGGACTGGACATACCTGACGCTGGCCGGGGATTAAGAAAAGTTACTCCTGAATTTGAAACATAATGGATGTATTAATAAATGAAAATCTACAAACAAAACTAACTTCGAAGGGACTGGAAGATAAAACTGTAGTAAAATGTTTGGAGAGATAAATATAACAACTGAAAGAAAACAGTGTAACAATTCTTCTTCAATGCTTTTATACTAGTCATCAATATTCTTATGTCTCCTCCATCCAAACTTGAAGCCAGGCAGTAAACCAAGCGAAAACCGTTAAGGCAGTTGAACGTTTTATCGGTTGAATTCGTTTCCCTCCTTTTAAGACCGATATCCCCCCCCAAAAAAATATTCAACAGGAAGGAACTCAATGGCGCCAAGGAGGTTATGCAAAGATCACAGCAAAGAGAGTAACATTCTGTTTACAACTATGTGATGCTCTGAAAATTTCTGTCTTCAGGGTTGTCATCACCCTGATGACGGAGGCAGTATGACCTCTGAAACGTTGGTAAACACCGACCAGACTACACAGCGCAACAACCCAGAAGACAGGAATCTTCATACTCATCGCCCTGATGACGGAGGCAGTATGACCTCTGAAACGTTCGTTAACATCGACCAGACTACTCAGCGCAACAACCCAGAAGACAGAAATCTTCATACTCATCGCCCTGATGTCGGAGGCAGTATGACCTCTGAAACGTTGGAAAACACCTACAATACTATACGGCGCAACAACCCAGAAGACAGAAATCTTCATACTCACCGCTGTGAAAACCTCAAATCATACATACGTGATACTCTAACTACAAAAGCAGACTACTACAATGACTGTGACAATAACTACTCACCTAAGGGTTATTAAATGACGCTCTGTCAGCTGCAGAGTCTATTCTATCATAAACGGTGAGTGGTGAGGAATTTCGTCTACGTGAAGGCATTGTCCAAAATTTTCCCGCAGAAAATAACACAAGAAGACACTTTACAATACTGCCAACATGGTTAGAGTCCTGTACTGAAATTTTACAGCTTCCCAGTCAAAACGAATTGAATAAAACGACAAAAATGCCCTGGACTCTAAAGTAGTTTCCAAAAATTAAAACAGCGTTAACCACAAAAAAAAACATCTTTACACCTTGTTGTAAGCCAGCTCAAACTATTACCTCCAAGATCCATTTTAGTATTATTAAATAAAAGGATACTATTCTTGAATATTCAATGTTAGTAGAACTTCTTAAATCGTTCCATTGCAGTGGCTTAGAGCATTCGGTTTTCAGAATAGGTGAAAATCTCTTTTGAAAAGTTTCAAAACAAATGTCCCACTTCTTCCTATTTACATACATATGACACAAGCAGACGAAAACTTCGCGGTAGTTTACGAAACACACAACTGCTAGAAAGTTATTCCATTAAATTATGTGTCAGCGTCTGTGAGGGACCCTCTCACTGGGTTGAATATTAAAAACACCATACTTTTTACGGTAGAACATAAATGAATTCAAGATAATTCCGTTTCACATTTTCGAAATACTACTTAACATATTCCAACTAGAACACATTCACATAATTTACTATATTTGTGATTATCAACCAAAGGGAAGCAGTTGTGATTAATAAATAAGGGCTGTATAGTCGAGTTCAACAAAGATCAATCATGTGCATTGGTTCATGGGTGACATCAAGATGCGCCCTGCCTATGGCAAATGTTCCAATGCTCTGGGTAAGGGTGTACAGTTGGGCGTGGGGCTGAAAAGACACGGGGATGTGGGACCCTGTTTATGATGGCGTGGGATAAACCGGCCATGAAGAGCGTTTGATGATTTGCGTTGTGACAATACCAATATGGCGCTTTCGTCTGCCTAGAGCAATCTGCTTGCGTTACCTCATGCAGAACCGTTCACTTTGTCAAACCTGTTTCTGGGTGCGTGAAGCTGTGACGTCACGAGTCACAATTTCCCCGACACAGAAATAAAAAAGAGAGAACACGTTACAGAAATAGTGAAAAACTACGATTATACGCACTTTGATCATAGAAATTCAGATCTTTGTGTGCCGCGTTCCCTTAATCAAAACGATGTTCTTACTGCTCAGTAAGTCTGAATACACGCGGTTATTCAACTGTAACGGTCCAAATTACATCTTGTGCTGAGGTAATTTAATCATACTATTTTTTTATTATTTTATTAATCTGAATTGGTTTTAAGTTTTCTTTTCAAATTTTTAACTTTTTGTGGTGTTTGGAGTGTAATACTGGGCTGGGTACTTCCATTTCATGGCATCTACCTAAGTGTTTAAGACACAGACGTGCAAGGACCTCCGGTTCCCGGAAGTCTTGGTTTTGACATTAATAGGTAATAAATTATAGTGAATTTGGTGTAGTCCCATGTGTCACACTTTGACATTTATGGCTTCAATATGTCAAAAGTCAGTTTGGACTTTATGGTTCATGTCACTCAGCAGACAAATTTTACTGGACCATACACATTAAGGAGTGTGAGGGAGAAATTTTGAAAGACCCAATTAGACGCAAGAGCTGAATACAAGTGAATATGTCACTGGTTTTAAATGTTTTGAACCAGGGACAGGACGCTTACAGCAGCGCGTCAGTTTATGGGGACTCTTCAACAAATTTTAAACACAATCGCACCCAAATCCAATACAATTCTGAAATCATCGTCTTGCGGCTAAAGCCAAATATCATCTGTATTGTTCTTAAATAAATAAATAGTGTAAAAAGAAAAATATATTCAGCAATAGCGGCAGTCTCTAGTTGTCGACAGTTACATGCCGTTAACACCCCTGGAGAGATTCAAGTGTCTACCGAGGAGCCAAGCTCCTATCACTGAGCGGCTATACAACATATAAGACACAGTTAGACATGACGTCACCAGAAACGACAAGATAACACAACTTGGCCCACACACAAAAAGCACATACATTAGTTAGTCAGCCGCGAATAGGATGACAGAAACTTAAAATTACGGGTGCACCTATGACCTGGGAGTTTGTGTACACAAGACACAAATTGGAGGTATAGTCCACGACTGTAATCTTGAGAATTGCAAGGAATGCAGGAAGTCCGTAGCGTTAAAGGATATTTAATCCTTCGCCCCACTTCCTCACCCCGAAAATCTCAAAATTACAGTCGTGGACTGTACTTGGTTCATCATTTGTTAAGACAGGAGCAATAATACCTCACAAAATTTAAGCCTTAAACCAAGCTCTGACCGAGAGAAATTTCACAGTTTCATGTAGATAAAAGAGGACACTAAAATATTAGTGATAAACCATCACAGTATTTATTCAAAAGTGTTACTTCCATGAAACCCACTAAAACAGTTTCGGGAATATATGGCCATCCTCAGGTATAAAGGATTAACTATACTGTTCAGCGTTTCCAAAATAGGAACAACCTATGTAGATGATTTTGTCGTTAATAATTTACTGATCACACAACAGGATGCAAACGTTTAAACCAACAACGGAAAATGTTAAAAGCTTTTCAGTACATGAGCGAAATCGAATGACGAATGAGGCTGTTAATTACACAGTAAACGAACCGCGTCTTTCAAAGCGCGACTACAAACACTGCAACAGTCCCTAAAGGCAACATTTAATTATTAATTCTTTAAACCTCGGTAAGGGGTTTCTAATGAGTACGAAATTATTAATAATGTAAAGGAAATGTGGCAATACATTCGTCCAGTTCGAAATAATTCACAAGTTTATTTTCCCCCCTAGAATTTTCTGCTGATTGTTTCATAAACAAAAATGTAAATTAAATAACTTTTATTTACGATGTACTCGGCCCGTAATAAAGAATTTAGCATCAACTAAATACCATTTCGACTTATGGTTCATTTATCATACGATCTGTTTTGATATCTAAAATTCCACAGATGTTAATTGCTGGAATTCATCCAGATATATTTGCAGCCATTTAATTAAACAAGTTATGAAATGTTCCCATATTTCAGTAAGTCTGGTGCATGAGATAGCACCAGTAATCTTCCGAAGTTTTAATTTTGGTTTTGGGGTTGTGACACTGTGCAGTCGTGTAAGTAAATACGAATATTTTGGTGGAACCTGCTACCTCCACATTCAGTGGAAAATACTCCTCTGAAATGTTGGTAACCACATGACCACAAATTAGTGGAAAATACTCCTCCAAAATGTTGGTAACCACATGACCACAAATACAGAAGGCTACAGTACAAAACTTCTACCGCCGATTATAATTCAAATTTCATGTCCTGAAAAGGGCCTGTCTTCCAATCTAAAATTTAAAATAGTTTAAAGAGAAGTGAGGAGTTTGTAAGATTATAATAATTGACAGATGTTACCGCAGCGTAAAGAGAAAAATTTTAAAAAATACTTACCAGAAAACTACAGTACAATTAACTTTACTGTGTTCGTCGATAGGAGGAGTCACTAACGGAGTTCTGGTATTTGTAAATGGTCTTCAGATTTATCGTTTACAAGCAATATTTTATAGAAGGATATAAGTAAAAAAATGTAAACGGGAATTTAAGTGTATTATGAATAAATTTATAATCGTCTTAAGGAGGTAAATTGAAGAAAGCCGAAAAATGGAATATTCATCGCCAGAATGTTGAGATGACAGATGAATTCAAATGTTTATGAATAACTTAAAAATACTTCAGGAATCAGAAAACATCAATAAAATCAGCAGGTAGCCAAGCATTAACAACTATTGATAAACGTTTAGCTGAGAATCTTAATATGAAATTTCGGACATTAGAATATATATTTAAAATTTTGCGTAAATCCAAGCCAATGTATGGTGTTTATAAAGGGGGTTAGACGTAGCATGAAGGTAAACTGACAGAATGCAAGGACGATTCTAAAAGAAAACTCTAGAACTACCAAGACGCAAAGCAGCAAATGTCGTGGCAGAAATGGAAATAGTAAGAGACAGCAGAAGAATAAAATCGATGTGGCTGGCAGTTAAATATTGGAAACAAATAATATATCTGGACATTCAAGACCCAGCCAGACAATATTGTGAATGACAAAGAATTTTGAGATTCGAAAACTGGGCGAAGAAGATTAAACAGGAGATTGAAAGCATAGGAACTGCACATAAATTAAGCAGCAAAGGGACATCAGAAGACTAATGGTGGTCATTAAAAAGAGGTATAATGATACAGAAAGGCAACATTTATATTATATCTGAAAAGATTTCTTTAGTATTTTACAACGAGATAAAGCATAAGTGGGTTAGGAAAGGGTATATCGAATTTTGCTCTAGAAATGAAAGACGTTGGTTCGTTGGGATAGAAGCGGAAGTTTGGAAGCTAAGATGGTTAGAAGGGGATAGAAAACATAAATAAGTCCCCTATGCATGGCAAACGAAGACGTTATGCATCTACAGATTGTCCCAAAAAGATGTATACACATAAATTTAACATTCCATAACAAAATGTGTATACGTTTTTGGGACACTGTACAACTGAGCTGCTCATAATCCGAACAAGAACTTCTTTCATTCACTGTTTTTGTTCCAAACATAAACTATATTAGATACACTGAACAAGAAATTTTTGTTAAAATCTGACTAGAACAATGGCATTTTGACTTACATGGGGCCTAGGTAGACCTCATTTTGTGTCGATACTCACAAGACATCATTTTACCATTTAGCTTACTAACTGTATACCAACAATACTAGAGCTTACCGACACAGGACATGTGTAACATTTAAAACTGTGACTGTCACCAACGACATTTATTTTAGAGGATAATAGCAGATTCTCGAAAATGTGTAACATTTGTCAAGGTAAACTTTCTTTACGAACAGACGGCCATGCGAAATACAAGATATAAGTCACTGTGGTTAGATACGTGAAATTTTATATAGGCATATCATAAATATAGACCCTGCTTAAAAATATGTACGAAATATTTTATATATTAACAATTACAAGAATGGTAACTGTTAGTAACTTTAAAGTTGTAACATATCAATTAACGAAGTCAAAAATCATGTTAATGAAGATTATACACAGAAACGTAAGAATAAATCGGCTACGTACAATTATTAATTTAAAATCTCAATATATGCAATACTTTTATATAATTCATTTAATGTCGCTATCAGTACCTCAGACTACACAGCGTCGAATAATACAATGACAGTGAATATTGAAGTATGTAGGTTACTTTTGAACGTATTTTAGCCTCTTCCACAATTATGCTAGGAGGATTTCGAAGCTACAGCGACGATCCAGCAACCAGGGGCGACCTCCGGCTCTAATTTTCGCTCTATTATAACGTCAGACCGCATCTGAAACCTTCGGCCTCCTTTTTCAGCCTTCCAACAGTGCATTTCCCTAGCGCGGTTCTCTCTTCACAATTACGAAAGCAGAAGTCAGGAAGACAAGAGGTCATCAAGCAGCTAACCAGCATTAATACGTGAAGTTGTAGAACCCTAGCACTCAGGTTGCACCACTTATTTTAATTGCTGCTTGTATAATTACATTAAAATGACTGACTATCCATAGATGGCCCCATTATTTCGTCCGGTATACATTAAGACTTAAATATCTCGAATTTCTGTGAAGCTTGTTGTGACGACGCTAATAATCTACGAAATTTTGTTATTGTAAACGCAGGCCAGACTGACTTCGTCCTTTCCTGCTACTGCAAGTCTGTCATCTAACCATAACTTTTCTTCCCAAATCTCTGACCGGATTTCGATTAAATTTACTACTGAGATATATATTGTGCGGGTATAATTTCGATTCGTATCGATTCATACAAAAGAACACAAAATTGACGTGTGAGAACGTGGTAAGGAATTGAAGTTTGCGATCACCCTGGCATCAATTACCTCTGACATGTCGGTAAACTTGTAGAAAAGATGGTGCAACAACCAGAAGACAGCCATCATATTCATCGCCTACAAAAACTCAAATCTCACAAAAAAAGAAATTTCTTGGCCTTAACAGAAGTGAAATAACATGAGGGGGAGTAAAACTGTAAAATGAGGCGCTTCATAACTTGTACTCTTTGCCAAATATTACTAGTCTGCACAAATCAAACTGGATTAAACTGACGAGCCATTGCACGGGAAGAGGTAAAAATGTATACAGAGTATTAGTGTTAAAGAATAATACAACTTGAAAGATGGCCTAGGGGTTAAAGCAAAAATAACATAAACATGCTTAAAATAGGGTGTGAGGATCTGAACTGAATACATCTGTATTAAGATAGGGCTCAGCAACAGACCTGTAACACATTACCTTCGATTCCACAAAAGATGGGGAATATCTTCAATAAATAAGCAAATATCAGCTCTCCAAAATGGACGCTCTATCACTGAGTTAGATTACCTGCCCCATATAGCATCGTCTTACTTTAAGTAATCTTTGAAAAACGACTCATCCAACACTAAACGAATGTTAAGTAATATAACATAGACCTCTGAGATGTACAAGTTTCATTGAAACATCTTCCGATATGATAAGTATCTGATATAATACAAGTAAAATAATCTGAAACTCTGTTTACGTTTGTATTTCTAAAGTGAGTAGTTTTAGAACAAGATATGAGCAGTTCATAAAATGACTAAGAAAATATCTGTACTGCAAACTGAATAGTATCTACCGATATGTATACTGAGTGATTCAAATCGCTTAGGAATTTGTCTCATATCAAATGTATCATATTTTAATTTTATAAAAAGCTGAGCACATAGCACTATATACTTTATTTTAGCTATAAACACTGTACAATCAATCTTGCTAAAACTATCCTACAAGTGTAATGGATTATCTTTGAATCTCTGACCCTTTGAAGGACGAAGTTCACTTACATAATGTTTAAAATTTACTCCCTACTTACTTCAAAGGAAATATTACTCGCCTCCTTTACAAAGATTAATTGAAAAAACAGCAATTATTTTTTAATCAACATTAACCGAGATTCATACAAAACCCACAATTACATTGTAGAGGTAAAATTCCTTTACGTAATGTTGAAGTACTGGTACATTTGTGCTTTAACCCTTTAAATCATAGTAGAAACTACGTATATACACATATTAACATCTGGCAAACAGTACCTCTACATTTAGCCCGAAGAGTATATTTATGTGATTCCTTTACATTAATCAGCTGATCTTTTCAATCGGCGTCGTGTTTTATTTGATGTAGGAACTGGATTTTTAAACACAGCATTTTCTCGATTTCAAGACGTCAACGATTGATTTAGTATGACATTTTCAGGAAAAGGACGCCTTTACGATTCTTAGACGCCATCAAATGTAAGATGCAGCCCCATTTCAGAAATGTTAAAATTTGAAAAACTTGTCTTAACATCAAGCAAATGCGGTATTATTCAAATTAACGTCAGCTTCAAAGGTCTAAATGCAGTATGCAGTCGGCAACTTCTCCTGCAGGTGTGTACTGCAGGATATCAACAAGCAAGGCGCTCTATCACTTGGTCCTACTAACTCCGCTCACTCAAAATCTTGCGTAGATTGAACAGCCATACCTAATAAAAGATTTCCGCCCATGAAATGGAGCATTAAACATAATGAGACATAACACAACACCTCCACAATAATAAGTTATCATAAATAATAATACAAGACTAAGTGTTACAATATGTCAAAATAATTTTATCGTTAGCCAGCAAGTAGCACAGTAAGCATTAAAAACGCATCTTAATCAGTGCCTTAAAGAAGCAACCTGAAGATGAATTAAATCATTCGAAACATTAAGCCTGCTGTTTATTACCAACAAATATATAAAGCGTTTTTTTAATAAACCATATGATAATATCTTGGGCGTGGCAGACGCGTTTGTACTCATAGGCTACTTAATTTCATCGGCCTGTATTTTTTAATCCTACGTATTTATACATTTTTAAAACAATTTTAGAATTTTTACTTTTGCTACTCATGTCTTCATTCAATAAAGTGGCATAAACATTATACACAAAATCTTTATTTATGTCACTGTGATTCTATTGGACTTTCTTGATAAAACCTAGAGAACAATTAAAAAGCTGTGGGACTAACGCCTCCACTTCTTCCGGACTATAATAAATTTAAAATATACCAGACAACTGTTTAACTGTATGAAATTTTCTATTAAATTAAGCAATAGCACTTTTATATTCAGTAGGTTATAGGTTACTGAGTTATTTAACGTAGCGTCTTAACCTGCATTTGTTACGTCTACCGTGTATAGTGCGCGACTGTAATGTGGGGTGAAGGACGACGGAGGAAAGGTAGCGTCTGCCTTTAACGCTTCGGACTTCCTACATTCCTGCAAGTCTCAATATTACAGTCGCGTACTGTATGTATCGAGAATTTATACAGGAATAGAATAAATAAACAGAATCAGTTATAGGGAATATTCTGTCATCTGGAAACTCTATATCAATCACTGTGGCTATTTATAGCCGATAACTTGCTCACTGACACCGTCATAAGTTTCCGTCTCAAACCATTCGTCACGCATCGAGTGATTGTCATCGTTAACATATGACAACTGAGGTGTGATTAATATTACATAAAAGGAAAATATTGATACATAAAATGGGCAGTCTGCATGTCCACTCTTCATCTAGGATTACCAGATAGATTAAATAATTAAGCGTGAGAGACGTAATACATGAAGCACGTATGCGGTAAACATAAAGTGTACATGTTACCGGCAATGTATGAAAGCCGGGAATGTATACAATGTGTAAAGTCAGTAGGCAAGTATAAAATAAATCGTAATGTTAATATTGTTTGGTTGTGTAAATTAAAATTACTCAAAGTCGATTGGGTAAGCTGTCAAGATGGAAGTTGTGCAAGATAGTGGCGAAAACACCAAGCTACTGAATCTGAACATAACAAAAGTTTTGAGAATTAAAAAAAAATTGTTTTACATAAAGTTTCCAGAAATATAAAAGATAAAATAAAACTGTATAAATCGTATTATAAAAACTTCTTTGTTATATATTTTGCCTAAAGAATCTGATGCATTTTATAAAACTCCTAGGTATCCTATAGAATACCTAGGCAAAGTATAAAATAAACTATTAGTTTCATACATTGCCTAAAAGTTCTAAACATTTTATAAAATGCCTGGGCAATCCATAGAATACCTGAATTTCATACTTTTCATGCATTCTATACACTGCAGGATTTCAGTTTGCCAGTAACATATATATTATTTGTCAAATTTTGTGTTGACGGGAATGAACACAAGCTTTCGTGACAGGTGATCATCTGTTATTACTCTACCTGGTAAAGGAAGAACGTTCCGTAAACTTCAAAAATTAGGCAGTCAATTAATTAGGAAACTCTTATGGTGCTCAGATCATTTCTACTGACAATAAAAGTACTGACGTGCAATGGTCGATCGCTATTACGTGTTATTAGGTATTAATACACACCACTTGACTGTAGAAGCGTACATGATCGCTATAGGCCTGAAGTATGAGCTTCACATTCCTTAATAAAATTTCAAATAATTTAAATCAACATTTAATTCAATTCAATTCATTAATTTAAGTGTTTGCTGACAGCAAGAAGCCAATAACAGGCAAGCACTGATAATACATAAAATAATAATAAAAATATTACACAAACAGATTAACTAAACATATACATGTACAATATTAAATATATCATCCAAACACAGGCAAATCCAAAAAAATAAAAAATGTTATACACAAAGAAAAATAAATGAAGAAATATAAATAAAAGCAAATAATCCATCTAGGAAAAGACTCACATAACACACTATTAACAGATATATAGTGCCAATTTTAGAATACGTTAGGTGACCGAACAATAAAACTAATGAATTTAATACTCATGCACTAATACAGTGAGGACAGATAAGCTAATAAATTCTTATTCGCATGAGAAAAATGTTCTATCTCATATAAGAATGTATTCAAGACAATGATGAAGAGACACCACTGCTCGTAAGGGACCGCTTGCCACTTCTTGTTGGATATTATGACTTTAGAGAAAGTTTAGTAGTTGTGTAATTGTAGAATTCCATTCTATACAGTTTATGGCAAAGACTGCATTCTTACCCATTGGTTGCACATCCCTTCTATTCGTAGACGTTAACACATTCCACAGCCATTCTTAGAGTGAATTCAACCGAAAGTTAACTGTGGGCGCCGAGACCCTTACGACTCACGTACGATATTGAAATTGTTCCACGATTTCACGCCACGTTTTAATTCTAAGACACATCAAAGTGAAAGGAGACGGCGATTAGTAACTTCCAATGTATTGTTTTTGTAGCTTCTTACATAAGTCATCCTACAAGTTGGCCCTATATGAAAAGCCCGACATCAAAGCGTGAAAACATTCCAGTTGTTTAAAAAGCGAAACCTCATACACGCTACAAAGCATCTGTTTCGAGATTCTATTAAATAAGTTATAACATATTCCTGAAATGACGAATATAAAACTCATCCGTTCAAAGAAATAAAGACATTAAAACTCAATCTCAAATATTATTCGATAACTCTCACTTACAGTAACTCGCATGTTCACGAGCTTCGGTTATAGAATTGCGCCCTCAAGTGCGGGTGCAGTAATTATACCAATCTGTGAGGCAACTTGAAAAATAATTTATCATTATAATAATCAGAAGAATTATATACAGCAGAGCAGTTCCTTAATCGCATCGCAGCTGCTGAAGAAAAACGTATCGAGTACACAAGCACCACAAAATAACTAAGCACGTATTTTCAAAATTACATCTCGTTAAATGCTATGTGAGGAATACTATAGATCAGTGGTTTTCAACCTGGGGTACACGAAGACATCTTAGGGGTTACGTGAAATTTAAAAAATATATATTATTTTATGATAAACAATGAATAATGAGTAATCTAATTTATTTAATTTATCTTAGATGTAGATTATGTACTATGTATAACTTGAATTATACACCAACAACTTTGGGGGTAAAAAGTTGAAAAGAAATTATATCTGGTGGTACGCAAACAGAAAAGATTGAATACCACTGCTACAGATGAATTAAAATAATTAAATGGATATACATGCACATTTACATACATACAGAGAAGGAAATTATCATTATATAGAATGAAATAACAACAAGTCAACTGTAGGTGATAACAAGACGTCTAGATTTTCGGATAAAAATAATTCAGTTTGCTCCTTTTAAAATACGGTCTTCAAACATTTATAGTTAGGCGCTTCTACCAACAATATTCTCCAGAACTCGCGTACAAGCCTGTTAGAAGCCGATCCAGTTCAGACGTCGCGGGATTTCCAACTTTAGTTCACTAACACGCAGAACTGTGTTTTGCCGCGGCCTTCAGAAATATTTTTGAAGTTATCCGTGCTGACATATAGTAGCATGGTCTTGGCACAGTGCTTCAAGTTTGAATGAAAGATGGTCTTACTACGTAATCGAAATTGAGAAGACACTATCCAGATTTTTACGATACGATACGGTCGACGCACAGACTTAGCCTTACAGCGACTGACTACAAGACAGACGACCACGGTTTAAGTCTGATCTCTCCCTTTGCTTAACCTATTTATCCAGAGACGTCTGAAGGCCTCCGTCTTATCCAATGGATTCTGGAAATCCAATATCATCTCGAAGATTTCTGTCTTCTGGGTTGTTGCGCTGTGTAGTATGGTAGATGTTAAACATCTTCATACTCACCGCTGTGAAAAACTCAAATCATAAATACCATCTTACTTAATTTCACTGTCTCTCTCTTTCTCTCTTGCTTTATTTACAACTTTCCTCATTTACCTCCTTCTCTACTTAGCCTTTTTTAGTTCTCATTCTGTATGTCTGTCTTATAATTTTCGTTCAATATTTATTACAACTGACCACTGCAAACTTAATTCAGTTTAAAATAAAATTACCGAAAACTTAATATATTCTTAACACGTCATTAAATGAAAGGAGGCTACATTTCATAGTGTGTATGTTGCAAAATATAGGAAGACTCATAAGAAACGCAAAACAAGGCCTTCCATTCCATACTTTTGTATTTATTGTTTCAGCAAGTTCGTAAATGGAATCTGATATCAATTTCATACGAACAAAGTTTCGTCTTTACGACAAATGGCAATCGTCATGTCCGCTTCAATTTCCAAAAGCTAACACTACGTCACGGATTCAGTTTGGCAGGCAACCTCAACAAGTCCCACTGCAAATGGCCGTGTCTCTTTCACGCCTACCCTATGGTTTGGTAACGCAGTCATAAAGACATTAAGCGCATGACTTCACTTAATGATCGTGAAAATGTGATGTTTGACCATGAAAAGCGGCGCGATTATGACACAATATTGCACAGATGAAACCTAACCTGTGAAAAATGACCGCATAATATCAATTAAAATTAAAAGCTGTTAGATTAAAGGCTGTTTAACTTATCAGTAACAGTTTTGGTAACGCAGGCCAATATACAAGGTGTACAAAGGTAGACACTGTTTCAATAAACATTAAACAGACTTTGTCGGTATAGAACCCGGCAAAACTAAGGCCCAAGATAGGACACGACCTTCAGCCAGTTTCATTTACCTCTACCTTAAAAAATGATTTCCTTAAAACAAGTCTTAATGTTATTGTCACATCTGCTTCTAGATCGTTGAATTTGTCGCTTTTCATAAAGTTTCCTCACCGAAATTCTGTAAACATTTCTTACACAAATTCTTTCTACATCCACATCCCATCATCGTTTCGTTTCTTTCGCTGATCCAGCGCCTGACACCGGGTTTGAACTTCAGCCCTCTACACTCTGAGGTAAACTACAAACTCGCTTGATTACCGTTGGACAGATTTTAACAAAAGTTAACTTTGGCTTATCGATCTCAAGGCCTACCAATACATTACTTCACTACGACTAATTGTTCGCTTCTTTAATGCTGCAATCCGGTCTAAGCTTGGTCAATCACAAAAAGTTACGCCATGGTTTAACTGAAGTGTACAAAATCCCAGAAAGAAATTTGAATTTTATGTAGATTTATATATTATATTTTATTGCAAACATCTTATTAATGCTGATGTGTATATTTATTTATTTAGTGTTCTGTCTGACGACAGGTCCATATGAACAGGATCCTTCCATCCTTTTCTCGGACTGGGACCTGTTCATATACGTTCTTGGCAGATGATCCAAAAGTGGTTTGCCATTGCCTTCTTCTGGGTGTGAATGGAGTAATTGTTAGGATACAATAATACATACATATAAACTGCCATAATTGCTAACAATTTGAAAACTACAGGAAAAATATTTTTTGCTCTACATAAAACTTATTATTATTGTATGACCTTTAGAAATTACAGAAAAAAGAAAACATCAAGTAAAGTAAACTCAAACTGCCTAACGATGTTTCGTAAAATTTAACAGAATCAAATTATATCAAAATACTTTCATCCTTTCTCGATTTGTTTCACGTGTATAGACAGTCGTTCGGCAAGGAACACAAACGAACCTACAAGTAAATAATAACTGAAAAACGCTAATTGCCTTTATGTTATCCGTCCTGTTTTGCTGTAGTCTCGATCCACCAGTAACGATGCAGGGAGGACCCCCCCCCCGTTTAATTAGGGTGGTACGATATTCTAAAGACTAGCAGAGCGCCCAATTTTGGGTCTCTTAGGTCCAACCCAGCAGACCAACATCTACATTGCAGTGAAAATCAAAAATCTCGATGCCTAATACAAGTCGACATTGGTACGTATGGGAGGTATCTTGTCACACAGACAGACAGTGTTACAGAACATTGTGCTTAGGACAATATCTGGACCTGAGAATGAATTAGTGACATTAGGCTAAATAAAACTGCAAAATTATGAGCTCCACAACGTGTATTCTTCAACAAATAATATTAGAAATGTCTAAGAAAAAGATTGGTTTGACAGCTTGAATGGAGGAGAATGATACCCCAGGAACAAATAGCAGAATAATATTTAAATAATTCTCAAGGAAATTTGGTTGGAGAATGTGAATTGGAGTCCTTTGAATCGAGGTCAGAAATCGGTGGCTTTCTCTTGTGACCACGTTAGTAAACTTGTAGGTTCCATAAAGATCGAGGGAATTTCTTAACTAGTTGAACTGCTCAACACAGATACATTAGACATTGTCCATGCATATATATACGCAACAATATACAGGCATGCATACACATATAATCTTACAATAACATATGGTTTGGTGTGCCGCAAAATTTTGGGCTTCGCTTTAGTGTGCCTCAGAAATGTAGACGTTGACAAAGACCGACTGAAGCTGTTTCGGTGAAGGCTAATGCATGGCAGTGACGGCCTATTCAGTACAATATCTGTATTTTTAGACAGGATTCAGGACCACTTGTCTAAAGTAGCAAAGAAGCTGTAAAACTGCTTGTAGGGAGATACAAAGAGACAAATGCTGGAAACATCTGCCTCCAGCATGTCATGATTTGCGAGATTCTTCTCGGCCGACACGGAATATGTCATGTATGAAAGAGTCAATTAGAAGAAGCCAAGCGTCACTTGCCATTGACAGCAGTAGCGCCTTGAGTGAGCTCTCACCCAGATTAATAAGTCCAGCCCCATCAGTCCACAACCTTGGACTTGCACACAAAAGAATAAACCATTTCCCTCAAAATCTCACGTGCTTCTCTTCAATGTCAGCTCAATATCTTTAGACCCTAGGGAAGGTTTTGCGACCTTATTTCAACCTAAGGAAACACAGGGATGTTTCTTTATAACAGATGCTAGAAGGTTGTTCCCCCATTCTCCACACATGCACGAGCACGAGCACGACGTACACACCAGGGTTTCCTCGAATCATATGGCATGCATTCTGGGCACGTTCCCATAGGTCGTCTTCATTGTTTATGGGTGTTGCATAAACGACGGACTTCAAGTGACCCCACAGATAAAAGTCCAATGGAGTCAGGTTCGGTGACCTCGGTGTCCATGCAACTGGGCCACCACGCCCAATCCATCGCTGAGGGTACTGTTCATTGAGATGATATCTGACGCGATGGGAGAAGTGTGCTCCGTCGTGTATAAGCCATATTTGTCTTCTTGTATTCAGTGGTACATCTTCAAGGAGACGTGGCAAGTGTCTTCTTAAAAATCGCTGACATGAAGGCCCTCTTAGACGTGATGGAAGCATGTGTGGGCCAATAAGCATGTCGCCAACAATTCCTGCCCAAACGTTAATTGAAAATCTGTGCTGGAAGCTGGATTCACTTTGATATAAAGTCAATTCATTGAAATTTATTTTTGGTTATTATTTTGAAAATGAAACATTTGCGACCCCATGTTCATAGGAACTTTTTTCCTTATTTTTGATCCTGGAACACGCACACGAAATTTGTAAACATACTTCTGACTCATCCTGTATAATGGTCCCATCTACTGTAGGGCCTTGTAAGTGGTCTGCTCCCTTCAGGCTTAATAATGAACATTTCACACGCATATCCCATATTTCTCATAGATCCACATATGCTGTCCAGCTCTTCCTAGTTGATATAATTATCCTAACAGTAAAATGTGAAAATTTAAATTATGACTGAAATGCTGGTAAACTTCTAACAGATTACATTGCTCTAGAACCCATAAGACAGCCGTCTTCGTTAAATTATGACACAATTTTCTCCAGTTTCCCGATATTTATCTTGTGTCCAAATATTATGAACATTGTTCTTAAACAGACTCCATCTATGTTCTTCCTTCAGTTTGAGAGACAAGTTTCACATAAAGATGTCTGTCTTATGTATTGTTTCTCCGTGTACTCTGGTGAAACTTTAAACTATAATGTAAATAATTCTACTAATCGTTGTCAACGCATACCACCAATGAAGCCACTTGAATAGTATTTTAAAGTCGGAAATAATTTGGGTAATCAAAATGTATAAGTTTCTCTACTAATGGTGTTCCTGTAATGGAAAGAAATTCTTCTACAATGGACTTCTGTACATATTCTAATTATTATACCAAATGTCAATTAAACTCATTGCTGCAGCAAGAAAGATGCACGTACAGTGAAAGTAACTGGCTTTATAAAAACTCATCCTTTAAATTTGTGTATTTTAATGCCCTTTGTAAAGAAATGTGTAGTGCAAATGAACAAGTCCTCATTCACACTCAAGTTAATTGGATGTCTAACGGAAAAGTAATTTGGCCAACATGCTCATATAAATCGCGTTATTATACAATTTTCTCGGTGATCAAACATTAAAAAAATCAAGTGCCTCGATTACTTTTATGGATGGCTACACTGGCACATCTGCCTAATATTTTTGCCAAATTCAAAACATACATTTGCGCACACAACCCCTTTCAGACTTTTATCTTAAAGTCTTATCTTAAAGTCTGAAGTTGTATAATCCCTATAATCCACATTATCTTAATGTGGATTATAGGGATTATACAACTGTACTGGCGGAAAGTGAGTTTTCAAAAAGGTGTTTTTGAATAATTTTCAACGCTCAGTTGTTTTCTTGTACTTTATGGTACAGAACTCCCCCTCTCAAAAAAATTAATAAAAATTTGTAAAATTTGAAGAACATTTTCAGGGATGATTCTCCTCTTTTTGATGTCAATGAAAGGTTAAGAATATATGTATTGCAGGTATAAGATGTGTAACAGATTTAAATTTGTACATGTGAAGAAAATCTCATTGCATAAATTTCATGTAACTATTCGCTGAGGTCACGATTCATTCAGTATATATTTCCAGACTTTTCACTGCTTGTGAAAATGTAGACTTGAACGATCTTTTAACGAACGTTTGATGTACACACGGTATCTTAAAAAAAAACAAGGGGCTTCTGGCGAAAATAAAATAATTATAATAAATGGAGTTCTCGGTGATGAAAAGGCTGGGAACTACTGGTGTAAAATCTCATGATTTTCAGCTGCTGGTTTTCACCACGGGTGTATCTCTCCGCCTCCGCCCCCGCTTGAAAACTTTATATGACAGAAAACAGGATTGGGAGGCGGCAGGGACGGAGTACATCCAATCATTCTTCTTCATATATCATGACATCCTCTGTTGAACTGTTGTTCCCATTTGTCGTTAAAACTTATTTGCATTCCTCATGTTCTTTCCGTGTTCCTCCGGTGAATGTTATCGTCTTTGTTTATCCCCCTGACTGACTGCGAGTCGTTCGTTCTGATTCCCCGCCCCAGACATCATACGATTACGCTGCGGCGAGACAAATGTAGGCGAATAATTGGATCGTGGTTTCTGGAAAGCACAGTATATACTCTACTCGTTTAATCAACCGTACCAGGAATGTTAAACCGTGACTGATATAAACGCCGTACGCGCTCTTACTCAGTCACAACTGCACAAACAATACGTAATCTTTTTTTTGTGTCTGTACACCGAAACCAGGGTTGAAGGCCCGTTTGCCTGGACAACAAAAAAGTTTAACACCGGAGACGTTAATTAATGAGCAATATTGTGGGACTTGTTAATAAATTCTGCGCTGTAATAAACCATCAAATTTTATCACAGTTTTTACAAAAGACCGACACTGCCCTGATGATGTATGAAGCAAGCACCCCTGACACGTCGGTAAACTTGTACCAGACAACATGGTGCAACAACTCAGAAGACAGCCATCTTCCCACAACATTTTGGAAAGCTTGAAGGAAAGAAACCACTCGGGAGACCTAAGCGCAGATGGAAGGATAACATTTAAATGAAGTCCGAGATTTATGGGGCATTATCTGAAAAAACGAATACCGATCGCCTCCTTCCGAATCCTTATCTGTTCACAATCTCCAAATCCCATTCGCCCTCGTATAACCTGAAACAACGTCGTTAAATAACTTTTTAATGCGGAAACTAAACTCTGGTTTGACGTATTCATTGCTTCGTTTTCCCAAAGAGTACATGCAATCAAAGTGTTAAAACGTTTGCATCTGTCAGGGCCCCTTTTTGCTCGCCACATTTAACTGCTTGTTTTCACTACATTCCGATTATAGTCGTGGCCTGCTTCAAACACAGAGGTTCCGAGTACCTCTCACAGAGCTCATACTACTTCATACATAAGAGATAAGTCCATCTTAAAGCACCTTATCTTCACGGAAAGGACAGTAACATTACTGAGAGACTCGATTCCGGTACACGATTCAAGTGTTCAGACTGCCGAAATAAATTCACGTCATGCCTACAGCCAACGGAAGGGTGACACGGATCAAATTAGTTGCTAATCCCAGAACGAGTTATAAACCAACATAGAATACTAATTGTAATCAGTACCTCTGATATTACAGCAATGGAGTTTCCATCGGAACAATAATGTTGGCTTGACTGCTAAAGTACCAGAACACTACGAAATATATTAAAGTATAAAATACCTCCACAAATGAAGGAAAGTTAGATGACTCATAGCTGAGGCCCTGTTATCCTGGTTTTCAGCAGTTATATTTTTACGACTAGTATCACCTGATGCCGACAACACGGTGTGACACAGCGTAGGATGTGCTTGAATACAGTGACGTAACACTCACCAGACACACATTTGCTCGGTGATAGCGAATGGGTTTTCTTATATACATTACGAAGCTATGATGCACCGAGAACATCAAGTTGTCAGTGCCTTATGTATGTTTTCAATAAATGTGCGCGCAAGGTCCGATTCAAAATTATAATGCAAAATCTACATTCTAAAATATCCGCGTTGATATCATTTTAACGTCAAAGACAGGGTTTGCATTAGGTACGTCATTAGAAGAGGAACGCAATGAAGAAAAAGGGTCTGCAATTTTCTTCAATTTTCGTACCGAAACTGAGTTCAGACCATGACGTTCTCAAATCGTCCTGAACAATAAAATCGCTTGCCATTTCCTTCAATTCAGTTTACAGCAGCCAATAACGGAAGCTAAGGCGTCTTCCACCCGCGACCTTCAACTTCTCTTGACTTCACCCCAATGGACCAAGGTGGAGGTGGGGGAGGACACAGGTCTTGCTAACCCCTTGAATCATTTCATCTCACACCCTACTACCGTGAGCAACCCAAACTTGCTCGTTTTGCCCGCTTCGACCTTCCATCTAGCTTTCCCACCTTCCAAGTAGTATCTCATGCACACTTCTGATCATTACCCTGAGCCCCCAAGGCACCCCCCCCCCCCCCCCCCCTCCCGCCCCAACATCTCACGTCTACGGAGAGAGGATCTAGCTATAAGAGCCTCTGTCAGCTTAATAACAATTAAATGCGGTCTTGTGGAAGAGATGGTCTAGTGCTGTAGAATTACCGAATCACACGGCTGGGTGAACTATTCACTTTGCCTTTTACAGCTTCGGCACATTGCAGGATTATCAAGGCGATATGTCACCAGGAAGAGGAGGGGGCTAAGAAACTTGAGCAAAAAAAAAAAGAAGATACATCAAAACGAAATGGAATTGATACAAGTGAGGAAAAGGGGAACAAGAGTCCAGAAGTTTCGACAGGATATTCTCCCCCATTCGTTTCTAAAATAGACGCGTCTTTTTTTTTAACAAAAAAAGAAAAATTATAAGCCAAAGTCTTGTAGAGCTACAGGAATAGGGGACGGGGTAGGGGGGAGCATTTCTATCGTTTGACAAAGCACAAAACCCAACAGACATACTTCCAAGCATCCTTCCTTTCCTGTCGTACGATCCTCCACTTCCAACATACAAACTTCGGCAGGCTACTAGCTGTAACACTGGAATTACATTTCCAGAAGGAACACACACTTATTTTCGTCGCCTCATCCAGACTAGATCTTCAGACTCACTCGGAGACTCAGGGTCCTACCAAATGGGTACCGGGCTGTTTTCCCGATGGATACAGCTTAAAGGTGACAAACTCTGTCTAATGCCCAGGTTAGAAATACGTGGCTTGATTTATTCGTAGTTCATTTAACGACGTTGTCAGTATCTCGCTTTATATAACGTCGAATGATAAGATTATGTATAATTAACTGGAAGGAATGTAGAAGGAAGCAATATTGGCAAATTTTAAGGTCCTGTCTTAGCATTTGCCTGGAGGCAAATGATTAATATTACGATGAACCTCAGTCAGGATAGCCGGTCTCCAGGCCGAGATTTGAACCGAAGACCTCCCAAGAAGTAAGGAATCAATCGGTGATCGCAGTGCTTGATACCTCCACAACAGAACCCCACATTTTACAAACAGGCCTATATTATCGTGTGGAAATGAGGTATAATTAAGTATTCCAATTTTCAAGAATGAGTTAAAATTCAAAATTATTAAATAATCAACATATATTTTACAAAACTTCTATATTCATCTCTTATATGTGCTGCATGTAATGCCCATCTCATCTTCATTGATTTAACTTACCTGAAAATATTAGGTAATGACTACAAATTACAAATGTTCTCAGTGTGTAATTTTTATCTTTCATCCTACAATTACCTCTTCTTCGTAAGTCCAAATATTTTCCCGGGCACTTTTCTACGCACACTCTGAAACAACGTTTATTCGTTTATATTCACTTCTGACATTTGTTCTTTCTTTGTATTCAAATATTGCTTCTGATCTGATTGTTACCAATCATTATATTTTCAACATATTACAAATTCCCGTCACTGCGTAAACAATTATAATGTTAAATATGTTCTACGTGAGAAGATAACTGACAGACTCAGGCGAAGATGGAAGAATAATATTAAAATGAATCTTAGAGAAATAAAGAATAAGAGCGTGGACTAGATGTAAGGAATTTTTTATCGCCGTAATGAACATTCTGGTTCCAAAAAAGCATCGAAATTCCTCGACCAGCTGAGCAATTATATATTTTTTTAAGAAAGGACCTAAACCACTTATTTAAAAGTGGTTAGAACGTGTGCTTCATTTTACCAGGTCTGTCCCGAGCAGTTAAACGAGAAGTGCGTACCAATAACAAGTTCCTTTCTTTGATGTCAGGAGACGGTATTGTTCGCAGTGAGGCGCCTGGCGCCACAGACCCGTTTCCGCTTTGTCACTTTCTGTCAAACAACTATCGCTCTGGAAGACTGGAAAAGGGGAGAAAAATCGTATCTTCGACCAAGCAATTTGATTTATATCCCTTGTTTCCCCCACCCGCCAACCTGACACTTTTTGTCGCTTCTCAATTTTATCAGATTATTCTTACTTCTTGTAACATCTTTGACTTATCTACAAATAAAAAAAACGGGACTGTACATGAGTTATTTATAGACTTCTAGAAAGCCTATGATCACGTAGGAGGAAAATATTGTGTAACATTCTCACTGAATTCGAAACACCAACAATATTAGTTGTGCTACTTACAATGTGTTTAAAGTAAACCTGTTGTAAAGTCCATATAGATGAATTTCCTATTCAGAACGATCTTAAACAAGGAGATTCCTTATCATCATTACTTTTCAACTTTGCTTTAGAATATGCAATGAGGAAGGTCCAAGCAAACGAAAAAGGTTCTTGTGAATACGGCAACAAATCTTCGAATTTCATAAAACTCAATAATTTTTGATAATCATAACGTGTTGTTAGTTTCTTAAGAACTCCATGAAGTTAGATATAGTTATCTACTTACGCCTTACTCCCAAAGTTACTTCACAGAAAAAGCATTAACTTTATAACACTTATCTTAATCCGTCCATAGCAAAGGGTTTGTTTCGAAAAGAAGGGATTTAACGCCCTATTTTAATTATTCTAACCCGTCGACACACGAAGATATCTTTGGCATATGGCCTACTGTCTTGTAACCGGCTTTAACGTGCAACTGCGTAAATTTCCAAATATGTACCGTAAAATAATAATAAAGCAAACACAAAAGTAATCCCAATAATTATAGGAGCAACTGGAACTGTCTCCAAGTCACTAAAAAATATTTGGCCAACATCTCGGGCTAACACGACTTTAGGGAACTTCAGAAAATCGCCATTCTAGGAACATCATATATCAATCGAAAGACGCTGATGTAAAATATATATTGCCACACGCGAGATTTGTTTAATGCATATAATACGTATTAAAAATTTCAGAAGTAGCTGCTGCACTATGTACCTCACTGGCAAGGTTTGTCTCAGGTACATAGAAGTAAATACCCTGTAAAATGGCGAATAGATATAATAATAATTTTAAATAATAATAATAAAATAGGATAATATTGAGATAGCTATTAAAGGAGTATGAAAGGGGAGTCTGGACTAGACTATGCCGTTCAGGGCAGTGGCCAGTGGCAGAAACTTTGGCGGAGGAATGTTTTAATAGCTGAGCGATTGTTAGCTTCTCAAGAAGGATATCACTGCAAACAGCTAGTTAATAATAATAATAACAACAAAATACATAAATTAACTTTTACATTTATAAAATAAATCTGAGTTCTACACTAATTAAACAAATACCAGTAATATGTAAACTTCACAAATAAATCACTCTTCGTTCAGCAGAAGATGTAGTCATCTGAAAGCGTTGGATTCGAAGCAAAATCTGACATAACTATCATCGTTTCACTGGCAACTCAATAACTACCGAAACTGACACGTACGGACCTGTCTACTAGCTATATAAGGACAAATCACGTTTCAGGTCGAAACTGATGCGTCAGACTCTGGCCGATTCCTTGGACAAGTCTTAGCGCTCACGGACATTCGGTTTGACATTATTGAGTGGGAGGAAAACTTAACACACGTATGTGATAAAAGCACACAGCTCGTCTAAGTAAAAACTCCTTTCTAAACTCTGTTAGACACATCACCGTTAAAAATATAAATTTTAATAATTTTACAAAAAATTGCTCTTTATTCTCAGAAGCAAATAAACCTGAAGATTCTGTGAGCGACTGGCAGAGATGTAGGAGTCAATGCGAGGCTATGAGTCTCAATAGGCTTAAATTATTTTTATACGCGTCTGTTATAAAAAGATAAAACTATGTTGAGATCCAAAGTTCTCGCGGTTATGAGAATGCCGGTGTTGGTCTTCTAGGCTGCAATGACGTGTTGTGAACTTGTAGGCAGATTTCAGCCCTGAACATTGACACAGTTAATTTATCCGAAACGTTGGTATCTACCCACAAACCTTACTAAAGCAGAGTGAAGAAATATGAATTAATAGGTAATCGTAAATTGCAAATGTAATTTTAGCCTAATAGTCTATCCACATAAAGATCGGCTCAAAAAAAATGTCGTAAAAGCGTGTTTTTTTCTCTCTCTCCATAGAAACTTGTGGGAAAACTTATACTTCTCACTTCTTATTAAAAATTAATCGTTGGAGATAAACATGTAGTACTGCAAGAAGACGCTGCAGATGTAAAAGATGCAGTGCATCACATAAATAGGGCGTAGAAGATGAATTTGTTTCACTCGACAGACAGATAACACCATAATACATGAACGGAATATCGCAGATTAAGATGAATGGATAATCTTAAAAGGAAACATACCAAGACAACCTACTTTACTACTGAACGTCTGATGAAGTTTCATACTGTCATGACTGCATAATCAGCATTTGGTGAGATACAGGCTGTATTCTTATGGGAAACGACTTACCATAAACAGTAAAAATAATACTGATTTTAATATCTTGTAAATTTGTGGAAGCTTTGTCTTCAAATGGGTACACTAAATCACTGAATCAAGGGAATGTTCGGCTGGTTCTAAATATGCTTTCATTGTCGGAAGAATGTAATTAGTTATACAATGCATTGTCTGGATTCTTAGAACACCATTCAATCTATCGTAACGCAATGGACATCACACTGTTAAATACTAAATCTTTAAAACGCACATTCTGTACAAGATAACACGCTTCTTTCAAGTAAACTTTATTTTAATACCCCGGATGAAGCAATTTAAATTATAAGAATAAAGGATTAATATATTCGAAAACAGCTCGCTTCCTTTCTCAATACAGGATGCATGTCAAGGAAACAATAGAAATTTGCGTATTAATCATGAATTTAGATAATTACAAGAAGAAACAAGCTACGTTGAGTTTTTCTACAGTCGAAACAGTGAAGAAATATGTCGGTGCAGTGACCGCCTCAGGCTTCGTTCGTACTCAGTTACAAGTCTCGGCCCAGTGATCAGTTATCCAAAGGTTTTATTGAGATTTTTCTTACTCCATTCTGGTGACGAAGTATTGCCTTAAAACACGTGGCGACCGACTTTTTACACACCTTTTCCAAGTAACGATTCATAAATATTCTCCCTTTTCTCATTAGAAGCTATATAACCCCTACAGCTGGGGCATAATGGGTTATGAAACAACTTGAAACGCTAGTTCCATTCGGCTTGAAGATATTAATTTACTTTGCAGCGGAGGTTAGGTAATAATAAAACTAAGTTTCGTTTATATGGATAGTTTGCTGGTTCGCAGGTAATTAAACGGCGTTGTATTAGCAAGTAAGGTTACTCCGTGTGGAAAAGATGAATGATTGTGGGTGGCGTTGGTAGAACTGATTACTGAGGAAACCATCGTGGGATATTTGTAGACTGTCCCAAAATACGTCTGAACGAACTAACGAAGCCAGGAGAACCCTCGGTGCACAGAGAAATTAATTCTTGGGTATTTCTGGAATACAATTTAGTGATACACGACGATCTTATCACTTCAGTTCAAGAAGACGTTTCTCAGCTGTCACGGTTGGATTTCCCCCATTAGAATCAATGCTCAAATTCTTTACATGATCATGCAGAACTCCAAGATTGCGAGGAATAGTTTCTGAAACGCAAGTGTAGCGCATGTATTCTTCTGCCTTGATGGTGAATCGGGAAAGAATAGGTTCGAATAAGAAGAACCTGAAAGAAAAGTTTTTAGGCAGAAATCTTATACCAAATTTAATTGTCATCAGTCACGATACGTAGTTTGAGAAATGAAATGACCTGACCGAGTGTATGAAGGTCATAAGTCATAGTTAAGCGTTTAATTCATAAAATTTGACTACAAGCAAGAACACACTGAATAACTCAGGTTGCCGGGCATATCTTTCTTCAGAACTCTGGGGTTTGTGACGAAATTTGACCGTTTCATTTCTAAAGATCATCTGAATAACATTCCCGCCACCAGTCCATCAACAAAGAAGTAATGTTAAAGACAAGTTATTTAATCCGGAAGAGGAAATTAAATCAGATGAGTCACTTCGCAAATTTTAGTAAAAATAAAATGTATACAAAAACGTTAAACTGCTTCTGCGGGCCGGCGTCAATTGATACGTGGCGTTTATGCGACTCGTATCTGGTGTGTTAATTAACTGCACATGGTCACATAACCTGAAGGCTGCTACCCCCAGTGGAACGCAACTTTGCCCGTCTGCTTCTGACTTCTGTAATTACATAGAATTCATCGTACCATGCCCCTACATTTAGCCCACCTGCATGAGTGATCCCGGGAGCTTCAGACCTCAAACTTCGCCACTTTGTTTGTTAAATATACCGTGGCAAACAGTAAACGGATGGCTGAATGGATTCACATGAGTTTTTCTACAGTCGAAACAGTGAAGAAATATGTCGGTGCAGTGACCGCCTCAGGCTTCGTTCGAATTTTTCTGCAGTCGAAACAGTGAAGAAATATGTTGGTGCAGTGACCGCCTCAGGCTTCGTTCGTACTCAGTTACAAGTCTCGGCCCAGTGATCAGTTATCCAAAGGTTTTATTGAGATTTTTCTTACTCCATTCTGGTGACGAAGTATTGCCTTAAAACACGTGGCGACCGACTTTTTACACACCTTTTCCAAGTAACGATTCATAAATATTCTCCCTTTTCTCATTAGAAGCTATATAACCCCTACAGCTGGGGCATAATGGGTTATGAAACAACTTGAAACGCTAGTTCCATTCGGCTTGAAGATATTAATTTACTTTGCAGCGGAGGTTAGGTAATAATAAAACTAAGTTTCGTTTATATGGATAGTTTGCTGGTTCGCAGGTAATTAAACGGCGTTGTATTAGCAAGTAAGGTTACTCCGTGTGGAAAAGATGAATGATTGTGGGTGGCGTTGGTAGAACTGATTACTGAGGAAACCATCGTGGGATATTTGTAGACTGTCCCAAAATACGTCTGAACGAACTAACGAAGCCAGGAGAACCCTCGGTGCACAGAGAAATTAATTCTTGGGTATTTCTGGAATACAATTTAGTGATACACGACGATCTTATCACTTCAGTTCAAGAAGACGTTTCTCAGCTGTCACGGTTGGATTTCCCCCATTAGAATCAATGCTCAAATTCTTTACATGATCATGCAGAACTCCAAGATTGCGAGGAATAGTTTCTGAAACGCAAGTGTAGCGCATGTATTCTTCTGCCTTGATGGTGAATCGGGAAAGAATAGGTTCGAATAAGAAGAACCTGAAAGAAAAGTTTTTAGGCAGAAATCTTATACCAAATTTAATTGTCATCAGTCACGATACGTAGTTTGAGAAATGAAATGACCTGACCGAGTGTATGAAGGTCATAAGTCATAGTTAAGCGTTTAATTCATAAAATTTGACTACAAGCAAGAACACACTGAATAACTCAGGTTGCCGGGCATATCTTTCTTCAGAACTCTGGGGTTTGTGACGAAATTTGACCGTTTCATTTCTAAAGATCATCTGAATAACATTCCCGCCACCAGTCCATCAACAAAGAAGTAATGTTAAAGACAAGTTATTTAATCCGGAAGAGGAAATTAAATCAGATGAGTCACTTCGCAAATTTTAGTAAAAATAAAATGTATACAAAAACGTTAAACTGCTTCTGCGGGCCGGCGTCAATTGATACGTGGCGTTTATGCGACTCGTATCTGGTGTGTTAATTAACTGCACATGGTCACATAACCTGAAGGCTGCTACCCCCAGTGGAACGCAACTTTGCCCGTCTGCTTCTGACTTCTGTAATTACATAGAATTCATCGTACCATGCCCCTACATTTAGCCCACCTGCATGAGTGATCCCGGGAGCTTCAGACCTCAAACTTCGCCACTTTGTTTGTTAAATATACCGTGGCAAACAGTAAACGGATGGCTGAATGGATTCACAAAAAAATAATGCAGGAACAGCCTAGAACCTTCCACGGTAGCTACTGGGATCTGAATGGGAAATCTTCAGACATCGTAGGCTTACATTAAAACTAGCTGTGAAAAAGGGTCTTAGTCGGGAAGCTAACAACCTTTCAGTTAATAAAACAATCCCTCGCGATTTATGGAATAAGTCTATCGGTTTATTACTGTGTTCATAAGAGACGTGTCAAGCACGAACCCCTGTGTAACATTTCGTAACATACAGAACTTTTTAGTGAGAAGTTGTTAACTCCTCGGCCGACTTCCAAGCTGAGAAACCTCCACTTGCCGGCTGTATACTATTAATTCAGTACATTTTCAGCTACACTCTACGTATATAGATGCCCCCAAAATATGTATATACATAACTATTACATACATCACTACTGTGAATACCGGGACAACTTAATATGAGTGTGTGTAATTTTATTATTTAGTGAAAGATTGAAAGATTAGAAGCACTTTCCTTTTCTGCAAAAATAACGCAAAATGTGTAGACTAAAGATCAAAATATATTATCATAGAACTTGCATCTCATGCAATTTAATTTTTTCTAATCAGAATCTTCGTCTGGGCTTCAGATTTCTATCTTTAATGGTTAATTTGTAATTGATTCTGTTCCTAACCATCTCTACGAAATGCAATTATTGACACTTCGGGAACTCCAAAGCTAATTTCAACCTCGCATTTAAGCACTCCCAGTGAATGAGAAACTAAAAATATTTTATGTGAGATCAAGAGAATAAAATAGAGTGCGTATAATCCCCGCTTCAAACCCACTTTTCACAAAATACCTAATATCAAATAACTGCTCGAAGTTCTGAAAATCATTTGTGATGAGAGGTTTCCTTCAAACTCATCAGCTTAACCAGTAACTAGTTACAGTTAATGGTGCAACCACCAGTGTCATAATTCATCAAAATCCGTCAAGTAGTTCAGGGAAGTAAACAGAAAATCTGATGTACGGACGTAAAGCCTACATGAATTTATTTTATAAATTGAAAGCAAAACTTAAAAATGATGATGTTAAATCAATCTACACCTTCGGCTTTCGGGTGTGAGCCGCGTCAAATATTTAGTAGTATGCAACGTTTTGGCTGACATTACAGATGCCATCTTCAGGGTGAATGTGTAGTGAGGCGTATTTTCCAAGCGTTATATAGGACCGGCGGTAGGTGGCGAATTACATTTGATGCTGCTGACTTATTGAACGGAAAAACGAAATACTCACACCCGAAATCCTATTTAAAACCAGAGGTGAAAACCTAAGGCAAGAATTACACGCCTCTACGTTGTTAATTCGGTTATGAATCAGAAAATATAGTTCCTTAGCTTCAGCTGAATACATCAGAACCTCACAAATCGTTCTAAATAAAGTTATAAAATAAATACATCCGTATTAATTAGTTGTGATCCTGTACAGAATCAGTCACTAATGAGACTAACACAAATTGTGTAACCGGGCTTCAATTCCCAACAGATGAAAATCACAACCGGACGGATCCTTGGGGCCTCTCGCACTCATATCAAAACATACTTAGAATTCCGTAAAAGTGGCCAAAGCCTGAAGCTAATCATTCACTTTTTATTAATGTTAAGTTCATAAAGTTTATAAGTTTGCCTGTACTTCCACATACGCCATAGGGCTTAAAGACAGGGACAATTAAACATTTTTGCATGGAGTTTTTGTTACTGTGCATTGTACTTCGTCTCTTGCCATACCAGACCGCACCTCACCAACGTCGCCCTTTGTCTCAGATATTTAATAATACCGCAAGAACTTACTGGTGCGAGTATAGTGCCTGAAAACATTCTATAGATCAAGGAAGAAATTGAATTAAACTGTAAAACAAAGTTTTATATTAATTTATTTCCTCGTTGGCAAACCCTAGGTTTAGGAAGATGTTTTCTTTTTTTGACGTGGCCTGCGGGTGAGTAGATAATTGGGTTGGGTAAGCTCAAGACGGCTCATTAAATACTTCTGGTGCAGAGGAGCTAAAGCTAGAGCAGGCGAGCGTCCAGCCTCTGTTGCTGACGCATTGCTTTGATATAATATAGCAGTTTTTCTCAAACGCCGCGACGCTATGTGAAATTACGACGTCCAATATCTTACCGCTTTCTCTCCACATATGAAGTTTTCATTAACAATGCAGTTAAAATATAAGAATGAAATATTTTAAGCATTTATCGGCAGTTAACAAATACGTAGTTATCAGCGAGATCTTGTTCAATGCGATATCAGAGTACTGTGAAATTTTTCTTTAATAAAACATAGCGGACATTCATTTCTGACCTTTATTTTTTCCCCGAATTTCACTCAATATTAAGATTTAAAACATTTTTATAACTGCTATAATAAATAGTAAACTTTCCGCTTTACGATTGCCTTAAAAAGCCATCTCCCAAACAAACCAAACAAAATGTAAGTTAAGTGTTGAAGAATCACTCTCTCTACCGTTTTACAGTATTTTAAACACTTTACATTTTTGAATTTTTCAGATTTCTCTCATCATTTTTCATTCATTTTAAAATTTAGTAACCTATTAAAAGTCTATACAACATAATGCGTTTACCAATACCAAAACGTAAGTAAGAGTCATTAAAGAGCATCATTCATAAATGACATAGGCCTACGCTTAAGCACATAACTTTACAATTGTAGGGCTACTTGTTTTGGAGTTTCCTAAGATTATTATAAGTGACATACACGAATATGAAATATAAATTTCCTCTAAAAGTATTATATATTCGAGATAGACATCTGTCACACTATCTGACACAAAAGTCCCCTTAGCTGTCTCTTCCTTTGAGGTTTACAGAATGTAGTTTTGTATGCATTTATATTTTTGTCCACGTCTATTAATAGATCTAATCACATTAATAAAACAATACGAAAAGTACATAAAGCTCATTATATGTAATTTTCTCCACCCTCTTGTTGCCCTGGTCAAAGAATTATCTTCAGTAGATCTTTCTCGAAAAAACCCAACGTATGTTCTGCCCGGAGAGACAGCCGCTAAAACATATAACAGAGTAATTTGATTTCTAAACAATATGTGATCAGTATTTACGGGATATTTTATGTCGCTGATGATTTGTTAGGACTGTTGCATTCTTCACGCATAACAAGCACTTGTTACATAATATCCCGTGAAAAGACAAATTTCGTAAATTTTCCTCAACATCTCATCTATGAATGTCAGATATAGAATTAATTGGATGATATTCGAGGTTTCCACGAGGTGAAGACGTGAATGTGGTTTTCCGAATTATGGAGCTGTAATCTTCCATGTGTATTACCAACATTTCAAAGAACAAGTCGGCTCCATCTTCACTTCTACTCCGAAGGTGTAGGCAACATGGTGGTAACCACATGTAAGACAAGACGGCGACATAACCCTGAAGATAACAGCACACAACTCATGGTTTCTCGCCCAGGATATTATCAACATGCAGCATTGAAACAAATTAGGGAAGAGATAATTAGGACGAGATAGCGCATATTCACTGAGAACATTACCATCGACATTTACATAATTTCGCGTGTTTTAAAGCAGTATGATAAAGCGATAATAACATTACCTAATTGGCTATTAATATTAAATTAAATATTTACATCACATTATGTACCACCTGTCTTAATATTAAGTAATTTTGCATCTTTATAGGTTTTGTGTGATCTCAGAATAAGAAGTAGTTACATTCCTGACGAGAATTAAAAAAATTATTCGTGATGTAAATGTGTTGTTTTTTCTCAGAGGTAAGAACTCAGTTTTTAAGTGTTACTTATCTAGCTGGGCTTCGTTCTTCAGAGGGTCAACATAACAATAAAAATACTTATAATCCTTCAAGTCTTTTCGAAACACACTGTGTATGAGTTACATAAGATCTATTCTAAGTGCATGTAACAACGTTTATAGGTAGCCTACAACGCCAAATGGTTCAAAAATGAACTGTAAAGGATGTCAGAGGAAGTGGTCGTGGCCTATTTTAGGGCATTGTTTATCTTAAGAGACAAGAGTAAACCGTGAATATCTTCACTTAACAATAACTGAATGCCAGGCCGAATTTCGAACCTGGTACCTGAAATCAGATGAAAGAACCAAATATAACTGTTGTCTCTCAGACATGAAACGTGTAATTGGAATACGACTCTCGAAGTTTGTGATGAAACTGTTACCATTAACTGCAAGTATAAACAAAATATCGAACATTATCTTAAATAAGCAAACAAAACACATTTGTGGGCAAATAAAGACATGCCGTTTTCCACGTGACAGTCGCTTCTTCATTCAACTGACGAATACAACGGAACAAAACGCGGATAGGAACGAATTTCTCACGCGGACAGACGTACAAAGAGAAAGAGTAAGTGGTGCAGAAGGGAAGAAAGGGCGGATGGATGTAATGGGAGCCGCGTAAGAGGATGGGAAGTTGAATCGATAGGAATGGATTGAATAAACGAGAAAGCAGAAGCAAGAGGGAGACAGATGTAGCAAAGCCTCGAGAAAGGGAAGAAGATGCAGAGTATTGCAAGGTTAAAAATGAGGGTGAAAAGCGGGGTGAAAAATAATACAACAGGAGCGAAGAGGAGAAGATTGAATCTTTGAGAGTAACAAATTGGTTATACAGGTGAAAAGATGAGTGAGGTACAGCCATATACAAGACCGATGGGCGAATGTATTAAGTGAACATCTGTTTCAATTGATACACAAATATCTCACAGCACTTAGCGCTTTTAGGGCGAGATGATGAACGCCTCAAGGAACAATTATTTATCGCTTCCAACAAAAGTAGTTAAATGAATAAGGCATCACATAATAATAACTTGCAAATAAAGACATCAAAACAGCCACTAGCTTCGTGCATATTCGTAGTGTTCTGTAATTTAGAAGCACAGATAATTAATACTTGAGACTATAAATATAATTAAAAGTTTGCTGTCACTAATGACTATGATAAAGTACGAAATTTCAAACACGCACATACACGCACACACATTGTTTTTAGTAATTTTCATGAGATTTTCACATTATCATT
Source organism: Zootermopsis nevadensis (assembly GCF_000696155.1). The sequence continues at coordinate 1,854,500 of NW_019059727.1, forward strand.
AGATGATTTGTAAATATTGGATAAGGTACAGCTTCTATATGTATATATTCCGTAACGTTTATTTCAGGTATAATTCTTCCAGGAGAGTTCTTAGCGAGATTCGCCAAGAAATGTATTTAGATTCTTACGCAATGTAAGTTTCAGATACACCTATTCCTGAATTTAGGAACTATTTACTTACGAATTTTTGCTACAACAAGCCATGGAAATGTATACATATTTTTCATTTTACGAACATAATTTTCGCTAAAAGAATGAACCAACCTTTGACCGACAGCCGAACGTCCGCTTAGTAAGTAATGAACGCGGAGGAATACATAAGTTCTGATGTTCACGTAATAACACAAAAGCTGTACAACGTAAACGTCTGATTTAACACTTCAATAGCTCTCTACAAAGTTTTTGGGAAGCAACTAAACTAAAAAGTAACATTGTTGTTATTTTTATGATTGTATGGTATTCTAAGATATGTGGGGAAAATAGTGGGTCATTTTTCTGAAAGTCGGCAACGAGTCAAAAGTTTTTAGAGCAGAATTAATGGAAATTTATTTTATATTTACTAATTTTCACTTTACGAACAGTTTTATTCGAAGTATGATTGCTGAAAATGCAGATGAAACTGATATGCTATAACTTCGTATTAGTACGAGATAACCGCTGAAGGCTATATTTATAATAAATGCTGTTACAATTACAATGCCACATTTGACACTATATCCGTTGTTCTAGTTAACTATTTGTCTTATGATCATTTACCACCGGTCTTCCAGGTTTTAAACCTGTGTTCAGTTACGTCTGAGCGTTTCTGACGAGACTTCAGTCTACCACGACTTGTATCTGTGGGAACATCCCGTCTGGCTTACGACAAACGATCGAATCGACGCGGGGGAATTTTCTATTTGACTCCTCCTTTAGGCCCCCTGCTTCTTGGACGTCACCTTGCTCGAGTCTCACGCAAAACCCCTAATACAACGCAGGGGGTCTGTGCGGCGACGGGAGATACCAGCAGCCTCTGGATGGAGGCCAGATTACAAGCTACCCCTTGCTGACTGAAACACGCCCTAGTTGCAACTACTTCAAGACGTTTCTAATTTCAAGACTGTTTCCGTGTTTTCAGAGACTCAGCCTACTGTAGCATGCTGTTATCTGCTTAAAAGATGGTAGGAGCCCCTCCCACTGCAATAGAATATACCCTATTCTTATACTCAAAAAAATGACGTCACGTTTAATATTTCTCGCTGTGTTTTGCCTCCAATCTCTCGACGAGACTTTGGTAATAAAAATACCAAGTTCATACAAGAGGTTTTGATAACAATATAAGAGGAAATCCTCTCCATACTTCTTGAAGTAGGTCAATGGATTATTTTAAACTCCCACCTCGCTTTCAACTTCATCTTCCTATCTTTCTAAATCGACAAATATAGAGCAATTAAGAAATCCCTGTGTGCCTATAGTAACACCAAGTGTTTGAAGTGGGAAATTATTCAAAATTTTATATTTACACGCACACACCCTAATGTGTAGAAACACAGGGATATTTTAATCACTTTACAGTTTCAGAAATTCTGTGGATTATACCTTGTAGCCAATTTTCTGTAGCCTACAGCTTTGAAACCTTCACTGCATTTATTTTGCTCACGTTTCTTAGGCATTAAATTCTTCAATCTAACATTTATTTCTTAATTAAGGTTGAAGTTCATTGCTCATACAAAACGCCAAATCTCACAAATTCTTCACTTATTCAAATCAACATTTTGAACATTATTGTATTGGAATGTTGTGACGTGTAGTCTCTTAGAAACTGATTTACGTTTCAGTGGTCCTCACTGCCTCTATCATCAGGGTAACATCCCAGAAGACAGTTATCTTCACAAACGCAGCCATGAGAACCTGAAATGTCAGTTCTCATTTTCGTTAACACATTGCATTTAATCCCGTCTGCAGAGGCCCCTGCCATGACCACCTGTGTTCCAACTACCCAAATTTCAAAATTACTGCAAGATCTACCTGTCATTTTTGGAACACACTGTTGCGCAACAATTTCTTTGGGTCGCATTAGTGCACCGAAGATCCTACGTGATGTGACTTGATTTGCATATTATTTAATGACGCTATCTTAACTGGAGGAGTGTTAATCACAGCCAAATGAGATGAAAATATGATGAATAGTTACTGCTATGAAATATTTTATTCTTGTTCTTCTGTTAAATAATTTTAAGAAAATTGTAAATTGTAACTTAATAATAATATTACGCCTTAGGTGTTTCAAACACATAAGCAATAATTCCATATTGTATATTATTACACCCCCTTCCATGAAAAATAAGGATTTCATAGGAAAATTACGCAGAATTTATGAGATCAAAAAAGTGAAGAGCAGAACAGCTTTACTCTATAAAAATACTCTGTAAATTAATTATTTACTAGTATAAACTATACAACAACAAAACAGAAAACCAAGTGGCACACTATGATATAATATGAGAATTGCTTAACTATGCCTTCCGGATTTCTCTTTGAATTTTATCAGACAGTACTACGTAATGCTTTTATTGTCAAACAAGTGACTGTAGCACGAAACTAAAGCTATAAGGTGACTCGTGTCTTGACGCTTGCTGAAAATTAAATTCAATTTACGGAGCAATAAATCCTGGACTGTGCACGTGCCTGACATACTGCAGATATAAGCATTCATAATATTACTCTCTTGGATACCATATGTAGAAGGCTGTGGATTAAATATTCCACATTTATTACTTTCGCGACTGCAACCAGGTCGCGTCATTTCCTGCACGCTGTTCGATACGTTCTTTATTGAACTGGCATAAGCCACTGTGCTGCAGCTGTGTCGCTCAGACGCCCTTCGGGTATCCCCGTTCCTGTGTCACACCAGAGGAAGACGACTCGCGGGCTACGGCCGCCGCTAAACATATGCTCACGCAATTCACTGGGTTCCTTCAAGCAAATTCTCTCCTACACGGTACTTAATGTGGACAAGACTACTTTTCTACAAACGTAGACAGAATTTAAGACGGCCTTAATCTGGGTTCTTGTACCTTGCAGTCTGGTAGAAGTTTATCGACGTTTCAGACGCACTTGCTGCCTTCATCATTCAGGCAGACTCATCGCCGCCATGAGATATTGAAATATTACGTACAGTCCACAGACCAGGAGAAAATCCCTGCTAGGAATTCGATATACGCGCAATCGCAGGATTTCGCTGTGAGTGACGAGTTGCTATTACCCATACGACAGACAACAGGCTTTTATGTGTTCTAATGGGTACAGCTTTAAGATTACCTCACAGCGGCACAGTGATTTAATCTAGAATATTATCACAACACCCTCAGAACACATTACTACTCGCCATTCTTAAATGCTTGATGTTTTCAGTCTGTGTGTAGTAGCGTAAAACTCTGACGTATCACACTTCCCACCAATAGCAGCCCTCTAGTCCAGCTGATAAGTAACATTCCCCCAGCAGGGTTTTTCTCGTGATCTGTGGACAGTAGGCAGAATTCTCTTTGTTTCTTTGTAATACTAGAACTTTTATTTACCGATTCTGTTGACATTCGTATCATTATAATTTCCCCGCTGGGTGTTTAAGGAAAGAAATCCATTCTACTTGTACTTCACTTATTAACGCGACGAGGTTTACTGTCCGTCTGCATTTCTGTCTCTGCTATATTACAGAGATCGATGTTGTAAGACGAATTTCGTGGAATGGGTGTGTCTCGGCAACTTCATCACGGCTGGATCTGCGTCTTGACTTCCTAGCAATCGTGTTCTTCCGTCTTACCATGGCCATCAAAAATTTCCTCTCTCCCCTATTCAACCTAAAGAAATGGTTTGTCTTGCCATTGGCCAACAAAGGACAGAGAGCTTATTCTGTTGTGTCTTCGTAGCAACAGAATCTGACCAGAAACAAACCTTAGGTTGAATGGTAAATGGCGTGGCACAGCTCGGAAGCTGTGTGCTGTTATTTGAAGTCTATCTGGTCTGTGCATTCTCAATTCCCTAGCGGTCGTCTTTCCGCCCACGTCTGAGGAAGACGTCTGTGTCGATTTGTTCATTCAGTCCCCCTTGCAGTGCGTTGTGTTTTTTTGAGTCTGTATTTATATTAATTTCCACGAGTTGTGTGTGTGTGTATGAGTTTATGACACCTTTCAACGCGTCGTCTCCACAGAAAGGGTGTTACACTTTGTATGAACACGATCCCTGCGAAAATGATTTCTATAGCGCTAGAATCAAACACGACAGGACCGGCGCAAAGAACGAAATTGTTTCGGCGAGAAGATTACAAATAGTCACAAAACAGAAAACGTTCCTGCGTTCGGGTATCGGCAAAGCTGTTGGGTTTAAAATAAAAATAATAATAATAATAATAATTCAATTAATTTATTAAAATGTTAGCCAGCAGCGAGGAGCAAATGACAGGAAAACACTGATAATACACACATATACAAAGACAAGCAGACTAAATTAAATATATAAATGAATATATATATATATAATAGATCAATCAAACATTTCCCGTATTGATTATAACAGCCAATTACAGGCAAACACAGAAATAAAAACCAATTTATGATACAAAAAGAAAAACAAGTAAGAAAACAGTATATATAAAAGGGCATATGCGACACACTCAGTAATTAAATAGTTGGCTTACCGAACCCGAAGGTTCGTCACCGAATTAACCAAAACCCTTCACCGGACCCTGTCCTGGGCCAACAAAATCCAGTCTCCTTCAACTCCAATCTCCCATAGATCCCGCTTGAGATTATCCTCCCATCTATCTCTTTCCTTCAGGCTTCCTGGACAATACCCGGTGCACACCTCTTGTCCCATCCATGCGCGCTACATACACTCTTTGTTAAAGATGTCAATGCTCTTACTGATTGCATTGGCAGCAAATAATAATTCAATTATTTATTTTAATAATAATAATAATCCACGTTATTTAACGAATCGTAACAAATGGTTAGGTATATGATTCGCTTTTGAGCAATAAATATTTTTAAAAAATTTAAGCATCTGTAGAATTTGTCCGCAGTAATACATTCCTCTAGAAGTTATATAAATTACATAAGCAGATGAATTTTTGTAGAAATATCTGAATGGAATTTTCTTGCAGCTGTACATGATCTGTCTCTCATCGAGGAAGCACTTCTGCTGCTTTATCTTCGCCGCGTAACATGAAGGGTGATTCAGCCTTTCAGCAGCGCGAATCCTCTTCCCTTAGCAGAATATCGAGAAACAGATCCCATTAGGACATGATGGTATCGTGGCGGGGAGACGCGCGCGCCCTGTTCACAACCAAACGCAGCTTTTGAGATAGCGAACGTTGGCAGTTCGTTCTACCGTTTCTTATGGGCTCCGTTTAGTCGGGATTGCCTCGTTTTATAATCTACCAACGTTAGTATGTGATAACAAACACGACCATATACTTGTTGATCCTCAAGGGATTTGTTAGCTGACATGACAAGATCTCACTCTGTGTAGAGGAGTCTTCGTAAAACCAATAGTTGCTCAGCTAGTCAGGAAAGTGTCCACCGTCATAACAGTAACACATCACTTGTCCCGTTCCTGAGGAAGGTGGGCTTAGAACACATCCGCATAACTTAACACTATATTATATATTTTAATATTATCACCCTATCTACAGATTATTCTTTAAAATTAATCGCTTCTCTTCAGATTTTAAGACTAATATTGTGTATTTATCAACAACCCACAAGACAGCCATCTTCAGATTCACCGCCGTGAATACCTCAAATCCCACAATAAAATAGTGCTAAATACTGTATTTCTGTATTACTGTATTAATGGATTTTCTAAGGACCGGTACCCTGTTTAAATTACGATAGTAAAACAGGCCGATATTTACTACTAGAGAGCCTAAATATGTTTCACTAACATACAAAATTTAAATTGTGGGTGTATGAGTGTATGTGAATAAGGTAGAGAATGGGTACACCTGTTAGGCCTAAACTTGATATGATTATGCCTTTAAACCAAGAGAAGATTTTGTAGAGGTCAAAACTAAAAAATCGTGACCTTGGTTTGAGTCCCGGTGACGATGTAAACTAAACACGGCAGAAAAAAGGCGACGAGAACCAGAACGATTTTCTAGAGGAACAGACGCCACAATCCAGAAAAAAAATTTCCAGATTCGTGTCTGGTGAAGATATTTTTGTATATTTAAAATTAATCACGATAAAAAATTGTTTGAAGACATATGAACTACAAATAATAAAACATCAGTTCTATTATCAAAACATTCTTTTCAAAGAGGAGATTACTCTCAAAATTATGTAAAGAGACAAGACTTCAAGTTAAACATGTAAGGAATAGTATAATAGAAGCTACAAATTTAATAGAATATGCAATGAAAAACCACTAACGTAACATTGTCTGGCTACCCTTAGAATTTAAATGTTTTAAGTTTGCCTTTCAGCTTTGGTTATGATAATCAATATAGACGAAGGCAAGTCGCATGTGTGGCTTGCTCAAAAGTTGATTCTGCAAAAAGCTCAAGCATAGATTGTTGACACGCACACATGAAAAACAACAAATGTGGTTTATAAAGAAGTTCTGAGTTGTATTTTCATTTTGAGAACGTACAATACTTGCATTCACAAGAAATTTTAATATTCTTATATTAAACATCGCTACTGAAATATAGTAAATATAAACTGTTTTTAAAATATATTTTTCTGTCTTTATATATGATAATAATTTCATACTTAAAACCACTGGGTGAATATTTAATGACATTCTTTTCTCAGTTAGTTACTGAGCATCTAATAATTTTTTATTTTAAATAAAAGTGTGGTGCATCTAACCTAAACAAGAAGAATGAGATCTAATAATTATATATTCATACAGAAGAAATTAGTAAAATCCTGACGAACATCTTTAGAACGTATTACTCTAGACAAGTTGAGTTTTACGAATAATAATTGTACCACGATATTCAACAGAGCGTACTGAATAATCTGGTCAACGAAAACCTTTCAGGCAAGTAAGAATGCTAAGAAATGTAAGCATTGTCAAATTTTCCCGCTGTGGACAATCTACTAGTTCGCAGTATAAAAATTAATACTTTTATAATTCAATGAACTACACTATTTTATTCACATATGGATACATAAATAAAATGACCTACTTGAAATGATCTATTTATACATACTTGTGTATAAAAATACATACATGGCGTACCACACAGTCAAATTACTGTACTGCAAAGTAGCAACATTTTTCGTAATTCTTTCTTATTTTACAGAAGCATGAAACTTGGTCATTCACATTAAGGTAAGAAAATGGATTTTAGGTGTTTGAGAACATGTTTCTGTGAAGAATAGTTTGACGTAACTGTGAAAAAGTTACGGAATATTTGACAATTGCACTGGTAAATGAAAAATATTTAACTTTGAGAAGCAGAACTTGAATGGAAGAGGTCACTTGAACGATCTAGGTGTAGATAGTAGATTTAAAAAGGTCTTAAAGAACTGGAGTATGAAGATGTGAACTGAATTCACAAGGTTCGGGACAGATATTAGCGCCTGGCTTTTGTTAAGACGGTAATGAACCTTCGCGTTCTGTAAAGGGGTGGGGGAATTTGTCAACTAGGTGACAACTCTGCACCATGGAGTTAGTACAGGTCTAGTTCAAGTTTGAAACTAGGTGTGCTGTGTTGATTTAATAGAGCCTAGAAGACAGTAAATTAAAATTTGTTTCCCACATAAATTAAGCAGTTGACAGGCAGTTGTCCTAGGTAACATTAGTCCAGAAGCAACAGTTTTTAAAGTTCTTTTTATAATCTAATTTCGAAAAAAATCAACGTAACTTCAGACAGACTTGTAAACTAAGTAAAATAGCGCATTATCATACAAACTGGTTCTATCGTGAGGAAAGAATGGGAACGGTAACAGCTACTAGAAGATTCTATCAACACAAAACACTCCCGAGAGGCAGATTGGTTGAGGAACAATGAACCTGAATCCTCAACACCGAGTTCGAAAAGTCTAACAAATCTATTACAGGATGGTGCTAATTACTGTTTTATTCATCTGCGCTTTTCAACCATATTTGTTATAGGCGTACAGTCTTAAGCGGAATGATGAGAGATTAACTAAATAGCGTGTAAAAGGTATCGTCGCGGCATCATTAATGCACTGTACTGACATTTTCCAGGAGATGCTGATAAAAAAGAATAAAACCCTGAATTAGTCTCATCGGTTACCGGTAAAAGTTTTGAACCCGGGATTCCCGTAATATGAAGCGAGAATTGTGACCACTAATCCACTAACACGTGACGATAAAATTATTTTAATACCCAGAACAAACCGGATGTTTATTCATATAAATATACTGGGGATATTGGGAACTACCCGATCTTCAAGTGCCTGAGGACTGCGGGT
>NW_019059727.1:1863980-1923772 GCF_000696155.1 Zootermopsis nevadensis
TTTCATTGGCTTTGATCTATGGACATTCGGTAGGACTCCTTGGACGAGGGATCGGCCCGTCGCAAGGCCTCTACCTGTACACAGGACAGCACAACACAGAAAGACGCGGACAAACATCCATGGCTTGAGTGGGTTTCGAACCCACGGTCCCAGCGACCAAGCGGTACAAGGCCCACGCCTCAGACCACGCGGCCACTGCGGACCCCATGTAAATATTGTAGACATATTTCAACATGTTTGAAAATTTAAATTATAAACACACAAGAACGAAACACTTATTATTATTATATGGATGTGTATCTAATTTTTTGTTTCCTCATTCTTTTTCCTTTGTTATCTTTTACTTCCATTTCAACTCGTTAGTCTGGAAATATGTTAAGTTTTGAATGTTATATAGCCTCTACTAACGTCACAAACTTTCTGAAATACTGCATTTTCTCTCCAAATTCCCTGTGTTAGTTCATTCTACTTAGTCCTACTCGTACAAAAGATTAATCTGTGTTAGCTGTTGATACAAGTACGTGATGGAGTTCCTACAGAAAAAGAATAAAACACAACTATCGCACTCCAATAGAGTGGAAGAGAAATCCATCCAGTCTTTCATATAAAGAGGGGCTTTACACTGGATGCGCGTTTCAGAATGTCACGTTGGAGGATACCATTTTATTTTCCCACCCAGAGAAACGTTGCGACAGGTGTTGATGACGTTCTGCTATATTTTCTCTCTCTTGTTCTCTTTACAGACTCAAAGATTTCTGAAACTGATTGAGAGTGTAAGAAAATGGAAAGAAAAGAGAAAATTTAATCATCAAGCACACGTCAGCTGCAGGTTCTAACATCTCCGTCTCAATCACAGCTAGACCCACTCGAGTCTTCTTTCACTTAATTACTCCACGAATGTAACACTGACAATGACGAAATACAGTTCTGACGTACCCCAATTCCAACAGACACACCAGGTTGATCGTGTCCTTAACCACTACGTCATGAAGACCTATGGAGACAGGAGTTGAATCTCCACTATATCTTAAAATCGATCCTGAGTGGTCAGCTTCATGCTTTGCATGGCAGTATAGTAGCCTTCAGAATTCCTATAAGTCATAACAAGGAGAGAAATATTTGCCCCTGCCGGTATTCGAACCGGTGACCCTCCCAGTATCAATCACTTTACTAACTCAGTTATCCTGCTTATTATTAATAATTCCTCGCAGAAGAGAAGTCATACAAAATACGTTCACTACAAAAGTTAAAACACGTGTTTTTTCATTACATGAATTATACTGGAATTAAGGCGCCAAAATGTGTTTTGCACGAAGTGGATGGAGCTACTGAATCCGTCTGCATATCTCGCACATGATTTCGATTAAGTTTATTGCGGTAAATCTTCAATAAAATTTATGACAATTTAATTCTGGTCCCTGCTAGTCAAAATAAACAATTACGTAATGCTACAAATATAAAAAAGTAGTTCATAGTACAGGGGTACAGGGGTAAAGGATTGTTACCTGAAATAAAATATCTTCCTAATTAAATACTCAGTAAATTGTAAAGTTCTTCCAGCTGTGAAATTAATCTCGAAAGATTTTACAATCATAAATCGATAAACTTTAACTACCTTAAGAAGAAAGTTTATTTAAACAATGTTTAATAACTGAGTTCCTACTTCAAAGAAAAATCATAATGCGTCTGTATTATAAAGATCAATTGGTTAATAATGTTTAGGGAAATAATATATATTTTTATTTTGAGAATCATATGAAACCCACAAAAAAAACTTGCCTCTCCCTATATATATTCAGGACAACACTAATAACATCTCAGATAATATCGAATGATGGGATGATTAATAAATAATTAACTGGAAATGATATGGAAGAATGTGGTGGTTGCTGTATTTGAGGTCCCATTCCGGCAACTGAGGGGAGGGACTCAAGAAAACTACAAAAATCCTCGGTCTACACAACTTGTCACGAGCAGAGATTTAAACCCGGGTCCTTCTAACTACCACTCAGCTTAAAGGTTCGTCTGTTGGGAAAAAAGCAGAGTAATCGAATGTTGAAGCATGTCCATAGTTACCACTGTGCTGGAGTAATGTTGAGACGTTCCAGCCGAGGTAACGCACATTTGGCAGAGTTTGGAAAAGTAAAGCCACTGGAAGTTGATTGGCTGACGTGCAACACGAGTACGTAGTGAAAATTAATGAAGCTGTTCGCAACTACTGTGCACTAACGCTGCCGATAATGGACAGAGCCCTTACACAAGACGATGATGTTCCATAAACGTCCCAGTTTAACTGTTTTGTAGACAATGTATTTGACAGGAAGTGGTGGGTGATGAAAGACTCGACATTGCCTGAAATTGCTGTATCGTACTGTATAATCTTTCTTCTTCTCTTTTATCTTCTACATATATTAATATCATGTTATCACCTGTGCAAGATTGCATTACTGACTTATTAAAACTATTTTTAAACAAGTTTTAGAGTTGTGAATGATGACAGAAGACGACAAATATTACTTGACAGAGCTTCATCTCTATAAAAATATACACGTGCAAACTCACAGCGACTGACCTTAGAAGTTGATATTTCCCACTCATTGTCATCTGAGTCGTCATTCATTTACGTATTAGGACTCTAGCAATGACTAAGAAAGTCCAGACAGTTAAAAATCACACAAAGAATACTGATCTCTTGCAGTTAATAATGTAGTCCGAGTTTTCAGCGCCAAACTCTGTTCCTTGTAATCGCCTGTCTCATTAAACAACCCAGACCCATTTTATTCTATCCGCTTTGTTATGCCAGTAGTGGCACACCAGATTCAGGTCGCACGAAGCCAGCAGGATCTGCCTCGTAGTATCCAGCCACACACAAACTAGTTCAGTCTAATTCCAACTTCAAAGAGTCAACTGATAGTTGTTGGTACACATCCCAGGACCACAGGTTACAGCCCTATTCAGCCTCACCACACTGTAGTGAGCAGCGTGGCAGAGTTTGACTCGAGCTGCGGAGATACCCGGTTTGAATCCCGGCCGACCCAGTCTAACTTAACTGAATTTTCTAGTGGCTTTCCTCATTGTAAAGTAAATTTCGCAAAAAGAGGCTAACTACGAAAGATCTGAAACCGCTACATTCCATTGCTCTCTTGATTAAATATTAGGAGTTAACAAAAATAACTGTAACAAATTTACAGTAGCGGATTCTTTCACTGATGACTGGAATAATAAATTAACGGACTTCCTGTCATGTCACCTACCTCTATGGAGCACACGATTACTTGAGAAGCTAACAGTTACTTAGCCAGTCAAAAAATTCTACTCAATTTATGGAACCGGGAGGTTCATTACAGTGCTCACAACAGCATACCATAGGATCCCTGCCTGAATAAAATTATTGTAGCCTACACTTCCCATCTAATTTTCGTAAAAATCCGCTTTAATCTTGTCTTCCTTTAAATGGCTAGGTGTTCCACGTGTTCCCTTCAAGTGTTTCGACCAAAACTTTGCACGCATTCCTAATCTCTGTTGCATGCTACATATCACGTTCATCTCATTACCAGTGATTTGGTCTTCCTGATGAAAAGCACGACAAATAGTAATACTGTATTAATGTTACTGCACTATCAGAGAAGCAACTTCATAACCCACGTTTTCCTACAGCTCTACCCATGCGCGTAAGGCATTTATACTTCAGAGAAAGTCAGCTATCTAATCAATTATCTATCTTTAGTATCACTAGAAATAAAAAATAATTACCGTCCAACCTATCTTATTACAAAATATAGAATATAATATGAAATATTCACTTTAACATTAAAGGAATATAATTGTAGAATAATGTTCAGGAAAACAAAATGGTATCAGTTTGCCACGTAGCTTTTCCGGCACAACTAAAATGCCCCTGTGGATTCTCATATGCCGCCCGAAGCAGCGTATCTCAAGCTAGAAACGAGTGTTTTAATGTGTAAGAACACAAAATAATATAAGCAGTAAGTTACTCACCAATAACATTTACTAGTTTTCATCTCTGCAACGGACACCGTTCACTGTTCACACACGCACAGGACTAAACCGACCTTGAATCATGCACCAGAGCTTACACCTGCGACACCCGGCAAGCAACTGTCTGCCCAGTAATTCTTCGCTTACAAATGCTACCATCAAAACCGACAGAAATTTCTTATCTCTTCCCACAAACTACCCTTTCTACACGTGGCTGGATTAGGACTAGAGTGCATATGACGATTCACCAGTAAATACATATGCGTATAATGGCAATTTATAGGACTGTATACAGTCATGATGGTGACGTGTTTGTACTACAAACTTCATTTCGCAGCGGTCTGAATAGACATACACAGATTAAAACCATTTCATTCACAATTGCTTTCCGTTTCATTTCACTACTGCTTTCAAATTTACATCTTCATTTTCAAAGGCCACCGTTTCTCAGTTTCAAATTAAATAGCAATGCCCCTCACATTCAACTCTTAAAACTAATTTAGGATCTGATTTAAGTAAAAGTAAAACGTAAAGCTGTCCCACTATACGCCATGTTGGCGCTTGGTAGGGGTGGGTTAGGGGAATAGCTCCTACTCATTCTTGACCTCGGCACTAGATGGGGGTGAGTGGTCAGAATCACGCCCCGGCCGGCTTTACCCCAGAAAAAAGGATCCCGGTACACATTGGACAGGAGGCTGGATGAGCCCCAGAACCGGTCTGGAAGCAGAGCCTGGAGGAAAAATCCTTTACTCCAGCGGGGATCGAACCCCGGTAGTCCAGTCCGTAGCCATTCACTACACTAAGCTACTAAGTATTTTTAAAATTATTCAGGCTTGGTCTTCTACAGAGTTGCCCTTTAAATTGTCTTCGGATCTTCTATTCCTAATGAGGCATGAATTTAAGTACCATAGTGGCTTGTGTCTTGATATCAACCTTAATATTATCCTTCCACGGTCTTCTGTATTTTACGTTGATTCTTCCCAGGATACTGCACCACTATTCTGTATGCATCTTCCGTCAACCGAGTCTATCCACATGCCCAGCCCATCGCACTGTGGTAACATTACTAAGATACCTGTATAAATTACTAAGTTCCTCTTTGTGTAATATCGCAATTGCTTACAAATAATGTTCCTCTGTATAATTCTAATTAGAGGATAACATAGTCCTTAATAATCTTTTACGGAAATGCACGCGAACGTAGAAGGTTTACATTAGTTCATTTTGCATATGGTTTTCTTTTGTTACTTTGATAGTTGAAAACCAGAATCACTTTAATGCTTATAAAAAGTTAAAATATACTTTAGGATTTAATAAACTATGGTGATTTTAATAAACTGAGATCAAATTTCAGTGAATCTTGGAATTAGAGATTCAGAACAATTATACGTAAGTGGGGCATTCTTGAGCGTTTTCAAAATGTGCTACGACTAAAGAATACTCAATTAATATTTCACAAGCGTCCTAACTATTTACAAACTTCTCAAAACGTAGCTCCGTCCATCTCACTAGGCACAGTGTCTGACACCCGAGGTTATACGACGTGCACTGGACCTTCTCTGCCCCATTCTAACCCCTGAAAACATGAAGTTACAAAAGTGACTTGGATTTTCCCATCTGAAGAAGCTTTTGCACTGAATTTCTCGGTGAGTAAGGTAGCATCAGGAATTGGATAGTGAGACTGGCATCATTATCATCATCATCATCATCATCATCATCATGGCCTATTGGATTAAATGTTTTAACGACCAGATTTTATTCCAAATTTGCCTCACATATGTTTCGCCACATTACTGACACCACGTGCACAATATTCAAACAGAATTCGACTTAATTTTAATTTCTGTAATTACCTCATATCAGTTTGTAGCGCACAAACGCAAGTGATGGATTCTACTAATGTCTTCATCACGTGATGAGTCTGACAGCAGCAGATGCGGGAAATTTTTTGAAACGTTCCGAGAACAGAGAGAGAGAGATTGAACCACGTGACACACGTGTTAGCCAAGCAATACTGCCACCGACCTCGGCAACTAAAGAGTTTCTCACGGAGAAATCTGAGACATTCAGCGAGACTTCATCAGTCCATAGTGGGGAAAAAGTCGTACCTCATACTACTGTAATATTATATTTTGTCTACACCAGAAACTGTCAACATAAAATATGGTTTGTGTTGTAAACTCCACTTTACTCGAAGAACACCGAACATCGCAGACTGAGTGTTTAATACACCTGCTTCATATCTGTGAGATGCCAGGTTTGAATCTTGGCTTTGCTGACTGACGTACTGCCTAGGTCTCCTCATTCTCTGCAGACAAATGACGTGATCGCATCTTGAATCAATTCACAACCGCTTCCTTCCATTTCGTTGTTCATTATTATACGACGTTATAAATCTGAATCAATAACAATAGCATTAAATAAACTATCACTCACTCTATGGTGCAGAAAATTCTTTTAAAAGTAGATTATATACTCGGCCTGTCAAAGAATAGCCAACTTTCTTTATGGAAGCCGAAGGTTCATCCCCTTGTTCACAAAATCCCTCCACCGGACTCTCCTGCATCCAGGTCACTCCATCGATTCCTTTTTTCAATAAGGTCCATCTTAATGTTATCCTCCTAACAGCGCCCAGGTCTTCCCTGTAGTGTCCTTCCTTCAGGACTCCCAACCAATACCTTGTAAGCATCCCTCCCCTCCCACATGCCCGCCGCATATCCCACCCAACTCATCCTCCTCGATTTAATCACCTTAACAATATCAGGTGAGGAGTACAGGCAGTGAAGCTCATTATGCAATTTTCTCCATGATCCGTCTTCTTCTCTTTTAGGTCCAAATATCTTCATCAACACTCTTTTCTCAATCTGTGTTTATCCCTCAAAAGTTAAAGATCAGATTTCACACTCATACAGAACAATTGACAAAATTACACTTTTGTACATTTTAATCTTTGGTTTTTGCTGATGGACGGGAGGACAAAAGATTTTGGACTGGATGATAGCAAGCATTCCCTGAATTTAATCTGCTATTGATTTCGTCATGAAAGTAAATAAACCACACATGAAATAAATAAAATGCACGGAATTCAAACCAGATTTCATCAAATTTACCTAAAACGACACATCGCACAACGTATGATACGTATACGAAGTTCTAGTTCTCAATCCTGCTGCAAGTCACAGCGGCTTCAGAATGAACCCGTTGTGCTCTGATTTAGTAATGACAGAATTCCTACATAATTTAACTTGCCGTGGTAGAATGTATTGGGATCTGACCCCGCAATGCAACACGAAATCTTACTTGCAACAAGTGTCATTTAAGATGAACTTCCACGCATTCTGCATCTCAGCTATAGATGTAAGTGACCTTCACGTTCCATCCATCTTACTCCCAAACAATAGCTACCGTTTATCATCACATTGAAGTTTAGACGGACCTTTAAGCCAGACTGGGCGAGATGCCCAAGAGAAACATCTTGACTGGTAAAGTTATTAAAGTTTCAGCCAGTATTTCAATTTTATGACTTTCATAAGCAGCAGTGAAATGATCTTAGCGAAATGAAATAACCACGCACTCATCTCCGCTTCAAGAACTGATGCCAGCAGCTGAATACGAATGTAAACTTCATCAAGACACATACAAATTCAATCCCACTCATAGCAGTGATCAAATAAACGCGCTCTTTGTACTGAAAGCAAAGTACAAACAACAGAAATTAAATTTCTCCGACGGCGAACATGAAAAGAATACATCGCCATATACGACAGTAACTTTATTTATGATTTAAGCAATGAGAGACGTTTGTCAAGCTTTGTGAGGCCAGATAATATGTATTAAAGTATTTTTTAAATACGATACGTTCTGAACCTGTTGAATAATTGTTCCATAATTATGTTGTCCGATTCACAGCGATAAACAAACCCGGTGGCCGCAGGTTCGTACGAATCTCGGATTATATATGCTTGTCCGATTTTTATGTGTTCTGTGTACAAAGAGGCTATACTAAGAACCAACATTCCATTTAAGTTGTCGTACAAATCCCTGCGTCAAAAGGAGCTATCAGTCTTCTAAGTTTCGCTGCGATCGATAGCCTATATCTGATTTGTGATCTACTTAACGACACTGTCAGCACTTTAGACAAAAGAGCGCCGATCAATCTGGATTTGACGCAAAGAGGAATTCATATCAGTGGCATATAACTTCGGGCTGTAGTGGATCTTATCCCGAATAATAACCACTCCGAAAGACATTTTGTGGTTTTCCGTATAAAGCAACTACGAAAGGTACTTTCCAGTCCATTATCGACGACCATAACCTCATCAGATGCTACATAACCGCCGTAGGTGAAATGTGTCATTTAATAAACCAATAAACGTTTCACACCAACAAGATATTAGCTTAATTTAAGCAGTAATACAGATGAAAGCAAATCGTATTTAGATGAGATCAACGACCGTTGTGGTTTGATTTGAGGTTTTCACGGCTGTGAGTCTGAAGATTACTGTCTTCTGGGTTGTTGCGCCGTGTAGTCTGGTAGACGTCCACCAACGTTTCAGAGGTCATGCTGCCTCCACCATCAGAGCGATCGTTATGATTTCATTATTCCGTCTCTTCATTCAATCATTCTTGTTCATTGCCTTCAAATTATCCAATCACTTAATTCGAATAATACGAAAGAATTATATGAAAATCCAAACCAAACCTCGCGGTTCGGATGTGAATGAACACCAAATTTTGTTTACAGGAAATCACTATACGGATTACTGGCCCGGAGATCTGCTACAGCCTATTCACTGACTCTCCCAATACTTTCACTGGGCCCGTCTACATGAAGAGAATTTGTATTAAATTGCAGCACAGTCTAATTTCCAATTAATTATTTATAATAATTTTCTATTTCGATGGTGAGTAAACTAAGTGGTCGTGCTAATTTGAGTGAGAAACTATAGTGTCGTTTAGTTTAGTGCCTGCAAGTTTCGAA
The DNA here is from genome assembly GCF_000696155.1 of Zootermopsis nevadensis. The sequence continues at coordinate 1,872,961 of NW_019059727.1, forward strand.
AAGTGGTTCACACTTACGATAAACCTGTAGAGTGTTCTTAAGGTTTTTACTATTTATATGAAGTAAAAATATGAGAAAAGTTTTAACTACTCCTTTGCGTTGGACATAATGTTGTTGTGCATTACCATATGCAGTTATTCGCAATGTCTATTGGCATTTTCTTCACTCACTTTCCACTGAAACTTCATATAAATAATTTTAGTGCCTTCATAAGAACGGCATGTTGACTTATGAATCCGCCTGTTTATTTTAAAAAAAAATTCACTAAGTTACAGAGAATTAAACTTGACATTTTTACTGCGCGAAAATGTCTCCATACGACTTTAGCGGATGAATCATTAGATCTTGGCGTGTTAAATTTATATTGTGATATCACAAACACATAGAGCGCTAGTAATAATTACATTAGGGAATCAAGGAAATGCCCCAGTAACTTTACATTTCTCGGTATTTCTTTAATTTTTCTGACTCTGACTTTTTGCAACCCACATCGAAGCTAGCAACGTGTTGTTTTAACTAAAACATATAAGATATCTGATTAATTCCATGGTGCAGGATGTCTTTAGTTATAGTTATTAAGCTAATCAGAAAATTCCAGGCTTTCATGGAACCATAGTTTTCACAGACGTCTGTCAATGGACCCTACTCTTAGCCTGTTCAATCAGTTTACATCTTCAAAGATTATTTCTCTATGAATCGCTTTAATATTATCCCCTAATTAAGCGTAGCTCTCTCAAATGTTCTCTTCAGAAATGTTTCCGACTAGAATGCTGTGCGAATTTCTTATTAATTCTATACAAACTGTACGAATCCAGTTCGTTCCGAAAATTAAGCAAATAATTAAAATCTCATATAGGACTTGTCACAATTGAGTGATATTACCTTAAATGTGAAAGCTTATGATTCCGGCACGTCTAAAAGATCAGTGAACAAACGTAATTTTTACCCTAACAAAGTATCCTACTTAAATACCAAAGCGACGAAACCCCTCAAAGATTGTAATTACCCAATCGACCTTTCACCTTTCTTGTACAGTAATTAGGGACAGAAATGTTCGAGTAAACATTATACATTCTGTATGCTGACATCGTCACACTGCGTATAAAAATAGAAAATACCAAGGAAACACAAGCATTCTACTTGTTAAAATCTTAATTATAAATTTTTAAATTAAACTTCGTCTGAAGTCAGAATATCGATTTTCATTTGTGAAGCGGAGAGTTGAACACAGCTGAAGTAGATGACGGTGTCTCATCCGATTATCTGGCACGAAAAGGCGAGACAATGCTTCTTTGTACAGAAGCCTTTTCGTCGTTTTACACAGTTCTTGGTATCATGCAATTACGTCGATCACTCTGCGCGTAAAAGCAGAGATTCTTACTACTTACAATTTTCACGGCAACAAACAGAGACAACTTGTGTCTAGTGTCTTCATTGCCTCACTTCCGCCATTATTATCATCATTTTCCTTAGACCTTTCTTCATCGAGACGAATTATTATTTATTTCGTTAATTTCTCATTATGTGATGTTACCAGATCCTAAACATCACTTAGGTCAACCTATCGAAATCCAGCATCACAAATTTATGTTAAAATTTTATGCTGAATTCTTTCAAAAACCTTATAAAAATCCGGAAATCTTGCACGTTTTACAGCAGCGAAGACCTCCAAAAGCCATTAATACATTTCCGAGGCACTTTTGTTATAAATAGTCATCTTGATACAGGAGTCTTTCCACAGAAGCTTAACGGTTAACTTATTTTCGTTAACGGATCCCGAGACAAAGTACCTCGTCGACGGGATATGCAAGACAGAGGCGGTGTTGGTAAGCTAGAGCCAACTCGCATATAATCTGAGCAGTCCTCAACATTGACAGTGCAATTCGGCAACTATCTCAAACATGTCCCTTGCAAACAAATTGTTGGAACTGTTGATGAAATTTATGGCTGCCCAAAATGTCTCTCGAACATTAGCCTTTTTCAAGTTTTGCTATTATATTTAGTTTATGTGTCACAGTTAACAACCTAAAAACTTTTTGTGGATTTACTAAATTATTAAATTTAGCAAATTGACTTAAAATGAGTCAGTTTGAATATTTGCCATTTTAGACACCAAACTTCAAGGTCATCTTATAATGAAGATCTTTTGTGGTCGTCAGAGATAAAACGGCATAACTCAGCCAGTATAATGACTGCCTACAGACTGATCGACCGGGGTTCGATCCCCGGCGGGAACAAAGGATTTTTCCTCTAGCCTCTGTGTCCAGTCAGGTTCCGGCCTCCTATCCAATGGGTAACGGAGTTCTTTCCCGGGGGTAAGGCTTGGCCGGAGCGTGATGGTAACCACTCACCCCCATCTAGTGTCGAGGTCAGGAATGAGTAATAGCTATATCTGCACCTCCCAAAGCGCCTACATAGCGTATAGTGAGACAACTTCACTTTTACTCTTACTAGTCTCCACATATATTTCTAAATGTCTTTAGGCACAACACATTAGCAACTCTAGACAGTAAGTGAATGAACACGTCAGTAAAACTTGGCACTCGTCACTTTTCTTGCATCATTTCTTTCAATCTCTTTGGTGGAAATGGTAAGGTGACAAAAATTCCATCAGCGGATACGTAGAGTAAAAAGGAAAAAAGGAAGAATAAAACGCTGGAGGCGCATTCCTTTATTCACCCCTAACCATCAGCTCAACGCCACCCCCATTACAAACATCGCCGGCACTCGATTCGCTTCCATTCCAACGCAGACAATAGCGCTCTCCATTATCCCACTGACAACTTTCAACATTTACTCAACGTTACAGGGTATGATAGACAGCTTCATCTGACGCTTTGTACAGCACCTGCTTCCTAGAGGCTTGCTTTAAAAAAATCATAAAATGAAGAGACGGATTTTGATTCCTCGTAGAGAGAGCCTTTGCTCGTCGTCAGCACGTCCAGACTAGCCACGAACAGACGAGCAATGAGGGTGCTCATTTACTTACATCTTCCTAACAGGCAGATGTATTCGGGAGATATCGAATTTAAATATCGGCCTAGTTCTACCTATTTTCACTGATACTTTCGATGACTTACCTCAGACTCTCCAGTCACATGCCACGATAACTTCAAGTAGCTGCTTTCTCACCATTCAGCCTCATTCAAAGCAATGTGACTGATGCAGTTGAAATACAGTTATTAAATAACCTATGCATCGATTTAATACAGAATCCGAGACTGTCTACCTTCAAGCCACCCGATTCCATGATGTAGTGTAAATACACAAATACAACTCTATATCACTTACCAATAAAACATAGAACGTCAATGTTGTAAATACTAACTCACTGCAAAATTAAACTCTACGGGTTAAGAATGTGACGTTCCTTGAAAATAAATTATTGTTTATCCCCGAGCAAATACGATTGTGTTCAAAACAGAGGACTGGAGCCCAAAGCTTGTTGGTGTTCAATATTTTGCATTGAAAACCTTATTAACACTAGATATGAGGAAGATTCCATCAAAGAACTCTTCCTACCTCTTTGCCACTAACAATTTCAATTAGACAGTCCTGTGGGATGGAAACCACTCCACACATTTCTATTACATTTAGTACTGGGCGTATACAATGAATGTTGTATGTGAAATGTATTTATGGAGCGTATATCTTCATTATATGCAAAAAAATTTATAAAGCTTAGATCGAAGCTGTCAAGAAGTGCTTGATCTAAAACAGTTACTAGAACCCACATTTGTTACTAAAATATTTGTCGATAAGCTAAATATGTAACGAAGTACATTGTTTATAACCTTCAAGTAGCGGGATCACAAGTGTGTACTTAGCTTTGCAACATTAGGTTCGCCTACTCCAACTTGAAGAGTGCCTGTTCAGTATTTTTAAGGTCAGCGACATACCTTGAATCCTATGACTGCATAACACAATAATCGTTGGCCGCACACTACCATAAGCATAACTGATTCCATTTTCGACGACGTCAATTCTGCTAAGTAAGCTGTTTTATTTGTTTCATTATATGACGACTTTGTTTATATATATGAGTAGGAGCTACACCGCCTCTCCCCCCAAGCGACTAAATGGCGTGTAGTGGGACAGCGTTATTTTTTTATACTTTATACTTTCAAAATAAGAGAATAATCGCAAAGTTTATTAAGTGACATTTCTCAGATCATTCGGTTTTGCGGCTTACAACAAACGCAAGGCTTCTGACTGGGAAGAATGTGAGAAGAAGTGGTCGTGGCCTGAATTACAGACGAGACGAGAGATAACTGAACTTCCAGACTACACGGCACAACAACCCAGAAGACGGTCATCTTCAGTACGAGTGCAAGACGTAAGGGGAGGGAGGCAGTGGACCCCGGCAGACGATTGTGCGCTCTTCTGTGGGGCTCGACGTCTGATCGCCACTTAGGGACAGGCATTCTTGTACGTGAGGGAATCACATCAGTGGTTAAGAGGGCAGAATTTCTTTCCGACGCGTTGACGCATTTGGCAAACACAAAATTGTAAATACAATTCTGATTGGAAGTATAATTACAGTAGACCCAGTCAATAACGACTGGTTATGCACTGAACGTACGGGGTTCTGTTTCCGAAAGAGGACGTTTATAGGGACCACACAGTCTCCAATGAAAGAGATATCAAGGACACTTTTCCACCTAGATCAACTGCTACTCACTTCGCCAAATATAATATGGTATAAGTCTTAAGTCTGTGTAATCTCTCTAATGTTGATCACCTCTGTCAAAGATATGTGCCGTTAACTGGCATCAAAAACGATTCGTGGTGCAACCAGCACACCTTTGAACCCTCATTCGCGTCTTCATATGAATATCGGTTTGAGCATGACAAAACTGCAGGCTATGTGGTAAGGATATAAGCCGCTTTTACGTATTTTTAAACAAACCTATGAAGTATGAACAGCTAATGGCGGCATTTCCCTCAAGTCATTTCCTTCCAGAAGGAAAGGTTTCTTCCCTCTAAGATAACACGGCTTCACTTCTTTCACTGCCAAGTGTTCCATTTCCAAAGAAATAATATGTGCGTTTCTTTCTTCGACGCAGACAACCTCCCGCTAATGAACCCCTGCACAATGATTCGTAATGAAAAGTAACCTCGTTTTGCTAATTTCAAGAACTCTCATGCAAATTTGGAAAGTTTGCCATACGTTTATTATACGAAGAGAACAATAGAAGGCATATTTCTTTCAGTTTGCAAACTCATTAAGTTTAAGACTTTGTAAAACATACGCAGCAAAGCTGCAAAGTTTATTATGTAAACCAGAAACAATCTTTCTAGTTTGTACAGAAGAACAGGTCAGAACTTTGCCTCTTCATCATCAGCATCTCAGAGCCAAGGAGTTTGGCCGCTATAAGACGTCTTCCGGCCTCAACAGTCCAAACGTCTTTAAGGGTCGTCCTCGAGTTCTTAATCCACGAGATCTGCGTCTATTTGTATTATGTAAAGTTGCTGAGATCAATTTGTTTCACGTTTCAGAATTTTATCAAATGTAAATTCTGTTTTAGTTATTTTAACACGTCTTCGTTTACTTTATGGGCCTTCTCAGAATAGTTCACTGTTCTCGCGAATTTAGTTTTAGCGGCTGTAATTCTATTCTTGTCTTTTGCCTCAGCAAGTCCATTTTTTAAACATCTCTGACACCAAATACCGCATAAGGAGTAAAAAATATATATATTAAATTATTTGTATTTTTACAACATACAAACCTTATCAACACAATTTTCAAATCATCACAAATCAGAAACATGCTAGAACAAAATGTGCAGTACCCTGTTTTTACAGACACTTTTATCTAGAAATGAAAGTTGGACAATGAAAACAAACGACAGAACCATTATTAGAGCCGCTGAAATTAAATTTATAAGAGTAGCAGTAAATTAAACTTGGATGACTAAGAAAGAAAAGATAGCATGTTTATGGAACTGAACATAAACTTTATATTGGCTAAAATTCTTAAATGTGAAACCAACTTTAATGAACATGTTGACAGAATGCAAGAAACAGAATTCCTAAATTTTTAAAATATCGTATTTCGTCGATTTTAAGAAGCACTTTTTCACATTTTTAAATTCCTAAAACCAACGCGCGTCTAACATTTGATGGCGTCTAAGAATCCATATCAAAAAAATTATGTTTTATGGCTGGAGCCCAAGGAGAATCTTTATGTCCATAAAACTAGTCATGGGATACCAAACACAAAGACAGCAACAAAGAAGACTCCGAAAACATTAATATAAAGAATTTTTATGTTTAAATATTGGCAACTCCTATTGCAAATACATAATGTGCGTATTACAAACGACGGATTCTTTATTCCTGAAAACGTCTTGCAATCGATGGAGTCTTAAAATCGAGGAAATATGTTATTACAAACCACGTGGGCGACTGAGATCGAAACGGGTCAAGAAGTGGCCAAATTGCTTGACTGCTAGATGTTGCTGATAATGATAAAAATGCAGAAATTTTGAAGTTCCTCTTTGTAATTCTTCTTTACGCTCCTTTTATTCAATGTCTCCTGAGTCCATTTATTAAATTCAGCACTTCGTTCTTAAAACAAAGTTAATTTCCATTGTTTCTCCAGAGTGAGGACCAAATCTTCAGACGCATTTAAAATAATGGATAAAACCACATCTTTTGTAATTCTTTGTTTTAGTTCTTTAGAGGAAAGAAGGGACAGAATACGCAGAATTCAAATATAATATCATTTCCGGAATGTAAAACAAAACAGACCGCCAATTATCTGCTTTTTGGATAGAGAAAGTCTATGTCCAACGCGTCAAAATTTGCTGGGCATTGTCCATTCTCCAAAGTATATTTAATTATGTACGAAGATTCAGAAGTTGGTTCTACTGTAGTCTTCGCGATCGTTCATGGTTTATGGTACTGGTTGTCATTGCACTGACAGACACTTTATTATTTTTATTTTTTTGAGGACCAAGCCTTCAAATACTTGAAGTACAGTGTTTGCATATCAGAATATTCATTATTTCTACATAAAACCACTGTGGAATCTTACGCGTTGACGGGGGGATGCATGTGCATTCAGTTTGTTGAGGGTATGATTCAGTGGCAGTATTTGTGGTGACTATTGGACCTGTGGGTATTACAACAACAAAGAACATGATATGTGAGGACTGTGGTTTCTGTGTTAAGACGCAGTATTGTATTATAGCCCTAAGTATAGAGGCGTCACAACCCTGAAGATCACAATTCAACAAGGCATGTATTGAGCAATCATATATATATATATATATATATATTCATAATTAAAATGCGCCCTTTAAAGAATGCATGTAGTAAAATTTCAGTTACAAACTGAAGAAACGACCAGTTTCACAAACTGAATATTTCCCAAACACAGCAATAAGTATGAAACACATACGAGTATTAATAATTTTCACTGATAATTTGTACAAAATATAACAATAAATATTTTCGTGAATAAGTTAGTTTCAGCTAAATCTCACCAATACCTCTTCTCTTGAAGAGAAATCTTGTAACACTGACTGACATTATTTAGACAGTTCGTTGAAACTTCAGCCACACCAAGTTGTTAAAAAGATTTAAAAAGATTTATAAAACAGTGTTGGCGGTTATTACTTGGCCATTTGTTTTATGATTGTAAGAGGTTTGATTGACTAGTATTTTGCAAATAAAGCAGGATAGACTTTGATGTCGTTACCTTATTTCTGGATTGGGTGTCGTACTAAGATCGTTGAAAATCTGTCACTTTTAGATATCATGGTCCATTCGTAGCCCGAAAATCCAATGAAGGCAATTCCGTCTTTAATAAATTCAGACTCGTCATCACAGATGTTTCATTGATCATTAATACAACAAATATCTTCACTAATAGTAGCCTCATAGCACTTGAAACTACCTTTGACAAACCCCTCTGGTTACACAGCCATAACGTTTACATCTACTGTGGATGAAATGCAGTTATTTATTTGTGTTTTATGTAACGACTCAGACTCTATATCTTCCTTTGATAGGATGATTAATGAACAATTAGTTGGAAAGGATTTGGAAGGAAGCAACTGTGTTACATTTTAATATATATCCTAACATTCTATAATTTCCTTGAAGATACTGAGAGTTATCATAAAACGGCATTTCTTATAATCTTGTTATGTAGTGTCATAATACTGTATTGATCCATTTATTGTTCTTAATTTAAATTATTCTTAGCTAAAATTAATTCTCTTCAATACTAAAGTATGTGTAGAGAGAATGGCATTGGCTAATTCAAGTACGCAATATTGTGACGGAATAACAATCATATCTATTGTGGACAAATTGGAACTACGAACATCAATTACAGACATAAAGAAAATGCCACATCTAGAAGCAGGTTAGGTTAGGTTCATTTTAAGATTGGACTTCAAGTGTGTGGTAGTTCAACTGTGATACATAAGCAATGCAATTACCATAAACCGGATTTAAAACTAACATACGTACTTTCCACACTTTTACACTGTAAATGGCCTTTAGCTATTTGAAAGGCTAACACAAAAATTACTTTGATAAGGTAAGGCACTGAATTAATTCTTTTGGGAAGTTTCTTTACTAAAATCCGTCTCTGAATTTCATTTAGCTCCCTACGTTATAACTTCTGCACTCCAAGGTTTTCACGTGAGAATGACTGCCACACGACGTTATCAGGTGAATTACGAATGTAATCTTGTCATTATTAACTGCGACGCGTAATTGGCTGAGCGAACAGAAATTAGGAGTGAGACATGCGTCCCTCCTCTTCGTCTCTCCCGTGCAGTTTTAATGAATATTTAATGATATTCAAACAAAGGTTGCCTGCCAATTGACTTCCAACGTAACCAATTTACGTAGGCTTCAGACAGACTAACCTGTCCAAATTTAACTAAACATCGTGTCATTTTCCTCTACTTGTGTTCTTATGTATAATGCAATCGGTGTACCGCCAAAATATATCAGGTATGCTGCGATATTATATAAGAAATATTATTTGCACTTATAGCTAGAAAAAGGCGTTCTATTATATTTTGTAATTAGAGTAATTCGAACTGAATTAATTTTAATTCACACACACTGGTTCATCAAAGAGTTTTACCCAATACGTGTTATACTTTTTATCTTAATATGCCTGCACAATTACAGGGTAAGGATTTATATGTAAATAAAAATTTATGGAAATGTAAGACTTGTAGTTTCCTGCCCTCTTTCGTAAGGCGAAATTTTGCTGTGTGCCGTCAACTGTTTTTGACAAATTAGGGTTTACCACTGGTGAAGGAAGTTTGCGTAACATTGCTATACGGTGTAGCATCTCCTTCAATATAGATAATGTAGATGTAAAGAAAGAATTTTGGTACCAGTTCATCCACAAATTTTCTGAGGTTTCTGATGTTTCTACGACGGTTTACTTAAAATTAAAATTTTAGTGTAACCTTTACGCAGTTCTGTCGTAAAGCGATACTTAATACTTTCTGGAAGTATATATAGGTATATTAAGAGTACGTGCTCTGCTGTTACGAATGACTAAATTATATTAATTTTCCTCACCAGTGTTTCTTAAAGAACATATACTGACAGATAATTCTTCTTGTGTTAATTAGTGGATAGATTATTAAATTGGTCTTACAATCGTACTGAAAGTCGTGGCCGAGAAATTGGCACCCCTGTTTCGTATTCGGAGGTCCCATGTTAAAATCTGAGTCCTAAGATCGGCTATTCTGATTAATACTTTTCGAGGTTTTCCTCAGTCCTTCCAGAGAAATACTGAGATCGTACCATAAATTAGGCCACGACCGCTTCATTAAATATACATTCTAATCCAATAATCATTCATTAATAGCTTCGTTATTCGACATTATACCTCTTGTTTTTTATTGACAGCGTCGTTAAACAAATCATAAGTATGCCCAAAATCTCTTTCATGTTGTTTTACTTATTTGATATACGTTTCGCGATGTCTCATAAATTTCATCTCAGATTAAATTATCTTTTGTCTGTATTATTTAGGCTCCACTAGGCCTAACATAGTGAGAATTTGGAGACACAACATATTGCATATTCTCGATTAAAGGCGCCATCGATTGTAATATGGACCCTTAATTTAGCATTACGTTTTCAGAAAAGAAACAACCAATATTGATCCTTAGACGCCATCAAATGTAAGACGTATTCTAATTTCAGAAATTTCAAAATTTTGAAAAGTGCGTCTTAAAATCCAGGAAAAAGTCATATTCTTTTGTCTTATTTTATTGGTCTTGATAATTTAAATACGTAATTATTATGCGTTTTTATGATGTGCACGAAGTGAATCGTGTTAGTCTGTGTTTTTCCATTCGAGAACAGCTGGAAGCATTTTGTTTAATTCGATGTGGACTTTATGTTATCGATGGCTATCTCTCACTCATATGCCTTAATTTCATTGAGTCGGTAACATCATTATACGAGATATTCAAATCTGACAGATGTGAGCGGCAATCATGACACAAAAAAGAGGTTCCTAAAATGACGTATGCCAATAAATCTTACGTTTATGTTACGTTACGTTGGCGTAACGACCTCCTCAGACACACGCTGCTGACAGAGTAAATACGTTAGTTCTGGCAAACCTAATGAACGGTCAATTTCGATTAAGCCTTGATAATGACGTATAGTACAAGTGGTTAATTAAATACAGCTGATGCTTGAGGAAAGTCAATGTGTTTCATTTAGGATGAATGGATCAGGGGATTTAGGATTAAGTTAATGACTTTTTCGTGTGAAATTGTAAAACAAAAAAGAAAAACTTTTCACTTAGTTTCAAAGACTAAGAAAATGTTAAATAAGTTCATTGTCATTTTCAATATAAAATTTCAAATAAGAATAACATGTTAAAATTTATATGATGGTAATTTATTTAAAAAACGTATAATACAAAATATACTTTTAACGCAGAATGTTGTACTTCACAATGAAGAAAATAATTTTTTTCCAAATTATAACCGGTAAAATAATATTTTTTTAAATTTATTTTCAAGATTTCTAATTTTAAATTTCTCAGTTTCAGTCATACTTTCAGTAAAGAAACGGGCATACAAAGAATTTTTACTATGGGAATTTATCAGCATTATCCACTATTAAGTTGAAAAGCGTAGAAGCATTTTTGAAGTAAAGTATTTAAAGCTGAGAGCAGGAAACGCAGAAACTGAACCACTATTTAGAATGAATCTGCACAGAGTTTGTAGGGAAGTATATTAATACTGAAAACAAAGGAAATACTGAAGTGTTTAAATCATCTCGTATGGTCAGTTTGAGCAGACAAATTAAAGCTGTTCTTGAAGCGTCCTACTGTACCGATCTCCGTTTGTTGAATGTAAAATCTATACACAATACGAGAATCTCTCATCAACCAACGTGTGGTTGAAATATTCAGACTTGCTCTTGACAAACAACACGCCAAAATGGTGGATCAGATAACACTTTAAAACTGTACTGTGAAAGGTCGCATTTCTTAGGCGAACGAAAACATTTTGGTTCAAGTAGTTGCAGAGATAGAAGCCAGTCCCTACTTCTCATTTGAGTTAACGAATCGAGAAACATCGCCTTCTGTGAGCAATTACTAATATATGCTTCATACATAAAAGATTACTCTACGAAGAAATTTCTGTTCTCGGCATCTCTGACCACTACTGCACGCGGTAAAGCGGTCAGAATATTGCAAAATTTAAGATTTGGGGTTTTCATGATATTGTAACAATCGATGATGTTGCACCACGTAGAACTCTGGTTGTGTACGAACGCTTCAGAGGAACAAAGTGCTCTCAATGTCAAAGTTGAAATAAAGAAAATTGAGAAGTGTATGCTTTTGGGCGACAAAATATTCACCCGAGGTCTTCCTCAAACATGTAAGATTTGAGGTTCTCAAGGCTGTGAGTCTGAAGATTGCTGTCTTCTGGGTTATTGCGCCGTGTAGTCTGGTAGAAGTTTACCGATCGCCCTGATGATGGAGGCAGCAAGGACCTCTGAAATGTCGGCAAAATTCTATCAGACTACACGGCGCAACAACCCAGGCGACAGCCATCATTTCCTGAAACTTAATGCATTTGTTCCGCAGTTCAGAATTTTATCACTTTGAAGGCAAAAATGGCGCAGCGTCTAAGTACCACAGACGAAGAAGTGTGGAGGGTGTAGAGGTTAAGCGCCAAACATTCTGGACTTCGACACTAGAGTGTGAATCAGTGACCATCTTCAAAATCCTAAAAAAAAAATCCTCCGACAAATTGTAATGTAAAACCCCAACATTAAATTTAATCTAACCTAACTCAGTACTTTCATACGTGAGAAATGAAGACGAACAGCTACATCATCCCCATTTAGCGTTCATTTCACTCAATTTATTTAAACAAGCATAAAACAGCAGGTCTTTGTTATAATTTAACTTGGACAAAACTGCACCTACGTCACTAAATTGTGGGTAGAAGAGAAATGCATACCAAGTACATTATCGATACAGGAAATGAGACACCGAAATACAAAGTTTTGACGCTACAAAATAATGTTTATAGCATGTACAATACATGATTTCTTATCTGCTATCCCTCTAATTACTTTGCCTTTTACTTCTGTCATCAGGCACACAGAATCGTCCCGACTACAGTAAACCGGGACGACTTTCCCCACAGAGCCCTGTTTGTCTTGCCCCTTCGTATGTATATACACTTTACATGTTTCTTTAGGGCGAGTGTGGCTCGCCTCTACGATGGTGGGGTTGAGTTCGGCATGGCAAGCAGCTTAAGTAAGATGTGTGTGTGTTGCCGCAGCGAGACGCGTGAAATGAATAATTCACACGCACTCAGCTTCCAATGCTTAACAAGCTTCACACGTGACATAACAGCATTTTTAACTCCTGCCAAACCTGCAAACTGTCACACATTTCCTTAACCCTTCCCCTCCCCTCCCCCACACATCTTTCTGTCCGTCTACACACAACAGCCACCACCTGGCACACACAACAGATTCAATCACGATGTCTGGGTTGTTGGGCCGTGCAGTCTGACAGAATTTTAAGGACGTCTCATATTTTCTTACTGCCAACACCATCAGGGCGAACGCCCTGATGATGGAGACAGTCAGAACCTCTGAAATATCCGTAAACGTCTACCAATCAGATTATAAGACTTACCAATCTAGAAGAGATAGGAGTTGAAGGAGACTGGATTTTGTTGACCCAGGACAGGCTCCGGTGGAGGGCTTTGGTTAATTCGGTAATGAGCCTTCGAGTTCGGTAAGCCATCTAGTTAACAATCTAGAAGACATACACCTTCATTTGGCTGAAACATGTTATAGTACCAACACCTCACAATGTACACACCTCAGGGGTTTGTTAATTCAGGCGTGTGCGTTATATTCATGGATAGTGGATTGTATCCTATTAAATTACTAACTCATCATAAACTGTTATCAATAAACTATATTTGAATAAAATGGAACTCGAACAAAAAATTTCTCTGATTTCATCAATCAAGAGCGAGGACGAATATCAGATTAACTCTAATAAAATGAAACTGTTGTATGGGCACAGATAAAGAAAAATAACTTAGCAGAAAGAATTTTGAGAGAATTGTAAGTGTTTACTGCTCATACGTATAGGATCGCTCACGTCAGTAACAATGTGCTGTACATATCATCTGTTACTAAGGATAAAATCTTTGACCTTGGCATTGAGGATAAACGTTGTGGAAGGATAATATGGATTTTGTAAAAAAAATATATGAGGATTTAACTCTCCATAATGCAGCATTTTAACAAATACGTTTCAACTGACAAATTCCTAGCAGGCCCATCGGAGTTCGCGTGTGAGCGAACTGTCAGAGTCAAACATTTCCTCCTGCGTAACAAACAGTAAACAGCGTAAGTTTCTGACTTGTGAGTTCGATAATAATCGAAATCCTCTTCAATACCACTCAAGATGCGACTTCCTGCCTGCCCAAATCAGTAAGAAATCGACACATTTCCTTAAAATAATTCAAGTAAACAGAGAGAAACGTAGATTACTGCAACATGATGAGCATTTTTATTTTGCGTAATATTTATGTTATTCCGAATAAAAATGTAGATCACATGGACAATCGCATGCACAGTACAGTCTCTACACTAGTTTACACTAGACTCTACACTACAAACATGTCGAAATCCATTACTATCTGTAATATAGTTCTCGTTTAAAATCTGATCGACTTTATATCTTCTTTATTACGCCGTCTCCTTAACAGGAGGTTGGCGACATATTATGAACAGGATCCTTCCATCCTTATCTCGGACTGGGACCTGTTCAAATATGTTTTTTAGGCAGGTGATACAGACGTGGTTTGCCATTCTTCTGTGTGTATGGAGTATGGAGTAATTGTTGGGAGAAACCGGAGAAGCCCCGGAGGAAAACTCCGTGTTACCTAGATCACGGCCTTGCCCAACACAAGTTATAAATTCGGGCACAGCCGGGAATCGAACCCGGGACCCCAGGATTACACGGCTTTATACACACTAGAATATAACGGTAAGATAATAATCATTAGTAAAGAAAAGGGAGAGATAATAATTTGGGATGATATCATCGGAGCCTATTTTAAAATAGGATTTGAGATTTGTACGGCGGTGAGTAGGAAGATGGCTGTGTTCTGGCTTGTAGAGCCGTGTAGTCTGGTAGAAGATTCCCGACGTTTCAGAGGTCCTTGCTGCCTCCATCACCCTGATGCTGCCACTCACCGCCCTGAAAATGGAGGCAGCAAGGATCTCTGAAACGCTGGTAGACGTCTGCCAGACTACAAGGTACCACAAACCAGAATACGTCCATCTATTTTAAAGTGATTTACTATCCCCACTATTTGTATCGACATGCAGTGAGAAATACCTTCTGAGGAGAACCATCCGAGTGATATTAGCACGGGTACCTACAGAATTTAAAGTCTGGGGCATTAACTGTACATGAAATCACATTACATGCCGACAGACAGCCATCACTTTCGCATTGCGCAAGGAACGCATTAGCGTCATCCCAGGAAATCTATGTAAGACAGAGACCAGAAACGAAAAACGTCTAAAAGAGGTTCAGACTCAGAAACCTGTACAAACATGGTAATACGAGTATCTGTGAATATGGTCGTATTGTAATGGCTGGATTGGTGCGAAGGCACGCTCGGCGTCTGGGTGTGCCATATTGGCTCTGCACCGAACGGAATAATTGCGAGAGCATAACTGCGTCGTGTTCTGTGCAATTATTGCTACGGGCGTTGGAGTGTGGATCTTTCCTTGCGCTTTCGTTAAACTTGCCTGCAACTAATTCTCCGTCTACGATTCAGATCCCACATTTATACAAATATATTTTTCCACAAAATATAAAATTATCGGGAATTTCCTAAGACCAACGAAACACGTAGTTAATACATACTATTTATTAAAAGAATTAAAAAATATCAATGTTGCAATAGCAGAATTTTTCTGTTTTCAGGACGCAAAATCGTGATTAACTCTAATTTTAAATGTTATTATGTGTAACGTGTGTGAAATGTGGTTCACGTACAAAGTTTAGGACAAAATTTCGCCGTTAATCTTCCGATATCACAGTTCCATGTACAAAGTTCCCCTTCATGTCGCAATTTAAGCGGTACAGAGTGTGTGTGGATGTACATGGACGGCGGTTTGAACACATAACACAGGGAAGTTAATTTTGTTGTTTTAATGGAGTGATACTTGAATCGTGTCTGGAAAATCTTGTAGCGCGTGACGGTGAATCATGCAGTTTCTGCCGGAAGCCGGGGAGTGATTATTGCGTTTAACTTCATCAGTGAACGTCAGTATATTAACGTTTACGGATAAGATTGTACAGAGGAGAACACGGGAAACGCAAAGAAATAGGATTGGAAACGAATAATTAGAGAGATTTTAATGATAAATTGCACTAGAAAATTAAGACACAACAGAATAAGACGGCATGGCCACATGCTGGTCCTTTAAAACTCAAAAGAAACCACAATATACTGCATACTACAACAATTAATTATTGCATTTTAGCCAAAGATTGTTACAATTTCATATCATTATCAGAACAAACAGCGATTGTTTCCTTAAACAGCATTAACCAATTAATCTTTGAAATGGAACAGAATTGTGCTTCCTTTCAGGAAGGGACTAAAGTTTTAGGTTTTGCTTAGGACAGATTCAGTTTCGAAGTGTTGACAATGAATAAAGGGAGACTCCCAAAGAAGGCGATCAACATACACTAAAAGAAAGACCCCGGAGACCAGAGATTCAGTTGGAAGCAATAGATTAACAACGATGTCACAGAGAATGGACGAAGGACGTGGGTAGAAACACAAGAAGAGGATTTATAGGAAGACAGAGTTAGATGGAGAGGCGACCCAAACGAAGTGGAAATGTAACCGAGAAAAAAAAATAAATAGCATAGCCATGGTAATTTCATCATTAATTATAAATCATTCAGAGCATTCATAAAGACGCGTGCGGTGATATCATAACGCGTAGGTATGCAATTTTACGTGTGTACGAAGTCAAGAATGTTACACTCTGTGTTGATGAAGAAGCAGATGTATTGGTAAGTAGAACGTGAAATGAATAAGGCTGAAACACACACGAAACAAAAAAATGTTCATATTTTAACAAAGTTATGAACAGTAAACGGAGGGTACCTATGAAATTAAATGGTTAGACCAGTTTCACAGTTAATCAATCAATTTAAAAGCTTTTTTAGCCGACTAGCAATTATTATTCCCTAGAATGACTGTGGGACTCCCTTTGTCATTTTGTGTGGTGTAGTGATGAATTATAGAGTACACAAACTGAGAAACAGCGCGCCAGTTGTTCAATCCATTTACCAGACAACCAAATCTAAAAATAGCGTCAATCATATGGATGCTATTTCCATCCGCAGATATTAAACAATCCCAATTTAATTAGCGTTTGCTGCATGTTCCTCAGTTTTCTGCAACGAAATTACAAACAAGTCTTCTCGTGTATACAAACTAGTTTCAGTTGGAGGGAATATCGGAAAATGTTTCTACAAATAATAGGGATTTATTGGGTTTCGCTTACACAGGCAGTGTGCACACCGAATGAATCTTTAATGACTGTTAAGACATGTTCTGCTATCAGTCTTCTTAAACAGGCCATCTGTATATTTCATTTCAAAAACTCAGATCAGTAATTTACCCAGAAAGATCTTCACCACGCTGAAGAGTTAGCCAATGGAGATGGCTGTCTTCTGGATTGTTGCCCATGTAGTCTGGTAGAAGTTTACCGACGTTTCAGAGGCTTCTGGACCAATTTAGCAGACAACCATCTTCATGTTTGTCGCCGTTAGAACCTGAAATATCACAAGTTCTCTTGATCCTGATACATTTGAGTGACCAGAAATGTATTTGTGGATAACGAATTCTTCTCGGGCTACCAGCCGTGTAGCGTGGTTTGATGGAGAAAACACCAGGGAGGTCTATGAGGACGAGGGCGAAGATGGTTCTCGAAACTTTGTTGTTTTCTCCATTAAACCAACCTACACGGCCCGAGAAGAATTTATAATACTTAGTCGCCGTAAAAGCTACAGATCATACATGTATTTGTGTGTTTCTTGTGGTTTGGTTATGGTCAGTGAAAATTCTTGTTTAATCTCTGTAAAACCGTCTTTTGGTAAAGAACAATTTGTTCGTTGATGTGAGTGAGATTTGGGTTTCCATTGAAATTCTTGGAAATAACAGAGTCGGGTGAATTGAACACATGTCATCTGGTACAGCTTCCTGTAAGTGTGATATTGTTAGAAATTATGATATCCCCATTAAGACTGGACCGAATAAGATATTATCCCCAGAGAGGGAAATTATTTTGTTCCATATCAGTGACGTTTATTCTATTAGTATTAAAATTATAACACTGTTGCAGCTTAGTTAACTAATTATTTAGTCACTCGTGTTTATTAATTTAACTTATTTTGTAAGTCATTTATCAAATTGTTTACTTTGTCAGCTATTTTATTTAACTTATTGTTTATCTAGCGTGTATGTAGGTATTTATTTATCTCATTCAGTTAATTATTACTTCCTTAGATAATTAAAATCAGTTTCTTAGTCACATAACCAGTACGTGAGTCTGCCAGTTAAATTTTGTTAGCTAGTTAAAGTTATGACGTATGACCTTGCCCATTCTCACTGTCCAACCTGCCTGAATGGACTAGCTGCTTGTTTTATGCGAATTAATTTCAACCAAGACGAGCGTTAAACAAGCCGTGATGCGAATTAACTTCAACCAAGACGAGCGTTAAACAAGCCACCAGTAAATTTAATGGTAATGGGGGGAAAATGATCTACGTATACGCCGAGTCTAGTTATACTCGCAAAGAATTCCTCCACATAATAGCAAGAAGCTTCATGGCAATGCACAAGTAATATAATGTTTTACTGTCTCCATTCTGAGCGCCAAACCAATATTTCTGGGAGTAAAAGAAATTATCAAAGTAATGTGAGTAAACAAAAGATGAGGAAGAATTTAGGAATACGATTCACTAAATTACTGCATTTAAACATGCAAGAGTCTAAAACATATAAAACACTATAATTTCATCTACAAGGCCTGGCAATAAAGAGCAACGGAGTGGAATAATCGTTTGTCAAAGTTTGGTTGTCTGTTAAATTTCTTTCGACATTTTATATCCTTCATCTTCAACAGCATTTTATTCGCTAACTTTATACATTTTCATTAACCGAAGTTCCTCCGTCCTATTACAACATAACAGATAAATACTGAGACGTGATTTTAAAGCGAAAAAAACAAAACAATTTGCGTTGCCTTTAAACGAGTATAAATCCATAAATTACTCAAAGTTATTTTTATCTAAATTTAAAATTACTCAGATTGCTTTATGTACTTTATCACTTTCAATAACGTTCATATAGCAACTGCAAATTACATTTCACAAGCCGCTCATATGCTGTCGCTCATAAATGATCTTCATGAAGGAGTAAGATTATAAAACCTACAGATTTTGTGTATACGCAACGAAGAGGACCAGTTATAGAAGATAAGTGGTTCAACATCCTTTCTCCCCCTCCCCCATAAATACCCTTAGATTCGTCCAAGGAAGTAAATTATCCTAAAAAAGAAATTATTAGATGATAATGGACTAATGCTGGAAAGACGAAAATTTACACCGAATAATAAAATATTTTTTTGTACGTAACAACACGTTATTTTATTATTTATTTAGAGAAATACGTCCTAGGTAGCTCCTTACTGTGGTTACTGACAACACCTGAAATATTAAATAAAAAGTTCTTTGGATATTTTCCATTGTCTAGTAAAGTAATAAAATAGAAAACGATGTTTCGGAGATGGGACTCCGTCTTCAGGTACCTATTCTGTTGGGCCCAGTAGATAGAGCTAATCCCTATTTCCGGACCGGAGATAGAGCCCCATAGATAGAGCCCCATCTCCGAAACGTCGTTTTCTATTTTATTATTTTACTAGATGATGGAAAACATCCAAAAAACGTTTTATTTAAATAACTCACCATCGTCACGACCTTTAAGATTTGACATACCTGAAATATTAGTTTACTAAAACACGTCGGGACTCAAGTGTTAGAACACTTGTTATATTCAACCCTTCTAGGGAATTATACACATTTATTGAGTAGACGTGTAACAAGTTATGAAAAGTACGCATTGCGTAACATTTTTAGCGCGTTCGCTCGTTACTGCTCCTACATTTTCAATTCGTGAACAGGGCCTACAAACGTTGATGCTCTCTTATAAACAGCGTAGAAGCAGGCGACGCGGAAAAGGAAGAATCTCAAACATAACATTTTATCATGATCATTGGGAGGGTTGTCGATTTATGACACAGCATAAAAATCCCGTCTTGACAATTACATCGAAAAACTTGCGGGAAAAATTTATGAGCCGTGAAACGTGTATTTTGCAATTTCTGCAAATATTTTTCGAAACTTTTTTCCGATAAATATTTTGAAAATTATCCTCAAGATGCGAGCAGAAAACCATATAACCAAAGTCTGCATGTAAAATAGTATTATCTTACTTCAATCAAACTTATAAGGTGCGAAATAAATGTTAGTAAAACTCATTAATATCAAATTTCATGAAAATCCTTTCAGCTTTTCTTGAGGTGTTCGGACAGAATCAGAGACTGTAATAGGAGCATTTCCAACTTCTTGTATGCGAACACACCAAAAGCGTTCAGTGTCAATTTGAATTCCATACAATTACAATAAGACCGTCAAGCAATATTAGACCATGCGAACCACCGCACCCAAATGTTTCAGTAGTCTTGGGCAAAATTCTGGATACCAAAGATGTTAAAAGCAGAAACGAGTTCTGGGAGATGTTTATAACTGACACTGAAATCGCGTGTTATTTTGAAACATGACAAAAATACTGAACAATGATAGAAAATATATCTATACTACAGCGTTATGATTATACTCAAAGAATGGCAGAACATAATGGCAAAATCAAAAATTGGAACAAGTGGATGGGTTGACCATAACCACAGTGGTTAATGTAATTTATAATCAGACTAAATGAATGAGATTTGTAAAATGGGGACAGTTACGTGACACAAAAACCGATAACCTTTGAAGGCGAAAGAATTCGAAGAAAACGAACGGTGAGTAATTTGCTGAAGGCTGTTATGCAACATGTACAAAGAAAGTGTGCTCCGTTCACGAAGCACAGACGAATAAACTTCTCATCTAGAAAAGTGTAATCCTTGCCACTTACTTTACTAAATTGGTTTATGTACTTCAAAGACTTTCGAGATGATGCAGTGTTTTAGAGCTGTTCTCCCAGCTGAAGGGTAGTTTAAGAAGATTACGTAAGGGTGGCGTCATTAAGGGAATGGCTACACTTCAATGAAGACAGCGAGATAAGACACACTGGAGATAACTCGATTACTTTTTCAAAACAGTTGGCAATAATATGAAGAGCATCCATCAAGGCAATGCCGTCTATACTCGAAAATGCACTTTATCGACCATAAGAAGGGAAAGTCCGTCTTCAATCACTTCACGTTATACAAAGGATATACAGCCACAAAGCTTTGCTTAATACCCCGCGATAGTAAAACCTCCCATTCACGAGAATCTCTTTCCAGGGTGGCTTTTGGAATATTGTTATCGGGATTAGACATTTCCTACGCGAGTCACACAGGCTTCGCCGAAGTCAGAGCATCGATCATGTTTCGAACAGCTCGTCACAGCACTGGGACGTTTGACATGTATCTGAGAGGTTCTCAGTAAGTTTCCTTGACAGGGAGGAGATTATTCAGAGAATATCTGTGATTACTCTCTTTCGAAGTAAACTGCGAGTCAGAAACCCCCCCCCCCCTCCCAAAAAAACTGACAACTTTCAAACCATTCTTTCAAATCAGCTAACTAGACCAATACACATTTTCATTTATATGCTACCCAGGGATTTAATTTGCCAAGACGTTACTAACATTTTAAAATATTTCAATATTATTGGTATTTTAAGTTTGTAACTAATTGTAATTCTAAGCCATAATACATAGAACATTATCTGTAGTGGAGGACAACGTAACAAGGTGTTATGGTGGGAAGATGCCGTAGACTGTCCATTAATGATGTTTTTCTCTTAACACGCAGTGAAAAATAAACAGAGTGGCATTCTGTAATGATTGTTGGAATGGTATAAATATAGAAGTAAATTTATTTTATAAATAATTTTACATAAGAAGATCTTCTGGGTTGTTGCACCGTGTAGTCTGGTAGAAGTTTACCAATATTTCAGAGGTCCTTGCTGTCTCCTTCATCAGGGCGATGAGTGACCAAGATGATAGTAAACTTCTATCAGACTAAACGGCGCAAGAATCCAAAAGACATCCATCTTCGGACTCACCGAAGTGAAAACCTCGTATCCTACTTAATTTTTCATAATATTTCAATTATAATCCACGAGTTATAAAATTTACGGAGACGTATAGACCTTTTTCGTTATGAAATATCTTTTCTTACGGTGCATCAGTCCTGATACATGTAACAAAATTCGATTTGAACTTTATACATAAAAGGAATACAGTGGTTAAACATGAGACAAAATGAAACATTCTCTACAACTTGAAGTTTTGACGTACGATATTAAATTAAAATTGCAATATATTACATAGTTTTAGATATTAAACATTCTGGCGTACAAATAGAGACACGGACCAACATAATCTCCATTAGGCGTGAACATTAACATAAACAACGCTTAAAAATATATCACTATTTACTAAAGTCAGAGTAGACTGAAGTACACATATTTTGCAGACCTCAAAACCAACATGTGCCATCAAAAGCTCGAATATATGATACGAGATTTCTGTGGCATACACATCACATTCACAAAGCACTTCAAAGAGGTTTCTGCCTTAAACCTTCTACGCTCGAGATATTTTGCTTCTAAGCAGCGTTTATATTGGTGTACTTGTCACTAGCAAGCGGCCAGTCATGTCATCTGACGACCCCATTTAATAACGGAAATTGTACGTTACCATTGGATGTAGGCTAGTACTCCTTGTCGGAGGATATTTATTGATGAGTAGCTTCGTCTTTCGGGGTTGAGCCGCGTCAAATGTTGAACATTTTCCAACGTTTTAGCAAACATTTCAGCTGCCAAATACTAGGTAAATGTCTCATGGTTAGGTTAGGTTAGGAGCCTTATATAGGGAAGGCAGAAGGTGTCTCGCCATGTATACCTAAACAGAAAATTCCCAACATTCGACGCGGTCAACCCCGGAAGTCTAACTTACACACCGAATTCCAGCTGCGAAAACCAAAGTACAAGATTTATTTACATAAAATTAATCATCGAAGGGATTAGTGTGAAATAAATCTCCGTGAGTTTGGTTCATATTAACGCCATGCAACTTCTTAATGGTACTTAAATCTCGGGTAAGAGTATTGGTGTTTCATTTGCGGCTACAAAACTATATAAATCGTTGACTGACTTGTAAAGCAGAGTTAATTCAATATTTGAAACAATTGAAAACAAAACATGGAAGGGTAGGGCGAAAATCAGGAGGATGGAATTTTGTGGCCAGAATTTTATTACGAGGATAGCAGACAACGTATGCGGAAACGACGCTTGAACAAACCAACGTACCTGTTATCTTAGTTAACCAGGCTCGAAATATACGTATAGTAGTGGCTAATTCAAGTCTAAAATCGATATGTGATGTAAAACCGTGTAAACTCCACTTACTGGGTGGTAGCCATGTGGTTTTTGGGGATTTATGCGGCTGGAGTGAAAACATTCTACGAATAATTAATACACTTTGAATTTGACAGAGCTTCCCCGTTGTCAGTGAATTATGCTACTATATTGTTGTCACTGTATTCTTTTACACTACATCAGAAGGCTTGATAAAACTAGTCTGCCTTATGGTACTAAAGTCAAAAGAGGTTATAATGGAAACACGAAGTTTTTAGAAAAGTTTGTAACATATAATTCTCTTCAAATTCTTCAAAACCCTTTTACACATCAGAATAAATTATGAGAGCAGCAGATATTAACCTATGTACACTCTCTGCAAAAAAAAATAAGCTCTAAAAATACTCAAAGTGCGAAACCGGAGATAACATAAGCGCACTGCTGACGCCATATTTCAACCTTTTGTAACCGCGTTATATTCGTCAGTAATTGGTCCTTCTGTACTTCCAATTATTGACAATAATTTTATATTTCCTTAGTAGACATTTGGCATAAATAATTAGTTACGACAGTCATCTACTTTTTCTTTCTTTCTTTCTTTCTTTTTTTTTTAGTGTTCTGTCTGACGACAGGTCCATATGAACAGGGACCTTCCATTCTTTTCTCGGACTGGGACCTGTTCATATACGTTCTTGGCAGATGATCCAGAAGTGGTTTGCCATTGCCTTCTTCTGTATGTGAATGGAGCAATTGTTGGGATGCCACGGAGAAACCGGAGGAAAACTCCGTATTGCCTAGACCACGGCCTTGCCCAACACAAGTTATAAATTCGGGCACCACCGGGAATAGAATCCGAGATCCCAGGATTACAAGGCCAGCGTTCTAACCGCTAGACCACCGTGGCGGTTTTAGTCATCTACTAAGAAAAATTATCAATATTTTCACCTAATTTAAAGAAAAACATTAATTAAAGTTAAATAACTTCCACGAGAAAAACAAATTCTAACCACTGAATTGTGACATTCAACACGTGGAGATCACATGATATATTTTGTATTCATGATAAATTACAATAATAAATCACTGTGATTTGCCTGGTGACGTGTTACATAATTTTTCTCAAAAGTCGCATAACTCACAAAAGGATGCCATGTTTATTTCTCACATTATATTACACTTACACTTAGGTTTATAATTCCATCATAATTACAACATACGTACGTTGACAGTGAGCCCGATACTGTTTCAGACGTAACTCAACCACTTAATTGGAAATTAGAATATTTATTGAGATTTCTATAGATAAACTGTCCGCCTAATGCTACATTCAACCCGTTACTACACACTCGTACAAACTCTGCAAATTTGTGACCCGAGAGTGAGTTAAACAGTGACAGATAAGTACACATTATGAGCCTGTTTAACTGCTTCTCTCGAGTGAGTTCGAAAATCATATTCACTATTAAATACAGCTGTAAAGTCGTAAACGGCATGACGCTCGGTTCACCTATACTTGACTAAAGAGAAACAAATACGATACAACTGCGTCAAGTCTCCGATTTTCTGAAGTGACAGGAGTCCAGTGTTACCATCAAACACGACAAACTGAAACTTTACTATCACGCTTAAAATATATTTACGTTTATAAATCGGATTACTTGCCTTTGGGGACGCATTGTATAACAGCTGTTATATTATGAAGGAGTTCATTGTCTTGACAAAGCAATTAATTCTGTTCAACCTGTGAAATCCTATATGAGCTTCACCTACAAAACACATGGCATTCCGCAGTTCAGAAAATACGTGTGACCGAAAAGTCATGTGACCCGTACCAAAATATTTATTGATGGTTGCAATTTAATAAAGTTCGACTGGATTAACACACATCCTAGTTGACCGCACTGAGCTTGCAGCTTGAATATGATCAAGTCTATTCCGTCAGGGAAGGTAAACAATTTATCGAATTCCGAGGCATCGCCTGTCACAATCAACTCGAATTCCATTTAACCGAACGACAGCCCTGATTAAAGTAAACCCGGCTTTAAAAGAGGATATTATTTAAAACAGGGACTCGAATAGAGACTGTCTTTTCTACACAAGTGCAGAACACATACCGAATATATGCGTGGTTTTAAGGGGCAGCAGTCTAACTGCAATCCATCTGTGGAAAAAAATATAACGTATTTATCTTTCCCATTATAAACAAATCGCCAGAGCGATCAAAGTAAAGAATTCGTTTGCACAGCTCATATATTTTTGTATAATTATAGACAGTCCTGCATTATCATCAGTGTCACTATAACGCTAACAACGTTCCGTCTACACTTTAATTATCTGCTAGAGATGACTAAATTAGTACCTCATTATTCCTTCATTAGAGGGAAATTGCTTAATTAGTACACCATTTCACGCTTCAGAAGGCAAGGTACTTATGTGTGCAGGCTGTATGGGGTAGGAGTGGGTATGGAGGGAGCGAATAAAACAAGGAATTGTAATGCCAGTAGTAATTTGCGGCGTAGGTAATACGTTCAGTAAATAACGCCTTTCAAACCAGAGTCTTTCTTACCAGAAGCAGTGTGTACCTACGTAGACGTGTACTACAGATTACTTGTATGATAAGTCTTCATCTGTCCAAATGCTTGTTGTTTCGCATTTCGAGTTGTTAGCTTTCTGCTTCATATTAGGGATGATCAACTTCCATATACTGTCGATCCATACTTAGATAGATAATGTTTCCACCAGACTGTATATAATATTTCATGACTGTATAAAAAATTTCAGGATTCTCAAGAAAATATTTGACATACAGAGCGTACCATTTAAAATGCAACCAATCACGTTAAAAAATCACAAGCAGGTCCACTCCCACGTAATAAACTGTCCCAAACTCTCCCGTGAGAGTCTGGTCAAGGTCACTGATGTTACTAGGCAGCTGCTCGCGCCAGTTACGCAAAAGTTGTGCAGGTGGTATAGTCGGCGCATTAGTTTTTGGCCGGTGGAAAAGCTAGCGGAGCTGGCGGACGGGCCTACTCTATGTACTTGAGGTGGCACGGTCAGTGCATTTCTTTTGTTTGGGCGTTCCGTCACACAGGCTCCTCGGTGCAGTCAGCATTATACTATCGCACAAGAGACTCGCTCCTAGCCTTCCCCTTGAAAATTCCACCGGCCAAAAACTACTGCGCCGACTATAACAAGATGTATTCACGAGCAGAACGTGTGTTCGTCCACTAAAAATATTTCGCATCGAAATCGTTTGCTGCTATTCGTGAGGTATTTGGCGATCTGTATCCTGACAAGAAACTACAAAATAAGACAACAGTAGACTATTGGTTGGCTACAAATAGTTTGGCGACGACGACAAATCACAAATTTTTATAATAGATACTGTCATAGTTAAGGTTGGGTTTTAATCAGAACATCTTTCACAGCATATGGTGAATTTTAGAACGCGATTTGCATAGGTCACCCAAGAGGCCCTATTTTTGCAATATTGAATGAAACCTAGTGGACTAAGATGGCGTAACCACGTAGCCATGAAAATAGGTTGAGTGAGGCAAAAAGTGCACAGACTTCGTGGGGAATCCTGTTGGAAAATAGTCACTAAGAAGACAGATACACGTTTAGCTTCCAAATTTTGTAACCACAGAAAACGATGCATCTGCAAAGTGAGATTTCACTTGTATGAAGGTGGCAGCCTTCTGGGTTGTTTTCCTACGGACTTAGATGACCGATACTGTGTGTATTACACATCCAAGCCTAGAAGTTTACTATGTGTACGCTAAATTATCTGTAATTAATTTTAAAGCCCATTTTACTATCTGAGTTTATTGACAAGTTCCGAGTGGACTCGACAGGAATACCGGCCTTATAAAACGTAACCTACATTCACAAGTTCTATTTCAAGCCACTTTACTTGAAGACAAAAAACTTTCTTTGCTTACCTCGCAATAGGTTAAAAGTATTCACCCTATAGAAAAGACAGACGTAATAAGTAACCAAAAAGTGCTGTTCGATGCTACAATTACAGATCGCAAGAGGCCCGTTTTTGTTCTGCGATAAAAGATCCCTTACAAATTGTTTTATTTCTAAAAAAGGGGTCCCACCAAATATAATAATTCTTTATAGATCAGTGTTAAATGTGTATACAACCCGCTTTAATGTATATTTCGCATTGTAATTCAGTTGGAGTTAAGAGATTGCGGTAAGCTAGGCCTACGCTGATTTAATAATGCTATTTCGAATATTTTTCTTATCCTCTTCAATATCTGTGTTTAAGTTTATATTGCTCTGTTGGTTTGTAATGTAGCCCAGATTTAATATCAATATACGCAGACCTATAAACAATATTGGATAGAAATTGCTTTCCAAATCTATTCATGACCAATGTCTACGCTTTTCACAAAATTAAAACTTGTACGCTTATTCTTTTTAAGCTTGAATTTCCGTTTCACACAGCCTAGCTAAATCCGCTTACAAAAGCATCTGAAAAACAAAACAAAACAATCTAACAGGAACAAATAACCACCATTCCCATGCACAAAACTACATATTCCATCGATGTAGCAAACGATATGAATTCGCCCATTAAATAAAGCACATAATAAATATGCGGTTTTAATCAGAACAATAGTCACGATTTTTATGGATTTTAATTTGGTACTGAAGCAATTTTTAAAAATATAAAAGTCAATTATAGAGATTTCTACGAATCTGTAATGAAACATAAATAAATTCTGCTTGATTCCGCCGTTTCAATTTAGCGGTTTAATTTCCATCACATTCTAAAATTGATATGCAGTATTAATTGGACTTTTGAATGTATGTGTCCTTGTGTTTCAGAATTTCAATTTCAGAAACCTCGACTCGCTTAAATCTGTTTATCTCCGCAGGCGTACACTTCGAATTGGTCTCAATGTGGCGATTCTAGAGAGACTATTAAAACCGTTTTGTATCGGATAATACAAATAACCACAATGACTTCCTTAATGGGTTGTGGAGTGAAAAATCTTTCAACACTCATGAAAATGAACTTTACAAAGCTTGCAATTATAATTCAGTGATCTGTGTGTGAATAATTTACATTAATAAAAATTCCAATTACTTTAAAACTACCAGATGTGTCATCAAAGTTTCACACGGTCTCCATGTTTGTAATTATTACATATAACAAATAACCTATACATCATTTTCACGTATGTATATGATCTCGCTCCTAATAAATATCGCACACAGGGCCTATGGTTCTTCAGTTAACGCCGTCAGACCGAGTGATAAATACAAAGTTCGTACTGTCGCTATTATTTGTTTACGTTCTACACACAGATAACTTCAAAAGTTTCACGTTGCCTTACTTCCTTACATTTGTGGCGCTAGTGTCAATTCTTCCTCCAAAGTCGCTACAGGTGCCATTTTGGAATTTTCCCTCATAAATAAATTGGAAAAATCTTGATACAGAACAAAACTTTAAGAGTAAAAGATAATTAAAAATGTTCAAACGGGCTTTAACTTTAAACTCGTTATCAATTTCATTTACGCTTTATAAGGTTTTAGTTCATTATAGTTAGTTTCGATTGTGTTTTAATATATACTAGTGACCCGAGAGATTCTTCAATAAAGCTGTATGTTTAATAAAACCTGGCTGTATTAAAACTCAAAAGTATACGCGCATTTAACTTATGCACTAGTCAAGTCTATGGTACGGCCTCGAGTAATGGCGCCAGTGTAGGTGAGCTGTACCACGAAAAGCTCGTGTAACGTGATGACCATTAATTACGCAACGGATTCTGCAGTAATGATGGAAGTTTCCTCGTCTGTGTTTACTTCTCTAGACTCTGTGTACACAAGCAGCAAATCCAAGTTCGGCCAAACGAACTTCTGGGGCATCTGTGGCCAATATTCATCGCCGTACAAGAATTCTAAACCTGCTTCAGGATCTTAACTTCAGCACTTTCAAAAGTAACGAAATAATTATGCTGAAACCGACTTATTTTTCGAGGATAAACTCTGAAATGAGCTAAAGTATTCTGCAGGGCTGTGGAGTCGGAGTCGGAAGCAATTTTAGGTGGAGTCGGAGTCGGTAAAAATGTACCGACTCCGACCTCGATATAAAAATCTTAAGAACAATTTCTATACCGTGTGATCCACCGGTGGCCTCACGCTTAGGGAGATTCAACGACGCGTTGAGCCACGTGGTGTGGGAATAATGCTTTGTAACTTTGGCTCCGGTACCTTAAGAACACAAACTGTTTACAAATCAACCGAGTTCTGCAATAACAATTAGACGTACATTTAAATATCGGTTATAAGTCTAAAAAGTAGCCTGATGATTCACGTGGTGGTGATGAAATCTCTTGTGGTACCATTTTAGGAGGTTTACCATTATTAATACATATTGAGATTTTATGAAGGAGTCGGAGGTTTTAGTACCGACTCCACAGCTTTGGTATTCTGCATATAATTTGTCGATTGGCTAGCATAAATCGGCGACAGGAATTTTCTTTCACAGGTATAATCAATGAAACAGAATAGTTTTATTTAAAGAATCAATAACTATAGAGTGAAGTCGTTTAACAACAAGGTCTGCATAGACCGAAGGCGGGCGATGTGAGGACAGAACTGCGAATATCTGGATAGTTGCGAAAAAGTAGTTAAAATATGTTGAGCAAGATGAAAATAACCAGGAAGAGAACATTCAAGGTCAGAAATTACGACGGCGTTGTCATAAAGAATTTGCAAATACAAGATCAAGAAGATTTCTGTTGCGAACTGTGAAGACATCGGCTGAAGACCAAGATAATAGGAGGCGTTATGAATGTCGTCTCTGATTTTGGTGTCGTAATGAGACTTAGCCGGGGGAAAAACCACTGACGCAATCATAACCAGGGACATCAAAATCCCCTAAAGAAAATCACTCGGAAATTTTACGTAACTTCATTTCTAAAGAATTCTATATCTGGTTTAGACCGAACGTCGTGGTCGAGTGGGTTCACATCTCGGCCCGGAGGCCGGCTATCCTGACTGAGGTTCTTCGTGGTTTTCCCCAGTCCCCCCAGTAAAATGCCGGGATAGTGCCTTAAATTATACGACGTCTGCTTCCTCACATATCTTTTCCAATTCATAATTCACTATCATCCTCTCATTCGAGATTACTGAAGAAGCGTCGTTAAATAACCTACAAAGAAATAAAACGAAAAATGATTTTGGATACGTAAACCGAAACAATGATAAACAGGAATTTCATTCCTAACACATTCATTAGTGACTAGAAAATTATATCCACGTAAACAATCTGAAATGTAACAGAACAACAATCAGTACACCACCGACAACGGTCAAATTAAAATCCGCATAGTCGTTATTATAAAACGAAATCATTCAATCATGTCTCAGCAACGCAAATAATTTTGAGCTTATTGGGGCAAACAGTGTCATTAAAATTAATACATCTAGTACGCAGTACCCTAACATTTTGTTTCAAAAATATCGATGTAATCAAAATAACCTTTGCAAGACATGGTGTAACAACCCGAATTACTGCCACAACATGTCCTAAAAAATATGACTGTCTTTTGGGTTGTTGCGTCTTGTAATCTGTAATCTGGTAGAAGTTTACTGCTTTTTGCATCCATCATCAGGACGATGTTTACTCGTTCTACAAGATTGTATAGTGCAATAACCCAGAAGACAGCCATCTTTATATTTTATATCCCCCTCCTAGATTCCCGTCATCTAGCCTTTTCAATAACATCCCGGCAACTTGGGTCTTCTGCCTTCACTCAGCCAGCCAGCTGTCTTAAGATACTTACTAAATACTGCAACGCTATAAGGCTAATGTTCTCATTCTCCCTAGACCGCGACCGTCTGTCTGTTGTGCCCTCAAGCTCTTCCGCAGACTTCGACATCACCTGCTCCTCCTATGGCCAACTTTTGAATGATTTTCACAGCCAGAATCTAGCTGCAAACTTGGCACCCATTCTGAAAAACCAGGTTCACAAAAATGTCGAGAAACGTCACGTAGCTGGAGGCACTTGTTCCCGCTGTCCGTACTGATGTTTTACATGATTTTCCTTAGTCCTTCTAGGCGAATACCAGGTCGTCCTTAAAATTGCCCTCGGCTCCTTTGATATTTACAGATATAAGTCAAACGTAACATTTAAATAGACTAAGTATATAACTTACAGGCGTATATAAACTGGTTTGCAAGGATGCTCTGTATTCCTTTGGGAGATCACGGGAAAAATCGATCTTCAGATACCGGCTTTCAAAGAAAATGAGACAATAAATGTAAGCAGCATATTCGAACTTTGACCTCTGTGAATGGTTGCGGTGAATCATCACGGGGATTCCCCTCTTGGCTTCGCGGCTGCCTGGGAGTTACTAAGGTACCACAGTAAACAAGATAATGATAATCAAAGTTAACCAGGGGATTACTATGCTGTCACTTCTTGGTGCAGAAATGCATGGAGGTCTCCATGTACAGTGGTCGTTATTACTGTCCGATCTGAAATAAAATTTGAACGTGACAAAGCGAAAGCTCCCAATAACAAATTTCAGCCGTTGTCGAGCTGTTAGCAGACAGGTACTTCAGAGAGACATGCCGAAGTTAGTAGACTCATTTCAGATAAATTTAGTTGCGATCACACCTAATCAGAAACAAATAGACAAAGATGAAGGCGGAAGATAAAAGAAGAGAGATAAATAACGCTGGAAAGAAGGCAAAGCAAGTTGAAGGCTTGCTGCATAACAGCTGTGTAGCGAACACGTGTGTAATTAGTATGAATTCATGACTTCTTATATTTAATAAATGAATGACGCATATATTGTACAATAGGGTCAACGTTTTTTTAAGTATTTATTTAAATAGCATTTAAATTGCGCTTCCTACATTAAGAATACACACATCACATCACATCACATACTGCCTCTTCTTTAGGAACATTTTTGTTCTTTAACCCCAGAATCAAATGAAACTTATAAATACACTTTGCGAGTGGCATGCAGAGATATGAACGTTAAAAATCAGGTGGTGTATATAGTTACCATTCTTCTATAAAAAGTAAAATAGCAACCTGTCTGATATGAAAACATTTAGGTCACTTCGTCACGAGCATATATTATTTTGTATGGAGGTATAAGGGCACAATAACATCCGGATATTTCATATCGTATAATTAAGAGCGACTGTATGAAACTTCTAAAGCGAAAACTTTAAACGAGTTTTATTTTCCATTATGAAGTTCGCTGTGACTCACCAAACTTGATCTCGTATAAGAGTCTTTAATATCGAAACTCAGTCCATAATGCTGTCATTACAGAGTTGTTGGCAACATCACAAGACATTTCTGTATTAAAGGAGAGGTAGACCGATAATCCAATTTGTTCCACGACAAGAAGCCAGCGACTTGTAGAGACGTTATGAAACATCGCACAAATTACAAAACAATGTTCAAACTTCTGATGCAATGCAGCACATAAAACTAAGCAATACTCTAACACAAAACAAAATCTCTCTTTTACCCTCGACAAATCTGCGACAGACTTTAAGTTCGACGTTAGCCGTGCTCCTGAGTTAATCATAGAATTGGAGTTTATGTACTTATAAACTACAAAAGCAGGAGAAATATAAAATGTTTTCAATATTAAGGACAGAATCTAACAATTCAGGATTCCGAGGATTGAATACCACTCGGGGTATGTGTATCATAGTAAATTTACAAGTTCCTTGCACAAATTACATAAAATTAACACTGAAAGAGGAGATCTTTTCGTTTTATCTCCCAAACTGCTAGACCCATTTCAGAAATATGTCTCTATTTGTGGTCTCCACTGAAAGGTTTTTGGCTGCAGTTAACGTTGACTCTTACTGATTAATTATTTTATAATTACTTTACGATAATCTCAAAACTAACTTAAAGTATACGCATTAATTGTGTATCTATACGACAAGCAAGCAACATATAACCCACTGGACTACCTAATATGGATCGCGGTAATAAACAGTGTATCTTTTATTACTATTTAAATATCTTTAGTTTTGTATTCAGATATTCCCCATCTTCGTCCTTAAATTTGTACAATCTTTACGTCTTGCATTATCTGTGTTATCTCCATTCATTTGGCTTGAATTCTGCAACAATTGTAATTTAGACTCCCTTCTTTTGTCTTGTGATTTTTAATATTCTTCGTCAAAACACGGTTTAACTCATAATTATCTACATTATACATGGCTGAAATTTTTATATTATCTATATTATTTTCCAAAGTTCCATTATCACCCAATTTTTCCAAATCTACAAACCTGTTGGAGATTTTGACATGATACTGTTCCCTAACATCTGCTTCTTATGACTACCAAATAACGTCAGCATCACAGTCAGCCCCTCTAAGACATCGAGCAACTAAACTTGAATGTCATTTTCTATCAACCAAGACGTGGCCAGTCTGACTGTACGTTTTCTGTAAACGAACTTACGAATTTTGCTACGTGTGACATTATATCTTGGCAAGTAGATTTTTTCTGTGCCAAAGTAATCTAATCAGATTACCATTAGTAGTTTTTACTAAATAACCATTTACAATTGTCGGTTTTTAAATATTTGCCCTCCCATCCATAAACTGAAATTTGTTAATAAAATTTTCATCTGGGGATTAATAAATGGATCTAATAACACTCTAGTTCTTTGTATCACCATTTTTATTCAGTTGCCATATTCAAATTCAGAACAATATCATAACGGTATCTTATGGTCACATAAGACGCCTTATTGCTAATAAATTTCACCCTCTTAACTGCTTATATATTTCAGAAATATAAGACCAAAGATACTGACATTTCCAAACGACTCATATCAAGTTAATTTGTTCCATTAAGCTACATTAAGAAAGCCAATTTGGAAGAATATTCGTTATTATATGAGACTTAAGTTTCTCACAGTGGTAAAGATTTCAGTGTTCTGAGTTGTGACCCCGTGAGAACTCACAGATATATACCATCGTTTCGAAGAAACAACAAACCATTTGTTGTTATAATTATTTCTACCTTGTATTAAAATTCAATTTTTGCTCACAATTTTCACTTTGAAGGTATGGCACAGAAGTTAGTTTCGTCAGTTGGTTTGTGAGTCGAAGATCGATTCCGGCTCTTTAATTTGGATTGGTGCATGAGACTCAAACACTTCGTTCTTGATAATTACTCGATAGTTCCTTATTCAGTGCGAGTGTTCAGTTAAAATTACCCTACTTTATAGACGCTTTGGGGGTGCAATGTGTTCCTTTAAAGCTCTTTCCTGTTGGAAATACTCCATTCCTGTCGTAACTAAATGTTCAATTTGTGGTTTAAGACCAAACATTTAAAGTAATTGTCTCGTCTAATGTCAATTTCCATTGGTTTTATGTTCAGATACTTCTTCCACTAGTTCGTTCGAAACTGCCAACTAGCATATTGTATTTAAACAATTTGTGTGTAAGCATGGACAAAAACATTGAGCAGAGTGAGACTTGCGTTGTTGTGGCCTCTGGCTTGCGCGGGGGCAGTTAATTTCTTTATTTATGGATCATTTAACAAAGTTGCCAACAGCTCAGATTATGCAGCGTCGAATTCTACACTGCAAATTATCGATCTTTTACGATGTAGCACATTGTAATACTGGCAGAAGTTTGCCGACGTTTAAGAGGTGCCTGCTGCCTCCATCGTACGGGCGATGATGTTGAAGGCTGCAAGCCCCTCTGAATCGTCGGTGTACTTCTAGCAGCAACATCCCAGAAGACAGTCATCTTCATAATCGCCGTCGTGAAAACCAAAAATCTCACTAAGAATTATAGGATGATCAATGAATAATTAAAAGACAGTATATAGATGGAAGTGGTCGTGGTAGGATTTTACATAGTATTTTGGAATTTCCGTTGAAGAACTGAGGAAACCACATCTGTTGGCACTGGTGGTTACTTTCGCTAATAATAACCACACTCCAAAAAAGGAAAGTTTGACTCCACATATAATATCTGAGGTTCTCACGGCAACAGAATAAACTCAACTGTTTCCATAAAATATCAGAACTGCGTAGCATGAAGGAATTACAGTCCACAGACCAGGAGAAAATCCCTGCTAGGAATTCGATATACGCGCATGCGCAAGATTTCGCTGTGAGTGACGAGTTGCTATTACCCATACGACAGACAACAGGCTTTCATGTGTTCTAAAGGGTATAACTTTAAGATTTCCTCACAGCGGCACAGTGATTTAATCTATAATATTATCACAACACCCACAGAACGCAGTACAGATGCACTCACTACACACTACTCTTAACTGCTTTATGTTTTCAGTACAGTACGCGACTGTAACCTTGAGACTTGCAAGGAATGCAGGAAGTCCGAAGCGTTAAAGGCTAACGCTATCTTTTCTCCTTCATCCTTCACCCCACTTCCTCACCCAGCGAGTCTCAAGATTACAGTCGCGAACTATACGTAGGATTGTTTATAACTTCACTCATAGTTCACATGACGTCCAGGCAGGAAGTTTGAGATGACCCAAGTCCTCAACTGTTTCCTTCACTGTAGGCTCAATTATAGCAGACGCTGAGGGAGGATTTATTCTTGTAATTGTATCGCAGAAACAGTGGATCTTGGCAGCCTTCCACGGGAAAGTACACCAAACAAAGCGAACATCCTAAGTCATAGTTGAGGAAAAGTAATGACCACGCTCTAGTTTTATCTTATGCAAATTAATGTAACAATTAAAATAAAAGCTTAACGGGGCGAGTGGCTTTTTTGTTGGAAATCAATATCGCAGATTTCTCAGATCGAACATAGACGATTTTCTACGACTTAATGTAAATCTCACAGATTTTAGAGCATTAGACGGAAATGTTGAAGTTGTTGCCTTTTTCTGTGATTCCAACCGCTTCTGAAATATCATAAGGTTCTTACAGCGGCGGGGAATAGATTTTTTAAATAGTGGTGGCCAGAATTCAACTTTTTTATTACGTTGGATGCAACGATTTTCCTATTTGTGAAAGTGTCTACCACTGAATCACAGAAGTTCGGACTGTTTTCTGAGTCAAGTTCTGTGTCATACCAAGAAAAATGACGTAACATGTTCTTTAACTGTTTCGTCGTTCTTTTTGCCTACTTCAATGACTTTCTACTTAAAAGCAGATTCCTTACAAGAAAATGGCCGTTTTAGTAACTCCGGTAATATATATCATTTTCCATGACGCACAATCACAAGTCGCAACAAAGGTTATGCCATTAAAATCGCGAGAAAGGTGATGGAGCGCACTGCACCGAAAACTAGCAAGCAAATAAGTAGCGTGTTAGCAGTCGCGGTTTGGCTAACACCTTAGAAAGTCACGCAACCCCTTCACCCCGGAATCCTACATTGCATTGTAAATTACCTACGAAGTTACACAAAATAATTTGTTGGAAGTAAAAAAAAGATATCCCGGCTTACCACTGAGCGAAAACCTAAATGTCAAATGTTAATTTTTCCTAGTAAAGCGTAGATTAATATCGGTTGGGAACACTGCATTTTCCAACAAAAATATTATAATTGCGACGTTCAGAATAACGTAATTGTCGTTCTTAACTGTGTTTTGACATTATTTTGTTTCAATAACTTATTTTGAAATAATGCACAGGTATCTTATATAACACACAAGAGTAATGCTTGCTCGGACGCCATTTCTGTAACGAATACAAAGCTAATAGACAGCGTTCATTAGCTATGCAATAACGTGAGCTATGAAATTAAATTAAATAAGCTAGCACAGCAAGCTAGAGTATATGAAGTACTACAATACAATATGAAAATATTTTGTTTACCTGGAGCCTGTACAACACAGACAATATTTAAACATTTTTAAGTGTTTTACAACGGCTCACTAAAATAACGCAATGTACGTGATGCCATCTGAAGCAAAACACAGAACTACCGTACTCAGAGACAATTAGAGTCATTTTCTATAATGTGACGTGGCGGACCGAAAATGACACAAATCATGGTTATGTTTACCTTTTCTGTCGATCACCTATGCCAACGTCAAATTTGCATGTATACAGCATTATTACTACCCGAAACAGAATATTGATTCGAACTTGTAACTCCAATCAAAATTACTTTAAAACGTCAATGTCATTAATGACATTAAATATCATGGAAATGCATTGGTGGAACGTAATGGCTACTCCAAGAGATGAACACCATTTTATCAAAAGTTTCCTTTCGCCTTCCTTTGTAAGCGGGACTTATGATGTACACGTTTATACCGACCTCTTGACAATAGCAATTCAATCTCAAATTATGATTTCTTTACATCGGTTCATTCATTTACTCGTTTTATCATATTCATTTACATATCACGTTGAAAATCGTGTCAGTTGAACGAATGTGGCATATGTATAGAGTTTCAATCAACAGCCCATCGCTAACAACCCAGATTAATTTCATGGCATTTTATTACAACATGCTATTAGACTGCGTATGTAATGACAAGTAATGTGGTCTAGCTACATACTAACGTCTGATTTCCGCTGCATGTAATTATCATAAGTGGTTATTGTTGTTGATATTACTATCGCGAATATTCACCACCTTCGTAGATGACATCCGCATTTACGTCATTTTGACAGATTATGAATACTAATCAATTCTGCATGAAACAATAAATTACACGAAAACTCAACGTAATTCTTACTTAAAAAATGTGCGTTTGTATAGAAATGTTAATGAAAATTTATGGGCACAAAATTATAAACTGATAGGCGCTAGTAATTTGTTTCTGTGAATGATTTCCTCTTTTTGAAAAGTGTCAGAGATCTACATAGCCACAAATATTCACACATTCGTTGAATCTATAATTTTAAACATATAGCATTTGTTTTGGTTATATTTTTGGTTCTCACGGTGGTGAGTATGAAGATGGCTGTTTTCTGGCTTGTGGCGCTGTGTAGTCTGGTATACATTCTCTGATGTTTCATAGGTGCTTACTGCATCCATCATTAAGGCGATAAGCTTAATGCAATAATCTCTGAAACGTCGGTAGACTTCTACTACCAGACTACACGGCTTGTTCCGTCTTGTCTGTCGTCAGGAAGGCTCACTGTTGAATCGTTTTATATTTCTGATGCAGCTAACTCAAACTTAATCAAGAAATGTTATTCTTAAATAATTTAATTTTAATTTTAAATATTACATGGCGTTATGTGTTTGTACAAGTAATACAAGTGGTAATGTATAAATATAAAGCAGTACTCGTCTTAAAAAATCTCGTTTATAGACTTATTTCCCTGTCAGGACTCCCCCCCGTTCATCGAATGCATGTAATTCTAGAACGTGAAATGCTACTGTGCCCGCTTCAAAACCAATAAGGGCTTCAGAATTCTACCACTAGCACTAATTAAAGTGCTGTTAGGGATCTTCCTACTCTGTGCAATAAGGGGGTAATGTTTTACAGAGTAAATAAAGACAGAATAAAA
Organism: Zootermopsis nevadensis; assembly: GCF_000696155.1. The sequence continues at coordinate 1,911,654 of NW_019059727.1, forward strand.
CAGTGTTATCTGGGGGGGAGAACTAGTTCCCTCCCCAGTAACAGAGTTTTATGGGTCTGAATGGTGTTTTTCCCCGCGATGAACTTCACTGAAGGTCGCCATTAAAACCTGTGTATATGCTGAGTACTGAGACCACTAACAGACGATGCGGTGTACAGGACTCGTCATCAAATTCGGTAGTAGAGTAACCTGTTTAAAAAAACGCTGCCGGCTTGGCAATAGCACAGATTTTGACAAAGGAATTTCTCTTCTTCCGTGAATCTTAACTAACTCTGTGACACACAGTTTCTTGAGCGGTTGACAGTTATTAATCGAGTCCGAATGTTCCCTGTTTTGATCTGAACCAAAGGCTTTTCATCGTCTTTACTAAAGACCGCCAACAGACTGCAAGTATCATGAATCAAATTAACTTCTTCAAAACAATCACACGTCGTTTCTCTAAAACTCGCCTTTTCGAAAAGGTCTCCTGGGGTTGTCGCTTCGCCACACATTTAAATTGTTCTTCTTCAAGTACTTCAACATGATCACACTTTCAAATTATGTATTATCAATAAATCGATTATTATTATTTATACCGAATTATGGTGACGAGACACGAACATTCAGGCCTACTTAGTCTTTAATGCGTTTATCTCTAGATCAACTCCGTTCCTAATGTTTAACAGGACCTAAATTAAGTTTGGCAAAGTTCATTCAGAGAGCATTTTTCCTTTGACGTGGTACTAACTAGTGGATATACATTTCTGAAGACAAAAAGTCAGTAAAAACACGTGAATCTCTAAGTTCTGCTTAGAATATTATAGGGCAGGGTCTTGTTTTACAAAGTGTTTGCTCTGCCTGTATTTTGTAAAATCTTTCATTATGTAAGATATTCGGCAAGCAAGATTCTGTAATACACTCCTCAAAATAATTAAGGGGTCAAGTTTTCAAAGGGTTATAAAGTTTATTGGACTAAATCTGAAATCAGCGCACTCTGCAGGGTTGTAAACAATGCTGATACAAGTGCAATTGTGAAAGGTGGGATCAGTTAGAGTTGGTTATTTCAGGGAGAGAAGCCTACGAGAGCAAAGATAGTGAAAACATAAATGAAGGAGACGACGATACAGGAATGCTTTTGTTATGCAGCGCAATGTGCAAGTTAGGCAAGGTGTAAGGACGCAAATGACAGCTATAGAAGCAACACAGGCAGTCACGCTTCTGCAAGAGGGCCGGACACAACGGTATGTTGCCGGTCAGCTGGTGTGGTTCAATCCGTGATATGGCGACTAAGCCACCGAAACCAAGACACTGGAAGGGCCATTCGATGTCGAGGACAGGGCAACAACTGCTAGGGATGATCGTTTTCTGCGTCTACAAGCCTTGAGGCACCGCAGAGATACTGCACGGGCCTCGCAAAATGACCTTTCCCGAGCTACAGGTCGAGAAGTGTCTGACCAAACAGTGAGAAACCGTCTTCGAGAGGTGAATCTGAGGTCCAGGCGTCCCGTTAGAGTGCCCCGATTGACGAGGGAGCATAAACGAGCGCGAAAATTTCGCCCAAGAACATCAACATTGGTAACTGCGTCATTGCCGCAATGTCCTTTCCGCCGACGAGTGTAGGTTTATGCTGCAGGGCAACAATGGACGTGTCCGAGTTTGGCGACGGCTAGGAGAGCGTTTTCTACCAGTCACAGTTCAGGAAAAGTCAGTTTTGGTGGTGGCTCCATAATGGTATGGGCCGGTATTTCGATTGACGACAAAATCAACCTCGTCGTCATCAGAACTGCGCTGCGTTACATTCACGAGGTGCTGGAACCTCGTGCGTCCTCGTGCATTGGAATTTGGAGAAAATTTTCTTCTAATGCATGACAATGCCCGCCCTCACGTTGCAGGAATCGTCAGGGAGTACTTCCAAGACCACAACATCGCCATTTTACCACGGCCAGCTCGCAGCCCAGACATGAACGCTATTGGGCATGTGTGGGACGTCCTGGTAAGAAGCGTCAGAGACCGTCAGAACGCACCTACCATACTGCGGGACCTGGAAGATGCCCTTTTGGGGGAATTGGCGCAAATTCCCCAAATCGAAATCCGGAGAATGCCTCAAAGCTGTACTGCTGTCCTTCGAGTTGAAGGGGGTCCAACCTCCTACTAAGCGCAAAAAGAACTTGAAATTCTGTCACAAAAACTTGATGCAAATAAAACTTCCATTCTGTTATTGTGATTAGTTCAAAACTGGTCAGTGTAATAATACTTTAGTTGTGTCTGCTGTTATAAAGAGGCCTGTTTTTGCTGAAATAAAGGTCTATTTTCTATCTACCCACATTTTAATAAATTTAATAAAACCCAAGAAAATTTACGACCATTTGAAAACCTGACCCCTTAATTGTTTTAAGGAGTGTATAAAAATTTATAATGTACAATCCTTGAGGAGGTTGTAGGGGAGATCATTTCGAGCAAATGTGTTACGACGTTCTTACGTTGATGTAACTTTTCTTGTTGTGACTTTCGATATTTACAAAATGTTAACATTTCGATTTTAGAACATTTGAATTGATTTGTTTGTCTGCAATGAAAGGCAGATAGAAAGCAAATTCTGCCCTTGGTAGTATTTTCAGTCGCCAGTCTACTTCTTTTGAAGGATGTACTTTTCTGTTCGTGTGGTGGGTACCTGTCAGACCTGTTATCAGTTCTACTACCCGTGTCTGATACCTGCGTCCAACTGTCTGTACTTCCAGGAGCTCTCAGCGCGGAACCCCCGTCGAACGATCACAAAAATGCAAAACGACATTAGCGTAAAAACGTGGTCACTGTGAAACGGTGACGAGTCTGGAAACCATGCAACATTTTTTAAATGTTGTATCAGAGCTTTGAATCTCCTTGCATTACGTAAATTAAGCTACAGTAACGCACCTACAGCACGTTTAAAAGATTTCGCATTACCGTACCAATTTTTCATTTTCCGTAACAAAAATTAAAGCGCCATGTTTTGATAACATCCCATCAAATCACGCCAACACACAACACAAAGTTCACTTTACATCTGCGCTGTATGTAGAACTAACTGTACAGCGGATTCCCCTTATAACGATCGAAACACCCAGGATTGTAATAAACGGAAGCAATAAGCCGTAATAAAGATTCTTCATTTTACGAAGCTTCAAATAATGAGACAATGCCATTAATTGACACACACGGAATAAAATTTGCAGTTCGTTCATTAATATAATTTACAATGTTTAAAAAACGGAAATTATAATGGCTATCAACGGAAATATTTAATTTCGGTCCTTATATCCTGGTAGGGTGTAGGCACGTTTTGTCGAGGGCTTAATAGCTCTAAAATTGCTGGAAGGCCGGTCGTTTCAGTTTCGTTAGCTGTATTTACGTGTATAAAATGTCGCTGCATTAATTGTAACGTGTTTCGCTTACAGATGCTGCAAATCTATAGAGATATTTAGTAAGAATTGTAAAGAATTTCCTTTTCAGTTACTAATCACAGCTGAAGATAAAGATATCAAGTAATTTGTCTTCTTCAAACCTGAAAACTGACTAGTAATTTTGCTCAGGTCCCGAAAACTCGAAAATCACCTCTTGACATCATCAACAAAAACCACATGATATCGTGTATATGTTAATATTGTTTGGTTGTGTAAATTAAAATCAACCAAATTAAATTGAGTAAACTGTCAAGATGGAAGTTGTGCAAGATAGTCACGAAAACACCAAGCTACTGGATCTGAACATAACAAACGTTTTGAGAATTAAAAAAAATGTTTTGTATTAAGATTTTGCAAATATAAAAGATAAAATAAAAGTGTATAAATTATCATAGAAACTTCTTTGTTATATACTTTTCATAACGAATCTGAGACATTTGATAACTTTCCTAGATATTCTATAGAATACCTAGGCAAAATATAAAATAAACTGTTAGTTTCATATATGGCCTAAAAGTTCTAGGCATTTTATAAAATGCCTGGGCATTCCATAGAATGCCTGGATATCATACATTGCCTACTGACTTTAGGCATTCTATACGTTGCCAGATTTCGTAGTTTGCCGGTAACATATTTACAAGTTTGAATTCATACTGAAAAGTTGTCCAAATACATCAAGACGACGCGAGAAACCCCTGTTGGAAATCTGGGTGTAGCAGATCTCAAAGTAGAATGATTTCAGACCGGAGATAAATACCATCTGTGGGGCACACTTGCGTAATATGTCCAAACTGAAATATAAATGTGTAACAAGCGCGAGAGGTGATGCAGATTTTCAGAATCCTTTTTTTTTCGGGGTTGTATGACAATATAGCCAGAAAAAGGTTTGGCGGGGAGAAGCTGAAAGATGTTCCCCATGAGTGTGACATCTTCTGCGCCACATTAGAGCGAGCAGCCTACGTGTTGGACTCCCGCTGTTGAGATATGGCTTGCCCCACAGAACTCAGCGGTCGTTACGATACCGTAAAACAGACAGTGCTCATACACTGCGACACAGTCAATTTGCAAAATTGCCTACGTCATTTTATTTTAAATTGTAAAGAAACGTTACTTTGAATGAGAGAAATATTAAAATGGATTTGTTGGACATGTTATACCAATTTTATACATGATCTAGATCGTATAGTTTTAAATTCTAAGAATATATTCTTTATAAACATTAATACTGGATAAAATACACCTGCATTATTTGTAATAATTAAGAGAGCGTGTCAAGAGGAGACTCCAACATTCTATTGAAGCTGAAATATCAGCGAATCAATGTGGCCCATGATAGCAGTTTTCATTATGTTTTTATTAATCATAATCGGAATTTTCCTTACGATAATAAATACCGTACCACATAACCACATACACAAATGAGCAGGTGTAAATATTATATTTCATTTTAAAGTTATTGTACATATCATTACGAAACATAAATAATAAAGTAAATATCTATTCTTCGAGGAAGACAAATTGGCCAATCATTGTCACGGTAACAGTGCGAAAAATCTGCTAGTCGTGTTATAAAATTATTTGTAACCGTAACCAATAGCAAGGAAGGGAGTCCATTCTATGCGAGCAAATACGTAATAGTAGAAGTAACTGTAATTGTATACACAGGACAAGACAAACATGTCGGTTAATTTACTAACACACTCCACAGCTCAGTGTTAACACAATCATGAAATTCAATGAAAGGTGTGAGGACAAGAGCCTTGTAGACATTACCGGGCCTTTGTTTCGAGTGTTCTACACTGACATTATGTAGCTATTTACCTTTCAGTTTGGCAGTTGGCAGTACATTTCCGAACGAGCAATAATGCGCCCTGGAGCGGGTAATCAAATGTCTATACGTAATAACCGCGTATTGTTACCACGTTTTTGCGCAGCGTCTCTCTAGCGTACATCCACTGGCAACAGCAGTAAACAGTGATGCACGGCTCTTGCAAATTGCAACAACACACCTCTGTTGTTACAAAAGGGAATTTTTCACTTACATGACAGACATACTCACTCAACTGTTTGTATTCTTTGCCTTTAAAAATGCAATTTTGTTTTAACATTCTCACATGTGGTCTGTGCATATCCTAAAACTGCGTGTAACTGATTCATCCAGTAGGTTTCGAGTATTTAACAATTTACTTCCAAATGCCTGAGTTTCGCGATGAGAATGGAAGAATGATTTGTGAATGATAAATGGAAAGGCATAAGGAAGGAAACGGCTGTCGCTACTTTAAGATAAGTGCTTTCAAGCTAAATTATGCCATTTGCCTATATGGACTAAGGAAATCACAAAACAACTCCGAAACTGAAGCTGGGAACTAATGACTTCAATGTAAAAGTGATAATCGTTCCACCACAATCATAGGTTTTTCTATATTTGAATGTGACACACTTTGTGTTAGAATTTGTCATCTGTGAATATTTTTTCAGTTTTTCACCGCATATATACTACGGTGATGCGTTTGAAACACAGTCAGGAAACCGTTTCTTATCCAAATTTACCTTTTTGCCCGACATTATCTTCTGATAGTATTGGCTTCTGGATATAATAAGCCATTCATCACGGTATCCTGCCCTACGACCTTTGTTTCATAATTAATTATGATTTTGAACAAAGCAGAGACACTGACAGAAAGGAAGCAGGAGGTAGAATAAAATCATTGCAATAATTCCCCTCCATCTTATCTTTACACACCACCAAATTGTTGAAGTAGGTGTCAAGTTGGATTTCTTTGTACCAATGATCTTCTGATCTACCAATCATCATCAACAAATCCAACTCGGCAACTACTTGCTCTATACAATGCTTCAAAATATCCCAGCAATTACAAAGTCTCCCTGAAGATGGCAATTGCAATGCTTGCCGAAACAGTTTAACCTCAACATTTGACGCCATATTTTCCAAAAGCCGAAGTTGCAAACTGAACAACACCCGCTAATACCTAAGGACAAGAAGATCTAGAATGTTTATTCTTGCACATCTTATGCATAAGATTACAGTGGTTTTAACTTGTGACAGTGACAACATATTTATTCAGAAGCATGAAGACACGAAATTTCCCTTATAAACAGTCCGTCTGCGACACGAAGAGCAAATGTGTTTGAATTCGTGATATGTTTCCAAAACGGGACCGGTGTTTTCAAAATTTGGTTTATTTCCAGGATATGTTCATCATTCTCTGTAGCCTAATGTTGTTAGAGAGACCGACAGAATCGAATTCGAACATTTTACTAGTGGGTCAGGCTTGTACAACAGGAGAGTGCAAAAGAATCTTTTCCTAGACGCTGGATCAGGGCATGACTCTGCTACGTTGAAGCTATGACATGGCCTTTAATGAGATCTAAGGTTCTCATGGCGCTGTTAAGATTGCGATGAAATCAACACCGACATTGCATTACTTTGTCAATTATTAGGGTTCCTGGTGGATAAATTGGTAACTTTTCCTGTCAATTAGTGAAATAGACTAATACGTAATTAGTTTCTTGGGTGGTTAACTGATAGTTAGTTAGTCACCCTGTCATTACGTTAGTTTGATGGTTACTTACGTCCTTAGTCGGCTTGATAGTTTGTTCCCTGTATGTTTACTTGGAGTGAGCGTAACTCAATCCGAGGTCCCACTGCGTGCCCCTGTCCTCTGGCTGTCAATACTTTAAAAAACATTCGCCCGGCTTGTTATATATGCATGTTCCGAAAAAAGCTGCAGTCTCGTTTGCATGGCATGTAATGAAAACGTCACGTCTATGTCACGTTACGATGCTAGACAAAAGACAAACAAAACCCGCGCGCACCGACAATTTGTCTGCTGGCCGCAAGGGGAAAACAAATTAGGGATGGAGCCAATCGCGTCCATCCCGTGTGGTATATATAATTGCTGCGTTTTAAATGAGAAAGGATGAAAAATAGCTTCGGTTTATTTTGTTTTTGTTGTAGATATAAATAAAGCTGACTCTTTAGAGAGGGAAACAGCCGCTCTAACCTCTTGCAACAGTAAATGCGTACATAAAACAATTTACTGTCAAACGGACAACTTTCTTGATTGCATTACGTTCGTTCCGGTAAGTAAATAAAGTAGAAACAAAACGGGGAAAGTATGTCTCTATTTCCGCTTGCCCACGTGCTTCATCTCCGAAATAAATTAACAGATTTTAATCAAATTTGGTATAAAAGGTCTCCTCCAGCAGTTGTCCGCAGATTTCATTTCAGTCCATAACAGCCGACTTAAACTTTTACTTGGCATGAATCTCAAACTGTACGCGTCAATCGAATGAACGGAATTTTGTACGACGTGAAACAAAAGGATTATTCAGATCCATAACTTATAATTGTAATATTTTATGTGTCATGATTAATCGACTTTGTTACTAAACGACTTTTTTTTAAGCTGAACAGACTATAGAGTATTGCGTGGAATTAGCTAGATGAACATACAGTCGAACTCGTTTATAACGAGCATGGTTATAACGAAATCTCGGCTATTGCGAGCAAACAGAGAATAGATTGTTGCAAATAATGTATTTTATGAGCAACATTTCACGGTTAAAGCGATCACGGTAGCTGAGAGCTTCACGGGTATAAAGAGCAAATCTTTAAGACATTATAACGAGCTGCCTTACAAGGGACTAAGATTTGGTATTGTTTTGCCCGTTTGTAACATTCTTCCCGGGGGAGAATGTTCATCATTCTGAATGATGTTAATGTCAGTAGCCCCAATAATCAAAATTAAAATGGAAAAATTAGCTCCAGTATTTATTTGTTATCTATTTATTAACGACGCAGTCAGGAGTTCAAGCTACACATACAGTCCCAGAGAACACCACTCTAACGTTAAAAGGGCTTATTCTGAGCAACAAAATTGGTGTCAGAACGGGTCGAAATTTCAGCCATATTTAATTATGTGATAAATCCGTTCCCATTATCCTCTTTCACTTCTGTCCTCCGAAGTCCTTTTAAGAGTATTTGAATGATCGTGTGGTGAGGTCTTACCGACGACCAACTAACTGGTAGAAGTTTTGGATTAGTTCGATATTCTTCGCTAGAGACCCTGATGCGGTCCAAACCGGCGTATTCATGTCACCTAAAACTCCGTTAAAGTGGTGTATTCGCTTAAACGTGAAAGAATTCAAAGAACATTTAGGGTCTATGCTGTAGCAGGTTTTAACAAAGGACTATGCGACAATAAATATCAGAGTATAGAAGTCGCATCCGACCCTTCGTCATTTCATCCCAGGCAATGGAATTTTAACGTCCAATTCCTTATCAACCTTCTACAAACAAAGTTATGTGTCATTCCATTCTTAATACATTTCATACACGGATTTTTATTGGATTAATCAGAAATTACTCTATTTTTATTCAGCGTAGTCTGCAGCATTAATACGTACATGGCCAGTCCCTCAGCTAGACGTGTTCCTGCTGTTACTTCAGGCTTGTAAATACTTTTAACAAAAACTGTATTTCTCTTCCAGAAATATGTTATTCCTAATTAACTAATTATTAATATGCAACGCAGTCCAGTATCTTGGCTGTTGGAAACTTTACGTTGTAACTTATGATCCCACACTATTCTGAATTGTTATTGTATTATTTGCAGCTTCAATTAGGAATTTGTATTTTATCACCTTTTTCTGTTCTGTTGTTTCTTTATGCTGTTGTCTCTTTATTAATTAATAAGAGTTATATTGTTATTATTAAAACCGCCACGGTGGTCTAGCGGTTAGAACGCTGGCCTTGTAATCCTGGGGGTCTCGGGTTCTATTCCCGGCGGTGCCCGAATTTATAACTTGTGTTGGGCAAGGCCGTGTTCTAGGCAACACGGAGTTTTCCTCCGGGGGCTTCCCCGGTTTCTCCGTGGCATCCAAACAATTGCTCCATTCACACACAGAAGAAGGCAATGGCAAACCACTTCTGGATCATCTGCCAAGAACGTATATGAACAGGTCCCAGTCCGAGAAAAGGATGGAAGGATCCTGTTCATATGGACCTGTCGTCAGACAGAACACTAAAAAAAATATATATATTGTTATTAAAATAATACCTTTTAGCGCTATCAACAGTAGACAACAATTAAAAGAGGTCTCAGCTTTATATTGGTTCAGTTGTTTAATTTCGATTTGAATTGCATTTCTTAGAATAGGTTTTGCCTCTACCACGAAAGCTCATAAGCGTTTAGTAATAAGCTTTACGATGGTAAACATATTTCTTAAACGGAGGATCGATCTATCGAAGATGGAGCTTCAGGCACATTTTACCGTGTATCTAATCGAATTTGGCACTATCATACTTAAATACATGAACGCACTCAGTACATTCTCCCTCAACAAGACAAGAAGGCCAATACCATGAATCAGATATCGCATCATAACTTCTTTCAAAAGCTTTAAAATAGACATGCTGAGAGAGGATTAAATGTATATATGGGGCATGCTAATATGAAAATAATGGGTACGCTACAGTGAACAGTTGCGTAGTTAAACTGAACACAGTCGGTTTTCTGCTGCATAGACATACACAATGAGAACAGAAAATACACCCCATTATCCAGTTAATTTTAACTTCCCTGCATTTTGAAACTCACCAGTATTGTGACCTGGCATGTAAGCTTTGATGCCGCGGAGGGTTGGAGCAACTAAGCCCTCCCCTCAGAGACTTCCTCTATGATAACAAAAATTCAAACGTCCTAATTATTTTTTCCTTTGTACTTAATTTGGAATCTGATCCTCTGCTCATTAACTAGTTCCCTTTGGTCACCGCTTGGCACAGCAAATACTGAAACCTAAAAGTTTCATTGTCCTATAAGATACGGTGCAGATAAGAATAATTTGATGTTTGCAGGTACAGTAAAAACCTGCTCATAACCAAATCCTCTGTTTCTGTGTAACGCAGATACTGACACATTTTTTCTTTTCGCCGTGTTCACTCCGGTATGGGCGTTTATTCTTCCCAGTACCGAAGGCTCGCTCTGCATGGGTAAAGTGGCCGAAGCGTGAAGCGACCACTCATCTTTTTTTTTTAGTGTTCTGTCTGACGACAGGTCCATATGAACAGGATCCTTCCATCCTTTTCTCGGACTGGGACCTGTTCATATACGTTCTTGGCAGATGATCCAGAAGTGGTTTGCCATTGCCTTCTTCTGTGTGTAATTGTTGGGATGCCACGGAGAAACCGGGGAAGCCCCCGAGGAAAACTCCGTTTTGCCTAGACCACGGCCTTGCCCAACACAATTTATAAATTCAGGCACAGATTTAGGTTTGTCTAAGTGCACAGAATTACAAAATTTACTTGAGAATTGAATGTTTGCTCGGTTAGTAAACAAATTTCCCGCGTTTACTTGAACTCGAAGGTCCATTACCGTGTTTATAAGACCGCTGCAACCTATCCTAAGCCAGATGATTCCAATTCACACCGTCATACACCATTTCCAGAACGATTTTAATATTAGCCTCCATAAACGATAAAATCTTCAAAGTGATTTTTTATCTTCAGATTTTCAGACTGAAATTCTTAACGCATTTTTTCATATCCCTATGTGCCCCGTTGATCTAATCTTTCTTGATTTGGTCATTCTAGTAACAATCGGTAAATAGTACAAATTTTCTGCATGCCTTAGATACTAGAGAAAAATGGGACAGTCCATCAACTACTTACAGACTTCAAAAAAAGCTTATGACTCAGTTAAAAGAAAAGTCCTTTAAATTATTTTGCTTGATTTTGCGTACCTAAGAAGCTAGTCAAGCTAATTAAAACGTGTTTCAGTGAAACCTCTAACAAAATTCGTGTAGGAAACATTTGTTCCATACATTTCCTATTCAGAATGTCCTACACGGGCTGCTCTTCAATTTTGCCTTAGAATATGCCATCAGGTAAGTCCAAGAAAATCATGACGCTTTGTAATTGAATGGGACACATCAGCTTTTGGTCTAAGCTTATAATATCAATCTGTTGGGCGATGATACAAATGCTATAAAAGTGAACACAGAAACACTCTTAAGGGCTAGTAGGGATGCTGGTCTAGACGTAAAAGCAGAAAGTACAAAGTATATGATCATGTCTCGGCATCAGAATTCAGGATAGAACGAGAATACAAGAATAGCTAATGAATCGTTCGAAAATGTGATAAAATTCAAGTATGAAGATTCCTGTAAGACTTGAGGTTCTCACAGCGGTGAGTATGAAGATTTCTGTCTTCTGGGTTGTTGTGCTGTGTAGTCTGGTAGACGTTCACCAACGTTTCATAGGTCATACTGCCTCCGTAATCAGGGCGATGAGTATAAAGATTCCTGTCTTCTGGGTTGTTGCGCTGTGTAGTCTGGTTGATGTTAACCAACGTTTCAGAGGTCATACTGCCTCCGTCATCAGGGCGATGAGTATGAAGATTTCTGTCTTCTGGGTTGTTGCGCTGTGTAGTCTGGTCGATGCTAACCAACGTTTCAGAGGTCATACTGCCTCCGTCATCAGGGCGATCGCCTAACGTCTAATACTCTCTGTGGTTTTCTTAATGATATTTATGTTTTCTGCCAAGTTAACATAGTAAGCTGATGTGTTCCGTCCATTTTCAGATCCCTCCTTTCTGTGGCACTAAACCGGGTTCGAATTTGTTGTAAGATGTGAGTTGATTTTATGCAGACGCCCCCTTCTGGTCCCCCCCCCCCCAC
>NW_019059727.1:1923987-1972352 GCF_000696155.1 Zootermopsis nevadensis
GTTTCAGAGGTCATACTGCCTCCGTCATCAGGGCGATGAGTATGAAGATTTCTGTCTTCTGGGTTGTTGCGCTTTGTAGTCTGGTTGATGTTAGCCAACGTTTCAGAGGTGATACTGCCTCCGTCATCAGGGCGATTCATCGCCAGACTACACAGCGCAACAACCCAGAAGACAAGGTATCTTGATACTCACCGCTGTGAAAACCTCAGATCTGACAAAATTCAAGTACTTGGGGACAATACTAACAAGTCAGAATGACAGTCATGACGAAATCAATAGCAGATTAAATTCAGGGAATGTTTTCTATAATTCAGTCCAAACTCTTTTATCCTTCCGTCTCATATAAAAATGACTAAAGTCAAAATATACAAAAGTGTAATTTTGTCAATTGTTCTGTATGAGTGTGAAAACTGATCTTTCACTTTTGAGGGATAAACAGATTGAGAAAAGAGTGTCGAGGAAGAAATTTGTACCTAACAGAGAAGAAGACGGATCATGGAGAAAATTGCATAAAGATGAGATTCACGGCCCGTACTCCTCACCTGATATTGTCAAGGCGATTAAATCGAGGGAGATGAGTTGGGTGGGACATGCGGCGGGCATGTGGGAGGGGAGGGGTGCTTACAAGGTACTGGTTGGAGGCCTGAAGGAAGGAAACCGCTGGGAAGACCTGGGTGCTGTTGGGAGGATAACAATAAGATGGTCCTTAAGGAGACAGGAATAGATGGAGCGAAATGGGGATAGAGTCATGTGGCAGGCGTTTGTGAACAATGCGATAAACTTTCGGGTTCCATAAAGAAAGTGGGTTATTCTTTGACAGGCCGAGTATAAAATCTGTTTTTAAAAGAATTTTCTGCACCATAGAGTGAATGAGTTTATATTAATGGTGTTGTCGCCTTTATTTGGAACTTTAATAACAAATTTCGTATTAATATCGAGGTTGATTCGTGATCGGTTGTCTTTAAATAACTTAACTTATACACTTCACGCAGTCGCCAATAGAGGGCATTAAAATTCAGCTCATTTTCAAGCAACTTTGATGATTCTATAACGTATTTTGAATACACACAAATGCAGTCAACATTATGAATTCCGACGAATCAAACAGAATCAACTGATGATGTTCACTTTGGCGGAAATACGTTAAGAATTTTCTCTGAGTTACGAAAGCCGTTGTTCACTTAGTTATTTAGTTCGTCAGTCAGTAAACTAGTTATACAATAAGCATTCTAACTTTCGACCTTACTATTGTCTAGTTCCGAGAATTTTCATTTAAAGTATTTCGTATACAGACTTGTAATACTTGATCATCCGAAATGTAAGAGTATAAGTCGAAATAATGTTCCTACATAGGTTGTAAATATAAAGGAAATGTTCATAAGGCAGTAGACAACAGAACAAAGTTACGGGTGAGTGCAGAAGGCATTATTTCTACAGTTTCTCTTCATCCTGCTATTTCATGAGTCGCATAAATATATTTTGTTACGACTGCTCATAAATAACAATAATTTCCAGACTCCAGCATTATTTGCTCTTATATCCATTGTTATTTTCAATAGAAACAATGGCAAACGCCTGTGATATGAAATCAAGTTACATGTGAAAGCAAAACAGAGGACTTGGAAAACACAACCAAAATACAAAAAAAAAATATATAAAGCTGTTCTTGTTTATATTCGCTTTGTCTTTTTCTGCGCCATTATTATCCCATCCCCAAGCTTGCATAACAACAGCAGCAGCACAAATAAACCATAACATCGTATACAGAAGGCGAGGAACTACATGCTACCACTACAGCATGGTTCCCAATATGTGGCCCGCAAACCAGCAAATTTGTTTTTTCTTCTACAACTACTTAAAATATTTGTCACTGGCTAAAATACATTTAGAAAATGCAACATCCATGGAATAGGATTTATTTCCGTTTTTAGAATCTGTATCAAACCAGAATCATTTACAAGTTAACCCTATTTGCTAAATACTAAATCCAGTTTAGTGTTTAATGGATTTCTGGTTTATTATCGATCTGTTACAAAAATATCTTAATAACAACCGAACGTCTAAAGAAGTCAGTACAGCCCCCCATCGGAGCTATTTTGAACAGTTTCAACTTTTTAAAATACACTTCAGATAATACACAATATCTAACATAATTGAACGAATGAGAATCATGGAAATACTTTTATTCATTTATTTATTTACTTATTTACTGAGACTTGATTTTCTTCGAAGAGTAAGGAAAAACGAATGTAATCTTGAAAAATTTAGAAATAAAAGCAGGGGCATAATCTAAAATTCGTCATGGAAGGAGACACGTGATGTGTTACTTACATTAAAATGTGTTGGTATGATGATTATAACAAAATGTCGGACTTCAGTAGTGGAGGTCCGCGTTCCTTACTAACAGTCTGACTTTGTAAGAGAGCATGTGAGTCCGTAAGAAACTTCTGCTGATTACAAATACTGCACGTCGTTTGTAGTAACACTCCATTATCCAAACCATCCTTCCAGTTTCTTACTGAAGCGCACTTATGACGTCCACTTGTAATAAGAGACTACTTAAATAAAAACTATCTTCCTATCCCTCTCTCATCTCGAATCCTGGACAAAACCACACACTGCATTTATTTACACAAAATACTTGATCTTTGCGTCAAGAAAGGTACTGTCTTTATTAAGGCTTTAAAATCAATTGCAGACTATTTTAATTATATTGAGGTTTGTAGAAGGCTCAATACGAATTTAAGAAAAAATATAAAATTATATCTTATTATTCATTCTCTTCCTAAACAAAGACAGAAAAACGCTTCCCTGTTACAAAGATAATTTTGTTTAACCCTGTTTAGGGACACAGTCTCTGTTTATTTGAGAATGGTACAAATTCCATTCGTGCATTCTATGTATGTGAGCAATTTTTTTTAAAAAAATTAAATATAGAGTAAGTGGTGCATATAGTTACCACTTGTGTTTAAATGGTTTTTAACACCTTTATATGTTACGAAACATGCACAGGATTTTGCGGGTTAAAAGTGGATGGGAGTTACAGCTGTTCTTGACATGATGACCAAAAAACCTACTGGAAATGAGACCTCGGGCATCTAATCTGCAGCCCGTCAATGGCCGAAGAAACTGAGTGCGTATATTTAAAATATTTCACAGCACATCGTGTCTAAACGTACGCGATTTTTAAATCACGTTTTCATTTTAGTCCCACAGATGAAAGGGTCTGCTCCAAAGTGAGTTAAGCTTTGATAATGTGGCCTCCCGTCACGTCGCCAGTGAGAGACAGTGTTCAAAAACTGAACAGCGCGGATAATTGAAGAAAACGATTTTACAAAAGTCGATCCGGAAGAGAAATAAAAGGCATAAAAATGATTTGAGGCTAAAGAATATTCTGAAATATAACCCACTTGCTGCATATGGATGAGGTTCTTGTGGGATCGGGAGAGGAAAGGGGTGGTTCCGTCTCCTTAAAATCGACATCTCAGCTTGTCACTCAGTTTCGTTATCCCCTGCATTAAAATTTGGTTATTAAATTCCAGTGCAGAAAGTTATTCCAAGGAATGTCTTTCTTATATCAAAGTTTAGTGCAAAATTTAGTGTCATCTGAGGCTGGAAGAATGTCAAGTTGATCGACTTTTGAGTGGTTCGTTTCGCGCTTTTTACGAAGTCTGTGTTAGCATTTGATGGCCATTATCTCAAAACTTTACAGACTATTATATGGATGATTAGTTCTTGAGTTATTCAACTACGCTGTTTCAACTATTAACGTATAGAATTATTCTAGTCATGAATTATTCGAGTCTTATTGTAGATCTCCAAGTGAGGGAATTTTTAAAAGGCGATTTGGGTCGGAAAAGCTCAGAGAGCAAAAGGGTGTTTAAAGGAGATAAATTTTTGTTTTGAAATATAAGTTTTGGAATCGATATTTTTAGTTCATTAATGTTTGACTTTAGCTCCAACGGTTACATTGCCTAGAAAACTATCCTAGGGTGTGCATTTGTTTACGAATTCCTACTTCACCTTAAGCCCGTAGGCAGAGCCCTGCTTGGTCAAAGCCATAAATACTTAACAAAGTATTGCCGTATTCATTACTGACGTAAAATTAACAAAGTCTTCACATTTGTCTAACACTCTCGTAGCAGAAACTACAAGTTCACAACATTAATATCAAGTCCGTCACTGGATACTGTCTCAAGCCAGTTTAATCCACTGCCCATGCTCACAAATTAGAAACCGAAATTGTGTTAACTTTAATATCTATTACTGAATACTTTCTTGTAATTATCATCGTCCTTCAGACTGCTTACAACCTTCATATTTACAGTCCATTAATATACGTCGAAGTTCGATCTTATTCATTATTCTGAAAAAGCATATGATCGAAATTAAGAGAATATTTTCACAGTTGATCTGTCCATTCTCACATCAACTGCACTAATGTTTTTATCCTGGAACACAAATCAGGGCCTTGGACGTATGTCTATTAGAAATATTAGAGTAACCAATTCTCTGGTATTAGAACCTGAAGATTCAACAACGTTAGAATATATCTTCAGCAAAGAAGTCAGCATGCTAAAGTCACCTGCATAGCATCGGGATTAAAGGGAATTTACTCCTACCCCATTATAAGAATTTTCAATCGCCAAAATTTATGGGATGTGTACCTTACACAACGAGCCAAAAGATATGCATGAACCAGCAATGTGTCTTCTTGAGAAATAAATTAATTTAAATGAAAATGAATGCTGAAATATCGGTATATCAAAGTTAGGCCTATGTATCAATCAAATAATCTGGAGAAAAAAATAAATTGCAAAGAAACACATAGTAACATGACCACAAACAGTGAGTAGAATTTGGAAGGAAGTTGCCATGGCCTATTTTACATTTTTATCACATGAGGCCACCTAGAGTGACGGAGGCAAGCCCTCAGGATAACTAGTAATTCAGCTGATAGTAAAACCGGTTATACCCAAAAGACAAAACTAAGGGTTAAGGGTACACTAACTAACTAACTAGATGGCTTACCGAACCCGAAGGTTCATCACCGAATTAACCAAAGCCCTCCACCGGACCCTGTCCTGGGCCAACAAAATCCAGTTTCCTTCAACTCCTATCTCCCATAGATCCCGCCTGAGATTATCCTCCCATCTACGTCTAGGTCTCCCCAGCGGTCTCTTCCCTGCAGGTTTCCCAACCAGTACCCGGTGCACACCTCTTGTCCCATCCATGCGCGCTACATGCCCAGACCATCTCACTCTTCTCGACTTAATCACCCTCACAATACTGGGGGAGCAGTACAGATTTTAAGCTAGTCATTGTGCAGTTTTCTCCACGCCCCATCGTCTTCCCTCTTAGGCCCAAATATCCTCCCCAACACCCGATTCTCAAACACCTGCAATCTGTGTTCCTCCCTCTGAGGGAGAGACCATGTTTCGCACCCATACAAAACAACAGGCAAGATTATTGTTTTGTATACTTTAATTTTCAGGTTCTTAGAAATCAGACGGGAAGACAAAATATTTTGAACTGAGAAGTAGCAAGCATTTCCAGAATTTAGTCTCCTCCTAACTTCCTCACAAGTATCATTTTGATTTGTTATTGCTGTTCCCAAATATTTGAACTTTGTAACCCTTTCAAAGGATTTATTAGCTACCCTAAGATAATTTTGCCCGCCTGTCTTCTGATGACGAGATACTAACATGTACTTAGTTTTTTCTGAATTTACTTCCAGCCCCACTTGTCTACCAGCCTCTAGTAAAACTTCTGCGTTCCTCTTTATTGTATTTATATCGTCCCCCAATAAATTAACATCATCAGCATATGCCAATAGCTGATGTGTCCCGTTCAATTGCAAACCCTCCTGCCTACCTTGGACCTTCCTGATGGCGTATTCTAGCGCAAAGTTAAAGAGCAAGGGAGACAAAGCATCTCCTTGTTTTAGACCGTTCTTGATGAGGAATGTCTCAGATACATATTTACCTACTCGAATTTTGCTGCAGGTTTCATTTAAGCACATTTTTATTAGACCCACTAGCTTCTTTGGTATACCAAATTCAATAAGAATATTATATAGCACTTCTCTCTTCACAGAGTCATAGGCTTTTTTGAAATCTATAAATAACTGATGTACAGTCCCACCGAACTCCCATTTTTTCTCTAGTATCTGACGAATGCAAAAGATCTGATCAATCGTTGATCTGTTTCGTCTGAACCCACACTGATGATCCCCAATAGTTTCATTCGCATATGGGGTTAATCTTGCCAAAAGAATGTTGGATAGAATTTTGTATGAGGTTGATAGCAGCGATATTCCTCGGTAATTACCACACTCAGTCTTGTCCCCCTTCTTATAAATAGGAATAATTATGGATTCCTTCCATTGATGTGGCATCTCTTCCTTATCCCAAATTAACTGAATAAGCTTATGGATCCTCATATGCAACCCTTTGCCACCTGCTTTAATTAATTCGGCCGGAATCTGATCAATTCCTGGAGATTTATAACTTTTCAACTTCCCAATGGCTAGTTCCACTTCATCTAAGCTAGGTTCTGGCACCAACAGTTCAGCTGTATGCATTTTAATCTGTCTAATATCACCAGTATTATGAACATTTAAGAGCTCGCTAAAGAAATTTTTCCACCTATTCACAATTTTTATTGGATCTGCAAGCAAATTGCCACTATCATCCTTTACCAAATTAGTCTGGGGTTGATATCCTTTCTTAAAGTTATTAATGCCTCTGTACAGGTCTCTGATGTTTTTTTCCTTATTATTTGTCTCAAGTTCAGCAATTTTGCCCTTCAGGTATTCCCTTTTCTTAGTCCTAAAGGTTCTACTAGCCTCACGTCTCACGTTACATAGATTATCCGCATTTGTTTTGTTTGGGTTCTGCAACCATTGAAATTTTGTTTGCTTCCTTCGATCTATTAATTTTGAACATTCTTCATCAAACCACGGTTTATTTTGCTTTCTCCTGTAGTATCCTAGTTTCTCTTTTGCTGAAATTTTGATGCAGTTTCTGACATTTTCCCACTCCCTGTTGATGTCCACACTTTCATTATCCTCATTTGTCTCTAAAATTTGAAACCTATTCGAAATTTCAACTTGATATTGTTCCTTTGCCTCTCCCTCACTTAATTTTTTCAAATCAAATCTTTCTGTGTCAAAATTTTGTTTAGTTCGTCTACTTACTGAAAGCCGCTCCCTCACTTTTGCTACCACCAGATAATGATCAGTGTCGCAATCTGCTCCTCTGAATGATCTCACATCAATTACATTTGTCTGCCTTCTCTTATCTACTAAAACATGATCTATTTGATTGTGTGTTCTGCCATCTGGGGAAGTCCAAGTGTATTTATGAACATCACGGTGTGGAAATTTTGTACTTTTTACAATTAAATCTTTTGACGTAGCGAAGGTCACTGCTCTGACGCCATTATCATTACTAAGTGCATGGAGACTCTCGCTGCCTATTGTGGGTTTGAAGACATCCTCCCTCCCAATTTTTGCATTGAAATCTCCTAGCAGAATTTTCATGTGATACTTGCCAAATGTATCAAATACTGATTCCAATTCTTCATAAAAGCTATCCTTGATATCATCGCTTTTGTCTTCAGTTGGGGCATGAACATTAAGGACAATGATGTCGCACCAACGTCCTTCCAAAATTACGTAAGACAACCTGTCACTAACAAATTCTACTCTCTTAACTGCTGCCCTAATTCTGCTATGAACAAAAAAACCCGTCCCTAGCTGATGATTGTCATTCCCCTTTCCATAGAAAAATGTAAAATTGTCCACTGGGATCGGGCCCTCCCCCTCCCATCGCTCTTCCTGCACTGCCACTAAGTCTAACTTATAATTCCCTAATTCCCTACCCACTGATTTCAGTGCCCCAGCCCTATAGAGGCTCCTAATGTTCCAGGTACCAAATCTCATGTCCTTTTTCAATTGCCGTGGTCGTGCCAAAGAGTCCGTCCTGATCCGAGGCTTGGTTGATTTTTTCGTAACACATATTTTTTTTAAAGGTGAAAGGTTGTTAGCCCTACACCCAACCCCCAACCTGGAGGACCAGGGTATCACTCTTAGTCTAGCGCATCTCCTTAGACCTGTCCGGCTTGGGTGACCCTACCATGAGCCGAAGCTCAGGCCGGCATAGCCCTAAGGGTCATTGGAGCACGCAAGCCTCCTCACCCGGCAGATTGCCTTCGACAAGGTGGTGATACCTTCGAGAAGGGTTAAGGGTACACAGACTTATTTAATGTATATGAGTAGTGTGTCAATAGTTTTCCGAAACAATACAAATCTTAGATCAATCTTCACTATATTACAATTTTTATTAACTGCATTACTGACATCGTAAATTTAATCTCAAACCCTCCTCATACTAGTGAAGTAGTGAACTGAGTGAATGTCGAAACAATTACATGAAAACCAACGACTGAATAACTGTCAGAAATTCCAGATTTCTTATTGGAAGAGCCACTTGTCATACGTTACTTATTAAATACGGTACTGTACGCGTCATTTAACTTGGCTCTGGAAAGAAGGGGGTGGGGAGAAAGCTTAGTGTGACACGCTCTGCGCATGCTCTGCTCAATACTGCAGCTACCATTGTACACACTGTACAAGCAGTATGCACACAAACAGTACAGCAGTAGCCCGCAGCTCAGAAAATTTTTTGATTGGTGGATGCCTGCATTGCCATCCCATTGCATACATTACGGCCCCATCTAAAGTCACTATACAGTGCGGAAGCCAGTTACAGCGACGTCGACAATTACAGAACCACGTCACAAAAACTAATACCCATTATTAAATAGTACAGTGAACCAGTTCAGTCCGGTTCACATATTCACAACCTGTTCATCAAACAGAGTCAGGAAAAGCTTCACAGATGAAATTTCATGTTTGTGGACACTATTCTGCATGCATTTCTTGTTTGTTTTATTTATACATGTTCAGTATACCATAACATACACGACCTGACTATCCTACGAGCATTAGGTCAGCTGTATAAGTTAACATATAAAACGTCTGAAATTTATACAAATAAATTAATTGTTTATATGGATTTATATTTGTGTGTGCGTGTATGCGTGCATGCGTGCATGCATGCATGCGTGTGTGTATGTGTGGTTTTAAAACGCAGAGCAGGCGACATCAAATTCTGGACAGAAAAATGTTTATCAAACAATTCCTGAGTTTATATTTAATTCCATTGCCTTAATTGAAATTTTATTTGAAATGTTTTCCAACAAGTATGCCACATGAGCATTTTAATATATCTTAAAAGTATAGCTTAATTATAAAATTGTAGTTGAGTTTTATTTAGTGAAATTACTTATTATGCCTTGTTTTATCTAGATTTGTTTTGAGTCCAGTTGCTTTGTCAACTTGTGAAAAAAATTCAGAGCTGTCGAAGCGTTATTTTAGTTATTAACAAGAAATTAAATAATTGCTGGTGATGTGAGTAAAAGCAGCAAACTAAAGTTAGCGACGCATCAAGCATTCTCTTCTAACTCAATAGGTTATTCCAAATCCGCATCCTGTACTTGTGAAAATATTAAGGTCGCCCTGATAATTTATTTAAAAAGTACAAATATAAAGAAAAAAAATTCACGTAACATTATTATATTATTAAGTGTTCTGTCTTACGACAGGTCCATTGCTCTTCCCAAAAAGAGCTCTCCAGTTGTCCCTATTCTCGGCTTCTCGCTTTAATTCCCGGAACGTCATCTTCTTTCCTTGTATAAGGTCGTCGGTTAGCTGTATCAATCTTCTTCCTAGTCCTCTCTTTCCTTCAACCTAGCCTTCGATGATATCACTCATTAATCCATTCCTTCTCATAATATGTCCCAGCCAGTTAGCTTTCCTTCGTGTAATCGCCTGCAGAATGTTTCTTTGCTCGTTGACTCTCCTCAATACTTCTTCGTTGGTCACTCGATCTCTATTCTTCTCCAACACCACATTTCAAAACTCTCCAAGTATTTCTGTTCCTTCTTCCCGAGTGTCCAAGTCTCTGCTCCATACGTAACACTTCACTAGTTTCATCTTCATCTCCAAGCCCAACTTGCTAGTGAGAAGTATCCTCTTCGTGACGAAAGCTGCCTTGGCCATGGCTATCCTCGCTTTTACTTCCTTGGTGCATAGGGCGTCCGTCGTGACTATGCTTCCCAAGTACTTGAAATGCTCCACATTCTCCAGATGTTGGTTTCCAATTACAACTTTCAATGGTTCTGCTTTCGGTGCTATCCTCATTACCTTTGATTTTTCAATGTTGATTTCCATTCCATACTCTCTACCTGTCTCCACTAACTTGTCCATCATGTTCTGTAATTCCAACATAACAATTTAAAATTTTATATTTGTATTTATATTATTATACATATTAATATTACTGAACAAGAATCTGATAAATTTAAAACAATCACAACCGAAAATGCGTAAACACTGACAGATTGATTGTTTAGGAATATTCCATCGTATGAATTAATAACATATGCAGGCTTATTTGATAATTTATTCACTTAATTATCGACTGACTGGCTTACTGGTAGCTCGTTTGCTCAACTCGGTTGCGTTGATTGTTCCTTACTCCTAACACATTAAAATCAAAGCTTCAACTGACATAACATTTTGGTCTGTATGATGCCTCAGGCACTTAGTCGCCACCTTTCACTGCGGCGACCCCGATAAGCGCCCGGGTCAGTCCAGTGAGACTGGTGGTGGACAAGATGGCAATGTGAAGGGTTTTCTCAGAGTTATTAGGTTTTGTTCCCCTGTCGTACATCCCACTATTGTTCCATTTACATTTATGTACAATCTGGAGTGTAGACAATGGGTCCGTTAGCGACCGCAGTTTCACAAAGACATAGTCTCAACCCATTGCAAAAATATTGTGTCTCTGGTAGTGTAACTCCTTAAAAAAACATGCAATGTTTACACCATCATGATTTTAAGTCTTCTGCAATCAGGTGGGAGAAGAATTTCCTCACTCAGCTGTAATGGTTATACCATCATGACTGGATAAACAGGGCCACGTTTTGAATGCACTTTCACCCCTTAATCTCCATCGTGTGTGCGGAAATCTATATGAATGAATTTTCCATGACAAATTCATGACAGTACTGACTAATAACTCACATCCCATGTAACCTTCGACATTTCCATTAAGACTATACAATATCTGACCCAATTTTTGCTTATTCTTTGCCGTTCCAAGTTTCAACAGTCGTTGTCTTCCCATTGTTCAAGTCGTGCAAAATGTTCTGTCCAATTTCAAAATACTTTCAGTTACTTCGTAATAAAACACCTTGTACTCTCAAATTGTTGAATTGGACTTTGATGATGTTATTCAGAATCTCCTTTATTTCATACGATTTTACATAATCTCATCTGTTGATAAAATAATTCAATCGCATGAAGTAAGTTATTACAAGTCAGTGCCCAAAATACAAGATCCCCAGTACAGAGCGTTTGTTGAAGAGTCAATGTTTATTTAACTGTTGAAAACATTCTCCGTTGTTCAGGAGAAAACATAACACAGCCACCACTTAAATCCTCCATTGAACCCTATTCAGTTAATTTCAGTTCACATCCTTAAAGCCTATTTCCACAGAATCCACTTTAATTAGCAACAGAGCAAAATAAATGTTAAAGGCACGGAATGTCTAAACATTTTAATTACTTTTATTCATAAACTGGAACACTCGGTTCGAATCTCTGTCGGACACCGACTATCCCGGTTTCACTCTATCTCACAAAGTAAATTATAAAAAGTAACTTCAAGCAAATATTTCTTTTCATATCCACACTAGGTACAAATCACTTCTGAAACAAACGACGGTTCAGTTTATATATAAAATCTTCATTGCTTCTTCAAGTCATAATTGGAAATTGTACTGACGAGACAATCTTCCCGAGTTATGACGTGATAAAACCCTGAAGAAGGTTTATATATGCATAAACGTATTATCATATATAAATAAATTGTGTTAAGTGTGGATAATAAATAAATACAGCTAAGGCACTACGAGCTGTAACACAGACAACCTTACAGCTGGGTTCTCTCTTTTAAACTGGTTTGCAGGGACAGGATTTAGTTTCTAATTCTTCACTGCGACAGAGTCCACATTCTGCGGTTCTGCAGTACAAGAAAATCTCTCACAACTTAGAGTTGAAAAAGGCCTTCTCTTCGATCTCTTACTTTTTATTAGATTTTTCATTCCGTTCTGGAAAGTAATAATAGAATCAGAAGTCAAGACTTGCAAGGTATTAATTGAAGCCAAACGTAGACTTGAAGGAAATGCATTTGCATTCCCTTAACCACTGTATATAATAATTCCAGTACATTTATTTCTCTTAGAAGTTATTTCTTCCACCACTCCAAGCTGATATGCGTTCACCAAGCACAGAATAAGATAGGGAAAAGATTCATTAAATTTCTATTACGTATAACGAAATGATATTAATACTTAAGATGGGTATCGATCTGACACGAAGTGGGTTCCAAAGGAAATGGAACACATGACTCAAGATGGCGTTTACTTTATTTATTTCGTGAAAATATTTCATACTACCTTCATTTTTAGAATCGTTTGCAACTAAAAATTGATAAAAATGCTCCTATGAACTTCGCAGTGTCTTATCAGCCAGCACGTACCAACTCGGAAGCCGCTAAACGGATTTTCGTGACACTCGATATTGTGGAGTTTTATTAAAATTTGTCGGCATATTCAATTTTCGGTTAACACCGGAAAACAACAAAGGACACTTTATATGATGACCTACATGCATCTTTAAGCTTTAAGTGGTGAATCTTCAGCCAGACAGGCGCCTACTTAACCACTTTAAAGTCGCTGAAATCATTCGCAAAGGTCCTAGCAAATGCATCAGAATTATTACGCTCGTCAGTCGTTTCCAAATCTGCTATTTGTTTGTTTTTACAGTGCGTTTGTTCTACATTTTTAATTGACTTTGTGTTAGATTACGAGCTTGTGTAAACATTAATGCGGATGTGTCTAAAAGAAGCAGACGGGGTGCCATCTTGATATCACGAGAACGTTCTGTGACGAAACAATTACACACACATTTTTTCACTTACCTGAAACTGTTCCAACGTAATTTCCTTTCCCAAGGAAATAAAATTGACTTATGTGATCATGCTCTATGTGATTTATGTGTCAATATGTGTGTGGCGTGTTCTTTCTTTAAACTTCTGAAACCGCCAAGAATTTTTTACGTTAATTGGCATAAGCATTATGACATTGGAGGTCAACTTAACCTTATAATATAATATTTGTGTTCCTGCTTTAGTTTCAGTTGATCCTAAAGTATATTTCAGATCACACAGTAAAGGCAATACCGGCAGATAAGTACTTTTGATCAGTGATCAAGTTTCAGCTTGATCTTTTGTGTGATTCTCACAAGAAAGAAGTGACAAAAAGCCATCGAGTTTCCTCTGTAATCACCGCTCTGTAGCTTTACAACGAGGGCACAGCCCAGCCTTTAATTAATTTACATTCTCCGCTGAGACACGGAGGACAAAAGCCTGAATATTTCAATTTCTCCTACATTCAAGGTGATATTCCACTAAGTTACTTAATGGGCATAGACTATACCAGTGAAAATAAATGTCTTGTTACAATGCTGGGAGCAAACAATGCATTTTTGATCACTTAGAAAATTGTAAAAACAGCATCTCGGCACTCAACGGCAGTTTTTTGAAACACAACAAATATTTTACAATCAAATTAAAAGCATACATAGATACACTTCTTGGTTCCTTCTTAGTTCGTTTTTCTTCCATACCGACAACATATAGCGATATTCCTTAATTTAAGAATGTTGCAGAAGTGTGGTCTATGCTTCTTTATAATCCTGAGTCCACAATACTACTCCTATTTTCACGCCCTATATTGACGTCTGAATGTGGTCCTAACACTCGCAAAATATTCTCTGTTGGCGCTTGACGAGCTGTGTATTTTCTTTTCCTCTCACGTCCCTTGATTCAGTTACGAACATTAATGTAGATTTTTGTGAAATTGTAAAAAGAAAATCATGCTTTTCGAAGCTACTGAATACAGCATAAATATGCAAAACTCAGAACGTTTTAGATTCCTAAGAAATACAGAACCATTTTATCTTTATGGGGCAGTATTGATGAATTGTCTCTTTGTCTACAGACCTACTTTTGAACCTAAACATTAAATTAAAAGAGATGAAGTGACCGAAACTGTTCCTGTTATTAACGGAATGTAAAGGGGCTGAATCCATCTGGATGTTTTTGAAGACCCTGTCACTCATCGACCTGATGATGGAGGCAGCAAGGACCTCTGAAATGTTGGTAAACGTCTACCAGGCTACATGGCACTGCAACCCATAAGGCAGCCATCTTCATACCAACCGCCCTGAGAACCTCAAACCCTACTGTTTCTCCTTTTTTTCCAAAAATGATTTATTATATGCAAAAAAGCATTTAGATAACTTTGGTCAGGATGCAGATGCAACTATCATATTTTGCTGTTGCCACATAACGCACACTATGTTCTGGCAGGCCCTAACACGCGTAATGTGACGGCGCTAGGGGCGGGGTTGGCCAGCAGGTTAACCGCAAACAAACTGTCCATGTCACGCCAGCAGATGGCGCCCATGAATCTACAGTCCCTCCTGCTTGTGTCCAACAGCCAAAAGCCCGCCCCACTAAAAAAAATAATGTTTATTACGTAATATACACTGTAATGCCAGGTTCTTAATTACTTATGTGCGTCGAATTTTAATTCATGGTATTACCAGTAGTACAGTTGTTGGTCGAGCGTATTCGAACGACCAAGGTGTTGGCATTGAATACGACTGTATGCAACTGTCTTCCGCGAACAGTGGACTGTAGCGGTCTTAGATGAGTGAGATTTCTACCTTCATAAAAATAGTGATGATAAATTACTCCCTTTCCTTCTGGGTTCTTGAATTGTTCATGAAGAGAAGAGCAATGAGCGAATACGAAAAATATTTCCGCATCCCTTGGAAGAACCCCAATTTTTTTTTTCGAGTTCTTCCGAATGAACTACGGAACTTGAGTTATATTCTGTAAACAATTTACTCTACGTTTACAAAAAAGCACAGAATTTATTAAACAGAAACATTTTTCATAATATCTCTTTCACATCATGATTGTGATTGTGTTTGTCATTCTAATCCCAATGGCTCCTTTGTAATCCACATTTCACAGACGCTGAAGAAAAATCAACTCTTTTGAAAGATTTACTTTGACCGTATGGATTCTTGCGGGATTTATCAAAACTCACCCGCAAGCAATGTGACCATTGTCTAGACGCTTCGTACGTTTGTTATATTCACACGAAGCCCCATGAATCCGTGCGTCCAGAAGTGGCAGGAATTCGCATCCAATGTGACTGCAGCCTCACATTGTAGAGCCAATGAGTACGAATCTGTTCTTAATGAGGGGCATGCCATAACAAGCAGTGGCATTGTGTCACCAGACCTGAAGCATAACATTTGTTAGACCACGTAATAACGAAACATACCAGCAGATATGGCGTCTCCCTTTGTATACACAGAGCTTTCTTCTGAAATTAATTTTCAGCACTGCATTAAAAGAATCTTCTGAATGCAAGGTCAGGAGCGACACTTCCGACATCTACATTTGTTCCATGGAGTCCATCAATGCAAAGGTCATAGTGCATTCAGTTGCTTTTAATCCTAGATCCTTAACAACGAAAGCGAGCAACAGGTGCTTCAGAGCGGACGCTGGATGTAGTCGGCATAATATAAGTCGTAAAAGTATTTTCTAAAACTCATGAATTCACGTATAATATTTCAGGAATTCCTGACAGAGTCAATCTACTTTCAACTGTTTCCATATACACAGAAGCAATGTCCTTGAGAGTCTGATATTCACTCAGCTATTCAAAAAGTTCCCCGACTTTTTAGAAGGCACAAAATTCATTACCACTTTCACAGCAACCTACTACTGGTAATTATTTTGAGCTAACTGAAATGGTAGTTCCAAGGAATCCGCCTAGTCCGAGGTCCTGCGCAACATTTCAGAACATAATAATATATTTCTCTTTACAGCGAAGGACTGAAAGCCATACAGCCAATGACCATCATTTATCGGGCCATCTGCATGCAGAATGCCTAAGTACAGAACATAACGCATTTGTAAGCGAATTTTGCAAATAAATTTATCTGAGTCAATAGAATGTATTTATCGTTTTAAAATGGCATTGAGTTTCATAGACGTATAATAAGAGTTTATTTATATTGTTATTTTATTAGATAACACATATTTCAAATTAATGAAAGTTATATTTCTCCAATAAACATTTTAAGCACAAATCTAAAGTTTATATCACACTGCGAACATGTTGCTTATATATATATATATATATATATGCGAAAGTTGTCCTATGAAGCTTATATCACTACATACCTAATTCATGTTGTTTTCCTGGTTTATAGGCTGAACTTAAAAGGAAGTTGTCAGACATAAAATTGAAGCTTGACTGGATTGAATGTTTGGATCTGGTAAATGGTCAGGCACCCCTTGCACCCGAACTTGCGCTGAAGGTAAGCCATATTAATTTTGAACTTGAGAATTATATCCTATGATGTGTCGTACCATAGTACGATGTGCAGTCATTGCCGGTAGGAAATTTATATTGTTGTATATTATAAAAGTTACAGTATTTGACATGGGGAACTGAATGCATGTTGCAATTAGAATGCCTGTAACTGTGACAGTTTTACTCAAAATCCAACTTAATTTCACTTGAACTTTCAATTTTAATGCAGTTACACACTGTCAGAGATATTTATCATATTTTGCTTCTAAGCTCCCATTTATTTATATGAATTTCAAAACATCGTATGTTGTTTACAGTCTTTTGAAGTGTACTAGATGTGAGAATACTAGACAGCAGTGTTATGTTTAGTTAACACAGGCTAAAATTAGATTAAATTTGTATTACATAATTTGCCCAAATGAAACTAAATATTCAGTATGAGAAGTAAAGCCTGTAAGACTGAACACTATTCTTATTATAGTTCTTCATGCTGTAACATTTTAGAAAGCCCAGGTCCCGTTATTTGTTTGTGTTGCCCCTTACTAGGTATTCTTTACTCGGTGTGCACAAAATAAATACACAACTGTGTCTGTCTGGCTGCCCATCTGATTAAAATTGAAAACCACTGGATGTTTGATCGCACCTCGTATACTGTAGCACGTATATACATATAGAACCATGTCCATATGCACAGCAATAACCAGCGCTTAATACGACGTTAGAAACAGCTGCACTGCTGTGAGTAATTTTAGTGGCAGTTGCTTTTAGCGCTGCGGAGTGACACATGCAGTTGTGGCCGGGAGCCGGTAATAGACAGTTGCGTGAAACTGTGTTAACGAACGAACTGTAGACAGACGCGTATGGAGATCACAAATGCATTCTTTCTTATTATAATCTTCTTTGCTTGTCAATGTTTTGAACACAGCTACGATGGAAAATTTTTAAATTTTGTCGAACACTGTATTATTATTGAAAAACTCAAAAGGATCTGGTCTAACTAGGCTAACTAGGCTTGTATCTACAGCATGGCGCCGTCTTGGCTTCTGGGTGGAGAAAACTGTCTCAAGCCATGGAATATAGAGCTGAACAAAACAAAACTTTTTAAAAATCACGCCGTTGATCACCATCAACAAACAGCAAAACTAGCCTGACCAAGCGCTGCTGGACTTAAAGTCATTTACGAAGTTTGTCCAACTTCGCTAAGACGTAAATCTGCTGCTGGGTGGATCTATGATGAATATTATAGCAGCGAGCAACTTGTTTGCATTTCATGTACAAACAAAGTGACTAAGATGTAGTGAGTTACGTTCATACGGTTTCTGTATGCACAACATGGCCTCCAATTAAACACGATACAAACCTCAGCCTCATGCTCACAGCACAGACGTTGCAGACAATCCATCATTGTGTATTCTACGCCTAAGAGATGCGCTCCTGTAACATAACGTTATTACGTCATCAAGTGAGGAACCTATTCTCATCACAACCAGGAACACACAGCTAATTCTCCAATGTCATTGTGTGTATGCTGTTATTGTTCATACTTACGATAACACTTTCTTTATTAAGTATGAGAATTCTCGTTTGGAAGAAATGGTTTTTAAAATCTCGACTTGTTTCGTATTAAATCACTTACAAGAAGTCTATCACCATTGAAGCAGGCATTTAGCCAACTAAGAAGCTTCATTAATAAAAATGACTGTCGAAATAATTATTACTTTTGTCATTTTTGCGATGAGGTAAGACTATGTCCCTGTAGAATTAAACGTCTGAAGGGACCCTTGTGCACCCCCAGGTGACATAAGAGTGAATATGGGGCAACAGTTAAATTCTATTATATATTTTGCGTTAAAAAGGATTATGAATTCTAATTGTGTACATAAAAACAGTAAAATAAGGATATATAAGACCATCATCAGGAGTATCCTCTGCTATGCAAGTGAGCTCTGGACACTGACAAAGAAAACAGAAATGATGCTGGGCGCACTTGAAAGGAAGATTTTGAGAAGAATCTTTGGACCAGTTCAGGAAAACTCGAAGTGGAGGATACGCTACAATCATGAGCTATATAGACTATATAAAAGTGATGATATAGTAACTCACATTAAACTGAGAAGGTTGGAATGGGCTGGACATGTTTACAGGATGGAAGAGTATAGGATACCCAAAAAAATATTGGAAGGAACAATATATGGGAGAAGGCCAGTGGGAAGACCTAAAGGTAGATGGCTGGATGCAGTGACGACTGACTCCAGAAATCTCCTTGGAACAGCAGCTTGGAGAAGGATAGCGTTGGATAGAGAGGATTGGAGGAAGAAGATAGAGGAGGCTAGGGCTCGATTTTGGGCTGTTACGCCATAGTAGTAGTAGTAGTAGTTAAATTCTATTGACAGGATAATATCGAAAGACTCAGAAAAGCCCGCCTCAGTGACATTTTGTCCAACACAAATCCGACGTGGACTAACCTGGGCCTGAACCCTGCCTCAGTGGTAAGAATCCAATGACTAACCGCCTGAGCTACAGCAAGGCCGTAACGAAATAATTAAGTTTAGACAGGAAAATAATTTCAAAACTCCACGTCACTCGTTCATAAAATGCACTTCACGCAAACTACTCACAAATTCAGAAATATTAACAACCTAAATGCTTTTTTAGATTTGAGGTTCTCACTGAGGTTAGCGTAAAGATGGATGTATTCTGCATTATTACAAGATTCCCTGATGATGGAGACAGCAGGCAGTGCTGAAACGTCAATAAAATTACAATAAACTACACGGCGCTACAACCCAGAAGACATCCATCTTGAACTTCAATGCTGATGACGTAATTGTTCCCATTTAAGTCATGACTGTGTCCAGAACTGTGTTTGTAAATGCGTTGTGCATTATGATATGATAATATTATTAAGATATGAGAGGTTTTATGTTATGCGTGTACCTTCTGCCTACATACAAATTATTCCCACAATCAGGAACCGCCTGTGTTCGACTAAGCAATTCTAGTAGCCGGCCATTATTTCGAATTATAAGGTAAAATGGCTGACAGACAACGGGGTTATTACAATACTGTGGTATAGACGCTGGGGCTGCGCAATAAATCATCGCAGGTTTGGTGATAATTACATTGTGCAAGGGTTGTGCTTTTGCTGTTTAATTAGGCCGCCCATTTAATTAGAGGAGGCTTATTAGTTCGAAGCTGTATCTGTAATGCCAATTAATTAGCGCATGTGCACATTAAATCCATACATGGTTATAATATCCGGAAGTTCACTAATACGCTGGTCATCGGAAGACTAATACCCGCTACGGCTGGAAGGGACTACAGTTCTTCTGAACGTAATATTTAGCACGCTTTATTTACGAAATCACGATCCTTTGACACTTTAATCTTTGCCGTAGGCATAATGAACAATGACCATTCTGGGCATGCCTACAGATAATGTCAATTCTCCCACTTCTCCACACTGAAACATCTGTACCACTTGCTAAATTTGTTGGAAAAGATAGAACGAAGCACCACGCTATGACCAAACACCTCGACCGAGTGGTTAGTATTCACTCCTGCTTCGTATTTCGGAAGTCCTGGATTCAAATATCGGCCAAGAGACTGGCTATCCAGCTACCTTCCACATCCTTTCCAATTCATTTTCATTGCTCGCCCTATTATTCGACCCCAAGAAAAGTCAACTATGCTTTACATAAACCATAAATAAATAAATAAATAAAGTAAAACACGCTACGAAGGCGTATAGTTGTCGTCAAATCAAGGTTCCCCGCACTGTTTATCTCAGCGTTTACAAGAGGATAGCCTTTAGTCTAAGGGACAACGCCGAATTTCGATCAAATATTTGTTGGTCTACAATAAAAGCTGTGGGATGAATTTAACTTTCGTCCGCATCGGCTCAACAGACTCAAAACGTTCTTCTCTAACAATCTGCCATAATTATTTCTATCCACAGCGGTACGATGATTTTTATACTCAGCGCAATCTTCAATCGACCTTATGCGTTGTGAGTGGGCCAGAAGTGACCGATGTGTACTGTCTTTTATCTGCAGTAAATGAGCATAAGGGACAATCTGGTAAGCAGAATCACGGAACACCCAATTTTTAAAATATAGTACGTGCAGAGAAATTCGAACAAACCTTTCCAATCACTACAGACAACTGAGTCTTTCTCAGTAAAATTACAAACTTAGACGCATTTATATTAAGGCGATTATTTATACACTAAAATTGATTTCAAAAACTCTTCGATAATTATATCAACATTTTAAGCGCTACTAGATGATCGCATAAAACTTAATTTACGATATGACAAATGTATCACCTTATCACTAAAAACTCTGCTCCATGGAGTTAGTTGATTCATCACAAAATACACGAGGGTGTGAGTCCTGCATAATGAATCATACACTATATGACAAAGGTCCGTAACCTTAATTAGAGGTCTTCTTGCTGTCGTGTTTCAACTATAGTTTTGTGGTTACATGGCCTAATTGTAATGCAAAAACAAAAAAATAATTTCAGTGAGATTTCAGGTTCTCGTGGTGGCGAGTTCAAAAACAAATTTTGGGCCTTGCAGTCTCGTGAAAATCTATAGGCGTTTCGAAGATGCTTACTACCTACATCATCAGAGCAATAATAACGGAGGTAGCAAACACCTCTGAAACGTCTGTCAACTTTTTCAATTATTTCAGTATTTCAGAATACGGTCATAATTATTCCAATTTATGATGAATATTTTAACAGAGATAATATTAAAATGTCACTACTAGGCCCACTCCTTATATTAATACAATAATGTTTATGAGTTTAAATTTCGGCTGCATCTGTTTCTGCAAACCTCCATCCAAGTCGGACGCAAAATGGCTTCACATTTTAGAACCCTCTACTTAAATATAGACGATAAGAACTATCTCAAACATAAAATAACGTGTTTCGAAAAAAACATGTGTATTAATAACGAAGGACGACAGAATAATTCTGCGATAGCAACAGCCCCATTTGTCCATTTGAATGTGCTTTTCACACCAGCCAGCAGAATGCGACAGCAACACGTGTGTAAGTTTCTCGTTGAATAGTACAATATGGCTACCAGAGCCACAACCCGACTGCCATATTGTAACAGCTGTTTATTCCTCGCGCGCCATGTAGCTGGTGGAATTGCAATTTAACGGTGTTACAAAATCACAATTTTATACTTTTATAGCTTCTTTTGTGACAAAGAGTCATCGCAATTCGGTATAGCATTTTTTTTAATTAATTTCATATTGAGGACACCAGATGGCGTTATCGCCGGGCCCGCAATTTCGCCAAAATACAATTCTCAATAAAATTTAAACCAAATTTGCTGACTTTTGTGTTCTAATACATGCTTTATGCACTGAAAAGATGCCTTTAAAGCAGTAATTCTAACTGTGTCCTCATTTTTGGATTTTATAAAAAAGCTAAACCTTAGATCGTTACTGCCATATAACGACAGTACTTGAACCAGTATGACTAAATGACGTACCCTCTCAATCATCTTAACATGTCAGTTTAATACCACAACTGTGGGTAACAAGTTTCATCTATTCCTAAACTACAAATACTACGTATTGAAAAAAATGTAATTAACGACACAAGAAATAATAGTAAGTTTGTATAAATACATATAAATGTTACATTTGTAATATTTTTACGGATCCGTTCACAATCAATGGGAAACAAAATTTAGATAAATTAACTACCAACGCACATGATTTCATTATTTCGCCGCACAGAGACTAGAGGATAATATTACGATAAAATCTAAGCAAATATACCGGGAAGGTTTAAGCCAAAACTTGAATTCTGTTGGCTCCCAAAAAGGTATAATGGCGAGGTTTATTGGTCACGGACATAAACAATTTCTTTCCAAAATAACACAGAATCTCGTGATCACCTGAATGAGTGCTATTCAAGGATGATCCAGACACAAGGAGCCAGTAAGTTAACAATAATTTGTAGGATTTGAGGTTTTCACAGCAGTGAGTATGAAGATTTCTGTCTTCTGAGTTGTTGCGCCGCGTAGTCTGGTAGATGTTTACCGACATTTCAGAGGTCATACTGCCTCCGTCATCAGAGTATGAAGATTTCTGTCTTCTGAGTTGTTGCGCCGCGTAGTCTGGTAGATGTTTACCGACATTTCAGAGGTCATACTGCCTCCGTCATCAGAGTATGAAGATTTCTGTCTTCTGAGTTGTTGCGCCGCGTAGTCTGGTAGATGTTTACCGACATTTCAGAGGTCATACTGCCTCCGTCATCAGAGTATGAAGATTTCTGTCTTCTGAGTTGTTGCGCCGCGTAGTCTGGTAGATGTTTACCGACATTTCAGAGGTCATACTGCCTCCGTCATCAGAGTATGAAGATTTCTGTCTTCTGAGTTGTTGCGCCGCGTAGTCTGGTAGATGTTTACCGACATTTCAGAGGTCATACTGCCTCCGTCATCAGAGTATGAAGATTTCTGTCTTCTGAGTTGTTGCGCCGCGTAGTCTGGTAGATGTTTACCGACATTTCAGAGGTCATACTGCCTCCGTCATCAGAGTATGAAGATTTCTGTCTTCTGAGTTGTTGCGCCGCGTAGTCTGGTAGATGTTTACCGACATTTCAGAGGTCATACTGCCTCCGTCGTCAGGGCGACATTCATTCATTATTAACAATAATTAACCATATGAAAGCAACAAACTTCAATAATAACACCAAAGAATAACAAAATCAGTAACGCAGTTCAAGACCTTACGCGGACGAAAAGGGACCTGAAGGTCCAACTCGTAAGGATGACAAAAAAGAAGAAGAAGAAGAAGAGCAATGTAGACACGTAAAGGAAGAACCATGTATCACTTGAACACGCAAGGAGTTGGTAGCTACCGGCTGCATTAGCAAAAGAAGAAGGAAGTCTGACTTCAGGGAGATTTAGAAACTTGATGTAGCGTAAAACTTCACCTCACGTACACGCACACGCAATTTAAACTCCCCTACGCACCTTCGTAAAAACTGAAGGCTAAGAGGGGAGTGTAAAGGCAGCAGGCCCACACTCTCTGTCTGAGATCGTAAGTTTTGAATAACGAGGTGCAGGCCCGTTGAATATGGATGAGTACAATAATAACAAAGTAAAAATCCCTTCTTTACTTTTCCTGTAGTCATCGTCCCTAGCACCCCACTTCTTTTTGCGTCTCTTTACTTACAAACCACATTTTTCACTGTCAGGAATCGGCAAGGGGACTGGCTTGTTTCTAATATTTACAAGCGACATTATCACATCGTTCACAGACTAATTATTATCGACGGGCAGAAACAAAACATTTCTACTCTGACTGCTTGCTTCTTGAGAACTTCACACCTCTTAATAAAAGCTTTCTCGACGTAATGCTTAAAATTAATTTCTAGGTAGAGGTTGACAACAAGAAATACGGAACAACAATTAGGCAATTAGTTACCCCCTATCCATTTCCACTAATAATACCCCATTAAGATAAATCATTAGATATAAAACTATTACACAGAAAATTTGTAGGCTAATCGTGTTTATGAATTGTGCATATAGATAAAATATACTGACGTCAAATTATTTTTTTACGTTCTCTGTAGGATGTGCGCAAAACGCTGTCCATCCATCTATCCATCCGTCTCTTTCCATGTTTCAACTCTACAACCACTCGATGAATGCAATATATGCGTACTATGCCATTGAAGGACACACGACCTCGAACGTTTAAATTTCCCATAGTTGCTAACAGGAACATGGCGGTCTCGCAGATCTTGAAGTAACACTGGTGCTACTTACTATAGAATTCTTAAATGATGTATGCTAACAGATCCTTAGAGATATTTAAGTTCTGTTAAGATCGCAATTTCGCACAATGAAAAACAAAGAAAGGGTGGCCCTGAAAATATGTTCTTTGGTTTCCAGTTTGAAACTAGGCAAATGCAATTTTGTATAGAGATACAACATAAGCATAGTTACAGATTACTATGATACGAGGCGCGTCCACAAAGTAAGTTTCCCACTCGTCCCACAGCTAGCAAACCTTATATTGCGCGAAGCGACTGTGCGTACGTGATAGAGCAATGACGTAGCATGGCGCATGCACTAACGGCACTTCCCGCGTTCTCACAGTAGCATCGTTGCAGCTGTTGAAGATGGAGGTTCTTATTCCAGCTCCCGCCGACTGTGAAGTGCGGTCAGTGATAACGCTAGGCCGCACACGACTCGACGGACAGCAAGTCTCCTGCAGAAGTTCAGCTGGGAGGTGTTTAATCATCCACCCTACAGCCCGGACCTCGCTCCCAGTGATTTCCATCTTTTCCTACACCTCAAGAAATTCCTGTCCGGTCAGCGTCAGCGTCAGCGTTTTGAGAATGACAGAGAGGCGGAGATGGCTGTCACACAGTGGTTCCAATCCCAGGCGGCAGACTTCTACGACACAGGTATTAAAAGTTGGTCCCACTATAAGTCACTGTGACTGTGTGGATATTTGAGATTTTATCCGACAGAATCTGTAGGCCTACATATGTCAGTAATTTCTTTTAAACAATATAGTGATGATGATAATAACAACAATATGACCCTAGTAGTCCTAACACTTATAACGCACAGAAAGTTATTTACAACTGTAAGCAATGACAAAAAGTAGCCTGACTGGGATTCGACCTTATGATAATCTGCATACAAGCCAGAACGCCAAAATAAACTCGCGAACTACCTTGCATTGTAGCTGATAGTGTTCGGTGTTAATTATTGCAGCTAGAAATAAATTACACCTGGAATTGTTTCCTGGTCGATTCTTCGGTCCCTTTTATCTACAAATTACATTTCCACCAGTAAATAAAGAAAAGTCTTATATGGAGAAATTTAATCTAAACATGAAACGGAGTCCGCAGCTTGGGGCGTGGGGTCTAGTCACTGATCTGGGGGGGGGGGGGGCAAAAAAAAACCAGGCACCTAGACCATATCTGGGGTCATTGTTCACCCCTGATCTCGTTAAGGTCCTTCAAAGAACCCTGACTACATTTTTGAGACAGAACTGACCTAACTACGGTCCTATCGTCTCTAACTATGCAGAGCCGAAGATCGATACCATAGATTAATACCTAGATGGATCGTTGTCTATGCTCGGCCAAGGCTGAGAGCTGACAGAGTACATGGTAGGAGGAGGACTCCTGTCCACATTTCCTGCCCTCGACACGCCGAAGGCTCGCAAAGCTGCTGGCTGTCTCAACATACACAAACCTAGATACACTCACCTGCATAGGAACTTCTTACGCATTCCACAGCGCAGGCCAAAGTAGTCTGAAATACTTTGGCACGCAAGTCACCCTGGACTTGTTTTTTAGACCGACGTTTCATACGCCTGGTCTATAGGCAACGTTTTCGTTTTGGTGTATACACTTTAAAGAGGAGGGGGGGGGGGTCTAAAGGCATAAGTCGGTAACATTTTGTCTTAACATCATCAGTCGGGCAAGGATCCGGGAACGACGTACATCCGAACCCTTATAAGACCACAGACCTTATCTTTAAGACTGTAATCCGAGACTCTAGCCTCAGACTTCATAAAAGGGTACGCACCAGATGCCCACTCTCCCAGAACACGGCCTGAACTCTGGTTTCCATGGCGACGCAAACAACAAAGTATTAATTGCCTTGTTATGTCAACTAAAAGTAAAACCCTACAAAGAGGAGATTATCCCCTTTAGGTAACGATATTAATGAGGGTTTTGAATACACCAAGATTTCTCTTTTTAAATAAAATACAATCCAGCCGGTGAGTATTACAGGCAGTATTCCGATCCCCTGCCCGAACGCGCCCCATCCACGAGCTTGATAAATGAGAATGGATAAGCCTACAGGTTATGTCATCTCCCTTCGCTGGCTCGACCTTCCCTGCATTATTTCAACAATTTTCAACATTCGTTCCTATTTTTCGCTTCCCTTCAGACACAAACATCCCACAGAAGAGCATTTTCTCTTGCTGAAAAACGAACAGGATATAATTCAAATCCGAAATCACAACCAAAGTACAAAACACATAACACTAAAGACAAATATTAAATAGCATATAATAATGCATTCCAATAGACAAATATGACTATCTTCTGGGTTGTTGCGCCGTGTAGTATAGTATAAGTTTACCGACGTTTCAGATGTGCAGGGCAAACGTCTTAATGATGAAGGCAGCAACCACCTCTGAAACGTCGGTAAACTTCTAGAGTACATGGTGCAACAACTCAGAATTCATCCATCTTTATACTCTCCGTCGTGAGCATAGGAAGCTTCATATTCCAATAGATAATTTAAAAGAGAAACACAATTTAAACATACTCAAACTGATAACCAATAAACAACCAGCGTATTTGAACAGGGGCTGCAATAATCTTAAACCATAACTAAATCAAGCAACAAATGGTAAATTTTTAAAATCTATTACTGTTTTAGGGTACTAAACAATGGCATAACATCCATATCAAATTTCACCCAAATCCGTCCAGCGGTTCTTGAATATCATCAAGCGGACAGACAGGCAAACATGACGAGCTGTAAATGCCTTCATTTGTTTGACATCGTGCAAAGGACGCATAATAACGAAAGTAGGTTGCAAGCACTTAATGATTAGCGCATTGCCTGATTTCAATATGTCGCTACAACAGCTTCTTGTTTTTAACATTATGACTGTACTGTGCATAGGCTGTAAAATTTTGTTGCCCTTGGTATCATATTTCTTCATTTCCGCTAACAGTTGAGGGGTAGTTCTGATACTTGCATCATCTTTGGGACTGCAGTTTCACCCTTACCTCATCTCACCTCGCATCACCATTTCACGCAATGATCCCCCGCCATGAAAATTGTCCTCTTTGCTATTCAGCGTATAATCTTGGTGCTTCGCGCGGTTCGTTCTGGATACAGGAACGACATTTGAATACCAAAGAGTAGGTGTACAGTATGGAATCTGGGAAAATATCCTGTGATATTTCAGTATAAAACATTAAAGATCGGAAATTCCAGGAGAAACAAAATTTTCACACACGATAAACACCACTTACTATGTTCTAGAAAGAATATGGTTGTGAAACTAGGATGTCACCATACCATTCTAAAAGCAAACACTGATTAAACTGCACAATTCTCTTCAGACAAATGCGAGGAAATTTTCCAAATGTTTCTACGTTACAAGAATTATATGATATGAGTAACTAGCAACTTTATATCAGCTATTCCAAATTCCGGTCACCAGCTGTTTTTATTAATAACAGTCAGAAGACAAGCAGTCCATTCAGACACCCCTCATTTTCACTTTATCACGGTCCATAACTTCATCGCGTCTCATTACGTTAGTGCAGAATTTGGACGAAATCTGAAAGTACTATTTTGCGGTAGTGCGTGTTCTAAGCTTATCAGTTGGTCTCGGGCTTTTTCTTGTCTACATTGGCACAGCTGTGTAAACATGGACCTCTCTCAAAATGGTCTCTGCAACGTCACATGGCTACGTTGCTTATAATTCCACATTTTATCCTGCCACCTATATTCTCCCATTCTTTTCCATACGCTGAAATCCATTAAACTGTACTCATAAGAATTCTATCAAGTTTATACACGCTACAGCATGTGCGAATTGTAACTTATCATTACTTTGTTTGTATTATGTGAAATTCATTTAATAGTATGAATTTTACTTTATAATATGTATTGTATTGCTTATATCTTAATTGCATCATGCTTGTGTTTCAATACAATACTTTTATTTTCCGTCGTTTACACAAGCTTATTGTTAAAATCATATAAAATCATATAAAATTTCACATAAAATTGTTACATTTTAAAATTGACGACATGTTTCGATATACAATCTTATCATCGTCAGGTCTATCAAAATTAAAATTAAAATCTGGTGTATCTGTTGCTCTGCTTATATTGCTTTTGTTTTTACTCGTTTTTATTACATCTCCAGGCTTCTTCGATTTTATTTTTGGAGACGCGCCTGGGTGCCTATATCTGCAAAATCAATTTTAATTTTCATATCGTGATAAGGCTACCGAAATAGGAAATGGAATAATATTACTCTAATTTATAATATTTTAAGGAATTATTCAAATATATCGTATTACAAACAAAATAAATGTAATCACAAAATATAAAGTATTATAACATACCGGGTTGTGTATGAGGTGCGTGTCCGTTGTTATTGAATGGCAGACAGTAACTGAGTTGTGAGTATCGTGTATGGCTATATATATTGGGTGAAAGTTGTTTAGGGGGTTGGGTCAATGGACTGTAGAATGTTAAATATCGGATTGTTCGTGTAAATGTTGCTGTCGTTTAATGCAAGGTTCTGTTTATGTGTTCTTTGTATATGATATTTCTCTATGGTGTCTCTATGTCGTTTATTTTGTATTATTTTTATAATGTCCAATGTATGTTCTATTTTGTTGTATGAATGTCCTGTGTTTAATATATGCTTTGCATATGCTGAATGGTCTTTATTATGTTTTATTGCTGTAATATGTTCTTTATATCTTTGATTAAAGGTGCGTCCAGTTTGGCCTATATAGGTTAACGGGCAATCATTGCATTTCAACCTATATATGCCTGGTTTTTCGTATTGATTTGTTGTATCTATTTGTGGTTTTTGTTTCAAGATGTTTTTTATAGTGTTTTTTGTTCTAAATGCTATTTTTATGTTATTTGTTTTAAATGTTTTTGTTATATATTTGGTTTCTTTTCCTATATATGTGAATGTGGCCCATTTGTTTTGTTTATTTTCGTTTCCGTCTTCATTTATGTTGTTTATATTGTTTATTTTATTTTTGGGTTTTACTTCATGATTATTATATCCGTTTTCTATTAGAATTTGTTTTATTGTGTTACATTCAATTTGTTTGTTTACTGTGGTTATGGGATATGTATTTTTCCTGTTTATTAAGTAGTTAATAGCCATCTGTTTATGTTCATTCGGATGGCATGAAGAGGCATGTATTATGGTGCTTGTATTTGTGGGCTTTCTGTATATTTTGAATTCGAAGTTATTTTCGTTTCGTATTATAGTTAGATCTAAATAATTTAATTTGTTATTTTGTTCTTTTTCTAAAGTGAATTGTATATTTTGATTTATGTTGTTAAATTCATTTAAAACATTTTTTATGTCTGTATTTTTTCCATCAAAAATCATGAGTATATCGTCAACATATCTACTATAGTATTTAATTTGATATTTATTTAATATATTTACTATGTAATCATGTTCGAGATATTGTAAGAATATTTCAGATAATATGCTCGAGGTGGGAGCTCCCATAGGTAATCCTGTTTCTTGTTTCCAATATTCATTGTTGAATTGGAAATAATTTTGGTTAATAATAATGTTAGTTATATTTGTAATTTCATTTATTAGATCTGTATTTATATTCTGTCTATTTAGAATATCTCTCACAACATCTCGTAGCATGCTTGTTGGAATATTTGTATACATATTATTGATGTCAAAAGAACAAATTTGTATATTTTTATTATTATGAAAATTTAGTTGTTGGATTTCATTTATTAATTTTATAGAATTTGTTATATTAAAGGTATTTGGTAAATTACAATATTCTTTTAAAATGTTTTGCATTTTTATTGCTATTTTATATGCAGGGGCTGATGTCCAACTTATTAATGGTCTGATAGAGTATGGGTTCTTATGTAGTTTAATTTGTCCTGTGATGATTGGTGCGGTGGCGCTATGATTATAGTATTGTGTTTTGGGATGGTTAAAAATGTTATTACACTTTTGGGTTATTTTTTGTATTTCCTTTTGATATTTTAGTGTTGGGTTTTGTGTTAGTTGTGTGAATTCATTTTTGTTTATAAATTGAGTGATGTATTTTTGGTATTGTTCTATAGAGAGTATTATGATGGTTTTTCCTTTATCTGCTTGCGTAATTGTTAGTTTATTTTGTTGTAATTTTTGTTTGATATTTTTTATTAATTTCCATTCATTATTATGTGTTTTATTATATTGATCGTTCTTTTTGTTTTGTTTAATTAGGTGTTCAATTTTGTCTGCTATTATGTGTCGTATATGATCTTGTTTTTGTATAGGAATTAGATTTATTGCAGTTTCTGCTTCCAGTGCTAGGTTTGTGATCCATGTTTTATGTTTATGATGTAAATTGTATTTTAAGCCTTTGTTTAGTAAATTATATTCATTTGGTGTGAATTGAATATTTGTTAAGTTTTTTACGCGACATGCGAAATGGTGTGATGGTTCATTTTGTTTGTATTCGTTATTATCTTCGTTTCGTGTTTTACTTATTAATGTTTTTATTTTATTATTTTGTTTC
Organism: Zootermopsis nevadensis; assembly: GCF_000696155.1. Next base: position 1,954,915 of record NW_019059727.1, read on the forward strand.
TGATATACTTTAGTCAATTCGGTTTTTAATTTTTGTATTATTTCATTTTCTATGTCCAACCATACATCCTTCCATATGTTTGCAACTTCTAAATGTTTTTTATAGGTTAATATGTTTAACTGATATTTCTTTTTGTATAATTGTTTAATTTCTGCTTTTAAATATAATGTTACTGCCTTTCGTTGAATTATTTGTATATTAGGATTATTTCCTTGTATTTTGATTTTTACATATTTCGGTGTTATTCTCTCCTTTAAACATAGTTTGTTAAACCTAATATTAGCATTGCACTTCAATACCTTACGTTTTAAATTTAATAATTGATATATGCAATTTATTTGACAATTGTACAGCTTATATCTTAATTGCATCATGCTTGTGTTCCTCAATACAGTACTTTTATTTTCCGTCGTTACACAAGCTTATTGTTAAAATCATATAAAATCATATAAAATTTCACATAAAATTGTTACATTTTAAAATTGACGACATGTTTCGATATACAATTCTATCATCGTCAGGTCTATCAAAATTAAAATTAAAATCTGGTGTATCTGTTGCTCTGCTTATATTGCACATGCAATGTAATAGAATATGTATGTATGTATGTATATGGACCCGTCCATGTCTGTCTATTGTCATGTTTTCCTAGGAGGTAGACAACCAATATTACCAGGGCCACTGTTGCGCAAAAGCGGGATCCGTGGCCCATTGCTGGAACGCAATGTTGAGCAGTACTAAGAACAGAAGTCATTGATTTAACACAACATTTACCTCGGGTAAAAGCGTAACAATGACCTACGTGATGTGAAGTGGAGAATTCCTTTGGAATGTCTGCGCATTTCAAAGAATACGTCTTTCCAATTGTGTTCTTTTCAAATTTAATGATCTTTGAGTTAAATGGCTATTTCGTACATCAAAATTAGATGATTTTATCATCCTTCATAGCCCACGTAGCTGACTAGCTGTTGAACGGAATAGCTAGAGTTGACTTCGCTGCAATAAATGTGCTGCTATTTAATACTTTCTCTGTCGACTACCAGACTCGTAAGACTGAATATCTCATGTCCTATAGCCATATACAACAGATAAACCTGTATGGTACCAGTAAGAAATAGGACGTGTTTTATTAGTGCATTGTTTTTAAATATGTAAACTATCTCTTGTAATTGTAGTTTGTTGCTGTTTTATGTGATTCAAAAACCAACAAAAAAAGAGGCAATCTTTTAGCAAAGCAGAAGAATATAACAGCGGTAGCATTAATTATTTATTTAGCTATGGGATTAATGATGATTACTAACAAATCACCTTAATATGTATGTAAATTTCTGTGTGGAAATGGATCAAAGAAATATCTACATATTTCATGCTAACAGTTACACATTAACAATTACAAACATGGCTGCGTTGCGGAAATTTGAACTTGGCCTATATCCGGCAATTTTAACAAAGTCAAAATGTTTACTAGTGGAGGTTATGCACAACTGTAGTTCACGAAACTACATAATCCTACGTATTTAATCATAATATTAGCTAGCAGTACCATGCTCATTAAAGCATTTGCAACAAGTAGTAGTTCTTCCTAGAACTTGTTCTAAGCAGCGGAGAAATTACGCGTCATAAGAATGAGTCAATTATAAAATTTCACTGGTGGCCTCCATTTTTAGAAGAGTTCAACAACTTGTTTGAACTAACAGAACAGAGCCAGTGTGCAGCGTCTGTAACAACATCCTTCCTTCCATCCGTTTTCAAACCGCTGCACCGTGGCGTTATGATAAAGCACACTCCTCTACTAACAGCCCTACAACTACCAACTTACATAATTTCTCCTTCCGTTACGCCATTTTCCTTAACGCTCATTTTCGACTACCTGTTGCTCGAAGTGAAGAATTACACTTTCATAATACTGTTACAAAGTGCTTTGTATCTTGAGGCATCCAGTTCAAAACTTTACTGATTCACAGCCTTACAGTTCTCATCTTCAATACTTAAAATTTCAAATTTCACATAATAGATTCCGTGATTGTTGCACAACACTATGAAGACATTCGGAGGTAAGGCTCTATGAATTCTAGACCTCTTAGATATTAGCTTCACGTTCCGAATTCTGAACATCTTAGGACGCAACCCTCGGTGCCCATGCACGGTGAGCCCCAGAGCCAATTTGAAAACCACGGCGATGAGAGAATCTCCCCAACGAAATATCTCAGACATAGCAGACAGCGAAAAGGGATTCAAATCCTTTACCTCCCGAATACGAAACATGGGTGTTAGTCAATACACTACAAGACACAGTAAGACGTAGGAAATTCTTGAAATAAGAACGTCCCAGGTCAAACACATGCTCACATAAGAGTCAGATTCTATATGAATTACATTTTCCTACGGAAATAACTGAGAAATTTCTCAATACAGTGGATTCCGGCTAATTGGGACACATCGGGACTACAACCCCTTGCATAACTAAGCGGCTGCCCCAATTATGCGAAGTTCCATGTAAAGAGTTAAAAAGGTCTGTTCTTTAAGATTTGTCCCAAATAAACGGCTACCCCGATTAACCGATGGCCCAATTAACCGGAATCTACTGTATTACCATCGTTTTTTGGAAACCTTATTTATAAAAATGGCATTTGTCTCGTAGTATTACCTTATAATTCTGAAATAAATACCTCTACGAATTAATAACTGTATACAAAAAAGAAGTCATTCACTAGCTTCTCCCACAAGAGTATCAAAATAAAAAACCCATATCACAACAGAAACCCTTCACTGCACAATGCATAATAATACTGACCTTAGTAAGATCTGCAACTGTTATTTGGAACATTTTTATATACCTAACGTTATTTCCAAAAAAAAAAGTAAAGTATGCCTCCATCCGGTATTATTTCTACACAAAATGAAAAATAAAAAATAAACACGGACATTTATTTGGAAGTTCGTAGTCTACACATTTGGGTCGAGGAACTGTTCACAGCGCTTAATTTCTTTAGGACAAGAGGATCGAAACTCAAAGACAGCTGCTGAGAGGTGTAGCATTTGTAGCAGTTAAAGTGCTGTACTCCTCATTTAAAGAATAGGAAGTTTTGTTCTTACATTCGTTTACAGATACCTTGTACTGTAAACAACACGCGTTCAAGTCTCCGCTAACGAAAATAAACTGCTTGTTAAAAGAACACGTTCTCGTACAAGGACCTGAACTGACTATCCGATAAATGAAATGTCGCCGTAAACCTTTTCCTTCGATGTCTATTACCAGTAACACAATTCGATTCCTACTAATCTACTATCGATCGCTAGATACGATATTCACTAATACGCTTATTAGGTTATTTACAGATGCTATTTCAACTACCCGATGTAAGGAAAAAAATCTTGGTCTAGAAGTAAACGCGGAGAAAACTAAGTACTCGTTCTTGTCATGTCATCAGACTTTTTTTAAAATCACATATGAAGGTATCGGGAGAAACAAAAATTTTAAAAATTTGGAAAATTTCAAACAACTGGGAACGCTAGGAACGAGGAATTTTATTGGGGGGGATACAGCAGGCTATATTCGGGGAATTTCTACCGTCAAGCAATTCAGAATATTTAGTCATCCTGTCGGCGATCTAAGACGTAAAGGTTAAAACACACAAAAAATAGGTGAATATTTCGACCTAAGAGCTACAAAGTGAGAGCAAACTGGATATAAGTGCATAATTAAGAGTTTCATAGTTTGTAATCTTCAAAAAATATTATTACGATTATCGAATCAAGAAGGGTTTGATCGGCGGGACAAGAAGAAGATGAAAAATGCGTACAAAATTTTGGATTGAATGACTAAAGGGAATAGAAAACCTCTCGGAAGACCTAGGCGTAGATGGAAGGATATTTAAATAGATCTTCAGGAAATATAATTTAAGTATGGATTGGATTCATCTGACACAGAATAAGAATAGGAAGGCTCTTGTGAATATGTTGATGAACCTTCGGGTTACATAAGATAGGGGAGAGGAGGGGAATTCCTGAAATAGCGGAACAACTATTAGCTTTTAAAGAGGGGTTCCGTTCCATGTAGTTAGGTAAAGAGTGATTTAGTATTATATTTTATACAGGCCAAAATATGTAACGTATAAAAACGAAACAGAATAACAAAATTAAAATCCCCGTTGTTTCATTTTGATGTCATCTATAATAATTCCGGCTTAGACAAGGCCTTCTAAAGACGATCACTACAGGCCATAAACTCCCACCAGGGCTAAGGACAAGTATGTCCCACTGTTTAGTGCAGCGAGGTACCATACCTGGCTTGAGGGGCTGATATCGATATCAGTAACAGTAACCTACAAGCAGGATATTAATATCACTGAATATTAACGTTTACGGTAAATTATGCTGTAATTGTCATAGGTTTATCATGAACATTCCCATAAGCTTAAAACTGGACAAGATTCTGAGCTACTTCCTCTCATCAGCACAACTTCCTTCGGATCATTCTTAATGTTATCTTATTTCCTGCTTTGTTTTTAATGTGGTAATTTCCAAGTGATTTCCGACCAAAATCTTTTCTTTCCGGTGTAGGCTTATGTGTGTGTTAACTATATTTCGTTCAGCAAAATTAAATGCTAGAAATGGGTTTCCGTCTAAATTTAGCTCATTTATTGTCAAACGAATCGTTTTTAACAGCTCTTGTAGGCAAATTAAGGCACATACCTTAATCGTTTTCCCTCGACGCGTTTGATCAGTTGCTGCTCCGAAGGTGACAAGGGACAGTCTCGCCCCACAAGGCCGACACTCTGGAATACAGAACAGACTCTAGTAAGAGGAAGGATATCTTTTGGTCTTCCTTGGACAAGAATTGTCACAGATTCTACCCTAGCGGGGGTGGAATAGCATAAAAGCGGATGCGATCAACTGGAATAACAACTTTGCGCAATGACTCCCTTCTCCTTGAAGTGACCGTGTCGTAGACGAAAATTCCTTCAATGAATTGAATTTTTCTCTTGAGTCTCGCTCACACTTGTACTTTCCCTTTTCCGTTTTACTGTGCACCAGGAAAACGTTAAGGCCGTACCTCTCTTCGCCGTGCCATAACTCAAGTAGTAACAAATATTTTCTGCTGCTTGTAACATAATTTTATAGAAAGTTTCTCAAGTATTTTGACTCATTCCCCCATACACTCAGCACATATGCTTTCAATAAAGATCTCTAGAGTCTTAGTCTGACGGGACATGGTATAACAAGGCGGTGCACATAGTGGTATTCAATTAATTAAAGGCGAACAGTTGATATCAGAGAAATCCTACATGCAACATAACCAAAATTATTACTCTGCCCCGCACAATTATTCGATGTAACCACAAACATTTTTAGCAAACATCATTTGCAGTAAAACATTCTTTCACACAGCTTACTCTCGTCTCTGATCCTCTTCCAGGAACAATGTGACCCCAAAATAAATGGAATGATCGTAGTACTTGAACAAAATGTATTACGATTATGCATCTGAAATGTCCTGTAATTATTCTCTTCGTAAACAAAGACTAAATTACCCTGATGACGGAGGCAGTATGATCTCTAAAACGTTGGTTAACATTGACCAGATTACACAGCGCAACAACCCAGAAGACGGAAATCTTCATATTCATCGCCCTGATGACGGAGGCAGTATGATCTCTAAAACGTTGGTTAACATTGACCAGATTACACAGCGCAACAACCCAGAAGACGGAAATCTTCATATTCATCGCCCTGATGACGGAGGCAGTATGATCTCTAAAACGTTGGTTAACATTGACCAGATTACACAGCGCAACAACCCAGAAGACGGAAATCTTCATATTCATCGCCCTGATGACGGAGGCAGTATGATCTCTAAAACGTTGGTTAACATTGACCAGATTACACAGCGCAACAACCCAGAAGACGGAAATCTTCATATTCATCGCCCTGATGACGGAGGCAGTATGATCTCTAAAACGTTGGTTAACATTGACCAGATTACACAGCGCAACAACCCAGAAGACGGAAATCTTCATATTCATCGCCCTGATGACGGAGGCAGTATGATCTCTAAAACGTTGGTTAACATTGACCAGATTACACAGCGCAACAACCCAGAAGACGGAAATCTTCATATTCATCGCCCTGATGACGGAGGCAGTATGATCTCTAAAACGTTGGTTAACATTGACCAGATTACACAGCGCAACAACCCAGAAGACGGAAATCTTCATATTCATCGCCCTGATGACGGAGGCAGTATGACCACTAAAAAGTTCGTCAATATCAAAGACTACACAGCGCAACAGATCAGAAGACAGAAATCTTCACACTCACCGCTGTGAAAACCTCAAATTATAATGTCTTGTTTTATATGCAAGAACCGTTTGTACCATTTAACTGCTAATCTGCAGTTATCAAACAGGTTTACCTACATGTTTCAGAAATTAGTGAAATGTCGCTAACTTACAGACTTGAATAGTCAGGGTCACGGACATTGCGAGTATTCACAAATAAGCAACCACAGCACACGTCGTGAAGTGCTATATCGCGTGGTACTGTAGCCATGTTGAAACAAGAGAGACATCAGCTTCTTCTGTTTGCATACAGAGATGTGGCTTATCGACAGACACGGCGAATCTAGTAGGTGCATTTTTTTTAACTTCTAGTTGAGAATGCGCCTAAAAGACCATTAATCGAATTGGTTTGTTATTGGTTTTCCATGCCAGATTTGATTACCTCGTCAATGGCTTCAAAAGTTTAAGAACAGAACTACGATTACCTGTTTCATTGTTTGTCAACCGACAATCCGCGGACCCCTGTAGGTTCTCAAATAGTAACTAAAGGATCCGCGAACTGAGTACATTGCACATTCAAGTTCTAAGCTGTTTTACGTCACATTTTTACTTCCACATGAAAGTAAAAACACAAAAATTACTCATTCTAACCATATTTTAGTTATTATACGTTCCGTTTAATCGAATTAAATTAAATAATTTTGGAGAGGAGACGCGAGCAGTACCACAAAGGTTAACAAACAGTGGTTTAATTGTTTTTCGTCAGACACAGAACAAACGTGGACAACAGACACATGTCAAGTGTACAAAAGACTTAACAATTGTATTTCATGCTAGCGAATCTTAAATTATACACTGGAACAGATGAATAAATTATTAGCCTATTTTCTGTATTTCGTTAATTTATCCCGAGCAAGAAAGGTTTCAAGAAAAGTTACAGATTTTATTATGTATATTTTATGGAGTTGGTCTAATACAGAACATCTCTAGTGATTGATATCCAGGGTTCGCTTATTAGTAGTAGTGTCCAGACCTAGGCTCTAAGACCAACTCGACTTCATGCCCAGTGTGTGCCAGGAGGATAATTCCTAAGGATAAAACAGACAAGTACGAATCTGGCCACTCACCTACATCTAGCTCCCAGGATTAAAATATGTGGAGCTACACCTCCACTTCCCAATACGGCTTCGAACTATCTGATACTTGTTTCACGACGAATTTTATTAAATTCGATGTTATCTTCAACTAAAGTACGGATTATAAAGGTTTGATACGGACCATAATCAAATTTCTCAAGTCCCGCATACAGAATTTAATCGAAATTCGTTAAGCGGTTTGGGAAGTTGTACATGTGAACGGGCAAACATGGTATCGCCTTGATTCTCTTCAGGTACTTGGTGCAATTAGCACGTAAAAGGGTTGGCTAGCCGAACATGTAGTCAGAAGCCCTGCTTGAGCCCGTCATCCTAAAGAGGAGGTTGTGAGAAACCACAATCCACCTTGTCTAACAACTTAACTTGGTTTAAATCATTGAGAAGGGTTTTGGGGGTCGCTACAAGGCGCTCCGGTAATGGACAATCCATGTAGCCGCGCAGGACACCGCAGACCATGCGCGCGAGAGGCCGTAGTCGAAGGGGAGGAGGAACATGTAATTGCAAAACTTTTACTACGGATGTTCACTTAGTTTTAGGCTTACATAAGTGAAATTCAATTCTGTATAATATCTCTTCTCTCCCACTACATTTAACTTTATACCGTAGGCTCGTAAGCCCAATAACTAAATCTACGACAAAGAATCTTTCTCAGAAAGTACGTGGTTACTAGGTGATCAAGAAATTCTGCTGCTGTTGAAATATAAGAAGGTTTATCACAGTATTCACAGATGTTCATCATTACTCCCTGTAATGAGTAAATTGATTCCAGCCCACACTATGTTTCTCTGTAACAAATTTTATTATTACTCTATGTTTTGTTATCACAAGTTTTTATGACCTCCTCCCTTGACGTTTTCCGACAAGCTTCCCGGTCACTTCATAAATGCTACTTTCCTTGTTCATTACATCCCCATAGATTTAATCCCTTTAACGGTGGGCCAGTAATCAGATCTCTAAATATGATTGGCGTGTATCAGTTTAATTAAAAGTAGCCACATAGAACACAGAATCCAAATGAGTGTATATTATCATTTATAAACACAATACAAAAGAATTATAAATGAAATTAACAAAATGTCCGCTGGATGCCCAAGACAAAGTAAAACACAAGACTTACCACAGCGGACGTCTCAACCGGCGGAGCATCCGCACAGGGCAGAACATCACCCAAATCAAATTAAATTAAATTAAATTAAATTTAGAATAAGCAGCCAAAATGGAATTTGTAAAGTGTTTCTGGTGAAACCCTGTACCTAAGTGACCTCCCTGTTAGGCCACACAGAATCAGGAAGTTTAAGGAAAAGGTAAAGGGGTGGTGGAAACACAACTGCGCATGGTCAACAGGGCACGTTCAGGAAAAACAAATAGTTCATTAGCCGTAACCTCTTGGTTACGGCTATCCATGGCACAACAGTATGAAAGAAACGGACATTGTTCTGCGTACAGGCACACGCAACTTTAAAACAACATTTCTTTTGAGATACCATGGAATTTTGAACCGGGCACAAAACAGTCAAAGAAATGCTGATAGTGACCACTTAAGGCTTTTGCCCTTCGTATTGGACCTGAAACATTGCTAAATTACCAGAAATCACAATAACAAAATGAAGTATCAGAGCATAATGAATTAATTTTCTTCGTAATGTCAAGTTTATCCCCAAGGGGCTAGAACTATTTACTGATACTTTTTAAAATATGTTTGAGGATTTTGCTGAAGTTACTTTTTAGGGCATGAAAGGTAGAGTCGTTATGCGATTTTTGTACTCTCAGATTATAATTTGGCTTACAATTCTACAGGAAGAAGTTAAGGTTTGCGTGATTTTTATTAGAGGCACAATAAGTACTTCTAAATAATTGACTAAATCAGGGCCAGAATGGTTTTCCAGTTGGACCTAAGGGCCATGAAACTCCTCCTGTTACTATTTTTGCATTGTCGTTATCTTTAACCTTTTGCGGCCCGATGTCGGACTGAGCCAACCACGTATTTTACGAAAATTTACGTGATCTGGAGTCAAACTGAGGCTGGCAAACTGTGTCAGTATATCATTCATGCCTTTATTTTCCCACTAGTTCTATGCTAGTTTTCCTGGCAAGTCTTCGTGTACCTGATAACAGCGAAAGGAGGCAGGAGAGAAAAGTCGTCTTATTCTGACACGTGTCCAAGGAAGCCAGGACAGGCGAAGGAAGAAGGCTATGGAAAATTCTTAACAGAAGAAGAGATAGGATGGAGGGACACATTCTGAGGCACCCAGGATTGGTTAATTTGGTAATGGAACGAACAGTTGAAGGGAGGAATTGTAGGGGGAGACAAAGATTGGAATATGTGACGCAGATTTTTGAGGATGTTGGCTGCAAGAAATATGTAGAAATAAAGAGATTGGCGCAAGATCTTATACTAAAATTGTTGATTTTACTTAAGTTTAAAAGAAATGTGTATACTCCTTGTTTAATAAGATATTGTTATTTATAAAAGCGAAATACACTCTCATTTACCATGGTAAAACTAATATTAAGAATATTATGTTAAAGCTATTATATATGCACATAACAATGCTTAAAATCCTTGTTTCATAATGTAATTAAAGGAGCAATATGTTCAATACAAGCCATTGCCTGATTATACCAACCATCATGATCAGTTGATTAGCATTCATTCGTTTCATTCCGGAAGTTATGGGCAAGAATCTTGGCTCAGAGAGCAGCAATTATGATGGCTTTGTCCTCGTTTCCCTCTGTTTCTTAAGACAATGAGGGGATTATACCTAAAGTTAGGACACGACCACTTCCCTCCGCATCCTTTACAACTGATGAACTTAATCTTCCTGCCATTTGACAACATTCTTCTTCGATTCAAGCCCTAGGGTCGTTGAGGACCTTGGCTTTCAGTGCATTTTCCCTTCATTACTGATGGTCCTTAGCCCCTTTATACCAATTTCGTATTCCCATGATTTTCAAATCCTCTTCAGCCTCATGTCTACGTCTCTTACGTGGTCTACCACTCTTCCTTCTTCCTTTATGTCCACGCCATCTTTGAGGGATTTTATAAATGTTTTTGAGAGATTTTATAAATGTTACAATATTATACATCCTCTGTCTCCTTATTAGTTTTGTTTCCCAGCTTTCTCCTTTATTTATCGGACCACGGATTTTTCTAATCATTCTTCTATCGAACATTCTAAGGGCCTTAATTTCTCCTGAAGTCACTGTCCAAGAACACGGGGATTCCGATAGTCTAAATTCGATATTAAGTTGCTTCAAGTATATGTAACGCTACTTCGCATTGTTTTGTTCTTTTCAAGTATTATGAATATAGTATGTACTTTTGCATTCAACCAAAGGGAAGCGGTGAAACAAATGCTTAAAATTGCATCTAATATCCGTTGTAAACGATCAGAATCTCAGTGTTTAACAACAGAAAAAGTTGGGGGGGGGGGGGGGTCATCTCTCTCTTCTGTGTTTTAAAGTTAATAGATTGCACGGAAAGTGTAGCTTTGTGTTCTTACTCCTTAATTTGAAAGTCTGTTCTTCTGAATCTGCAGTCTTGTAACACAATGGGCTCGGGCGGGAATAAATAATGTGTTACGTAAACCACGTCTGGGTTAATGGCACTTTCTGGTACTGTACTTCCAGGTACCAGGCAGTTAGACGGCGCCCGGCTTACGATCTGTTAAGCTGATTCTGTGTTACATTTTATCATGCCTTGATTTCCCCGTTTGATTACAGCTGTCACATTTTTCTATTACTCCGTATGTACCTTAACTAAATTCAAGTCCCTAGTTTTTGTATTTTGTAGTAATATTTTGTGCCTATTCATTAAATACTTAAAATTACCTTACAAAATACAGTGAATAAATAAATACATATGTTAACTGAAAGCATCGTCTGTTTCTTGACGGCATTTGAAAAGGTTTGTACTTCCCCAGGCACATGGCACAATTACCCGGTATATTGGGGCAACTCAGCCAAATTTACTTGTGCAATTTCTTTAAAATATCACACGTAGATCAGAAATCGATACAAAATTCTCAGAGTGTTGCCTTCGTAATGAGGTTTTTCTAAACGATGTTCATGAAGCAAGAACATTTGATCTTCCCCTAATCCCATGCAGACGGTTTCGTAACTCGAAATATGTCGCCATAAGTGGATTTATTTAATACAAGACGCAAGGTGAAGCTGCTGTGTATTGATGGATGGTAAAATTAAACGTCTGTAAAGTAACTTATTTCAATAAGACTTCTTGAGCAGAAAATAACGAGAAGAAATAATTTTTCCTTGTATGCTGCAAACAACATTTCTCTTTTTATTTTTTGTAGCTCCTACATCAATTCCTAGTTTTCCACATAATTTTCGTAAGGAAAGTAATTAAAATTAATGTGTTCGTGCAAACTACTGATTTTCCCAATCTAATATTTGTTTACGATTCTCCTCTTCCTTTTTTACGTTTCTTCTGCTTCTTTTTTTGCGTTTCTTCTCCTTCCTTTTTGCGTTTCTCCACCATCAATTTGTCTCTGTGTTTGTAGGCGTAATCGCTTGCATTCGGTAGGTTCTTGACGACACAAATCGACATACGGGATCTATAAACATTCATGTCTGCCACTTTGTACCTGCAATTTGAAATATTAAAAGTGGAAACAAACCCTCTTTCATCATCCATCAGCATTTTCTATACTCAAGACAATTTTTATCAGAAAATATGTATATCTGCATGCGATGATGTAACTCTCGATGGAATGCGTTTTCTACCATAAATAATTTATTTAATATAAATTTAACAGAAATATAATTTGAATGTCGGTGCATTTATGTAAAGAAATTATCCATTTTTTTAAAAAATATATATACTTTTACTTTTGGGGTTCTAAAATATCAGAGATTTAGTTGTAGATTAAGTATATATGTGAGACGTGAAATGTGTTGACCTAAAAATATCCATGTCTGATGGGCTGGCTCTGTCTTTTGGTAAAATTGAAAACTGCTAGAAGCTAAGGGCACAGCTTCCACCGAAATGTCGTTGCTTATAATTTGTTTCAAGACAACCTTAACAAAAATTCCCCCAATCTGAATTAAATGCACGATTGCTACACCACATTTCAGAACAGTTCCCACGTGATCTTTCTTTCACGCATGCACATAGAACCCCGGCCAACGTTCTATTATCACGTGATACATTTTATTGCATCAAAGTGGAGGGAGAGATTACCTCTATTTTAGGACGCTGTCAAATGACTTGTGTTCTGCGCTAGCTAAGTTTTGTACCCTTCATTAAGCCAGTACCTTCGGTCAGAATAATAAATTTAATCACATGCTTTCTTTGGAGAGATAAGCGTATCTTGTTTGAGACATGCGTCCATGAAAATATTTACCTCTTTCAGCAATATATTTTCAGAAGAATTTTGACCCAACAAAAGTAGATCTGGAGAGGTTCTGCTGGACGTAAAACAGACAAAAAGTTGTCAGTGGAACCACGGTTCCGGAGAATTAGACGTAAATACGTCTATACGGAAAGGAAGTTTATATATTGGCTTTATTCTAATTATTTCCTTTATACATGCTTTACAATTGCGTAAAGTTTGATTAAGACATTTCTTATTTAACTTCAATTAGTTACGCTTAAGATGGGTATGTGGTAGCTGAATGTAATGAAAGTAATGTAATGTAATGTAATGTAATGTAAGGTAATGTATAGTAATGTAATGTAAGGTAAGGTAAGGTAAGGTAAGGTAAGGTATGTTATGAAATGTTTTATAGGTAACAACAATGCCGAGTAAAGAGATGACGTTTCCTAGGTAACAAAAATGCCGAGTAAATAGATGTTCCTTAGGTAACCATTATTGTCGAATTGCTGATAAACAGATGAAGTTTCCTAGGTAACCATTGTTGTTTATTTGTTGATAGACCATTGTTACACTTTTCGTTCCACTTTTTGCCGAATGACACTGACCCTAAAATATAGACGTATTTACGTCAAAATCAAAATTAAATGAATTTCTGTGCGATTTCTGGCTGTTGCACAAACAAGTATGAAGAAATCTGTCTTCAGGGATGTTTTTGGACCTACTTATTCACTCCCTCAACAGCCATTTCCAAATAAACTTCCATAAAAAATGGGAACATGAGACTGATTGGCGTCGTTAAACCTGAAACTGGCCTAACACTTTGATGAAAGCCGAAGATTATGGCGAAGCTGATGTGCTGAACGCCAGAAACTATCTGCCCAAGACAGTGCCACTGATCAAAGAAACTTACTCTAAGAGCTTCTTAATGATGTAGTTACAGTTTACGTCTGATTAGCATTACCTAGTCATTTGGCCTTTGCTTTAACGATACGGACTGAACGCAACATCGCCCTGCCTGCTTTCACTCTACCCCCTTCCTCTCGCCTATTTTTCGCGCGTTGTATTCAAGGCCCTGAGTAAGAAGTAAGATCCTCTGAAACGTCGGGCTGTTTCTACGTCACCACACGGTGCAGCATCCGCAAGATCGCGGATAACTTGACCGGAAATGATTCACTTCCTAGAGCATTTCGAAAGTAACAGTTTGTGATTATACAGTCCTGAACAAACAAACAAAGAAACAAACAATCGATTTTCCTTGTATTTGTAACATTCTTTACCATAACTGATGAAGATCATATCGTCGATGACTTCTCCGTTTATGTCACGATATTTAAAGTCCATGTCAGGGATCTCGGTCCACGTGTCTTCTGCAGGGTCATACTTTTCGGTACTGAGCTTGTATGATATCCTGTTGTTTCCTCCTGCACACACACACACACACACACATTCCGTAAAAAGGTCACAGCATATAAAAATCTGCCAAAGGGAACTTATTCTATCCCCATAAGCGGGGCCAGTTTCCCAGGTAACAATTGTTGTAGATTTGTTGATATCGATCTTACACATTTTTGTGACCCAACTTCGTTACACATTTTCGTTATATTTTTTTGCCGAATGACCCTTCCGTATAGTCGTGTTTACGTCAAAATGCTGTTCATAAAATCTCAGTTACTCAAAGAAAACCAGGAAAACATTTCACAATAGCAAGTTCTGTGAGAAGGATAGAGTTGCATCAATCAGAATGTCCAGCGTTCTCACCTAGGACGTACAGATAGCCGTGGAACGGGACGCAAGCAAACCACCTACGTTCAGAAAGCATTGGTGCAACGAACGTCCATCGGTTGGTGTCCGGGTCATAAACTTCCACCGTGTTTAGAAAATCCGTATCATCAATTCCACCAGCGACGTATATTTTGTCTGTAAAAAGAAATTACCTATATGACACGAACTGTACACATATTTGGTGTAGGCAGAGGCATTATACCGGATCATGCAGAGCACAAACTTGGGACAATCCGTAATTAAATTTGTAAATCTATTAATGTCCCTCTTCGTGTCACAGAAACTGCACAGACACGGCTGTCTCTGTTCATCTGTTTCTTTGTTTCGAATGCAGACAAACATTTTGTGTCAAAGTAAACGAGTTTAAATGATAAAATTTAATATAAACAGCATAAAGTACTGAAATAAATGCATAATGGAAATTATGGTAGGTTACAAATTCTGAGAAACGAATTTTATTAAATTTGGTGTCAGAGGTGTACGGTACGAGCTGCCAAGCAGTGCTCTACATTTATAATACAATGTGCTATTTACATGAGATTATTAACTGTCTCAAAAACATATTACATCTGTATTATATGAGAGCCAGTTTGATAGTTTGATGGTTGTTTGCATTCACTCCTAGTGTACATTAAAAAGGCAGAAGAGGATGAACAGAGACAGCTTACAAGAGCAGAAAAATCCATCACGCACTCAGAACTTCAAGCCGTTGACTGCAATGGAAATAAACGAACACGAAATAAAGAGGCTAAGAGGTCCTTGTGATTAAGCTTAAATAAACAATTACTTAGTGAAAATAAGCAACAAAAGAGGTAAAGTAGTTTTTCTCCGAGACGTCATTTAACAAGGCACGGTAAGAGTAGAAATGCGTGCAACTCACCACAATCCACCGGTCTGCTCGTGCGTCGTACGCTTCGATCACATCTGTCGGACTTGTGCCGTGAAGCCCACCAATAGCAAAAGGAATGTCCAGTGTGTTTCGCGGGCGGGCAAACCAAGGTGTCACAGAGTCTTTGTGTTTCTTCGTCGACCTTTTCACGTCGTCCAGAAATGTGAGCGTCTCCGAGATCACGGATCTGCACTCCAGATTTTGTGTCACGTATCGGTTTTTTGAAACCTGTTGAACAATGTGGACCTTATGAAAATTTAGGAAGGGATGCCATGTTGCAGAGGACACAAGAAATACACACACAGTTTGGTTGGGAACCCATCATAATAGACTATGGTATATACAGAAAATATATTTTTTGGTTTATGTAACGAAAGATTAAATCGATCTTAGAGAAAACAATTGAAATGTGTTCCAACCGAAAGATAAATACTTCAGTAAGGGTTGCAATTTGAGTTACATTCAAAAATGTGACTTATTTCTCGTCTCTCCCGTGCGAGATGCACGCTGCGATCTCCACATTCTTTTTGATTCGATAACTTTAATTAATCGCCAAAATTACGGATCATCGAAAGAAATTTATGACAATTAGATGCTTCGAGATTCAAGGAATGCATCCTGCTACATGTTGATGGTTGGGTTGAAGGCGCGTCAATACAACAATGTGTGATTATGGGCTCAAAGTCTATTAAGAGCCATTGCATGTTTCGACCTTAATTGGTCATCATCAGGTGGCTCTCTTTAAGTGTTCGAAATTATTATAGTAGATACGAATGATAAATTGTAAAGGCATTGGAAACATAACATTTTCATGAATCCGTGCGATTGTTTCACACGTATTCGTAAGAGTTTGTGGCTGAAATTACAGGGCATTAGACCTAGAATCGAAATTTTTTCTCTGCGGTTGAAGCAAGTGATGAAATGGAACTAAGAAAGAATATCGTAAGTTGTATGGATGCTTCGTGAGATGACGGTTAAAATATTAGAATGTTAAAGCTGTCTATGATTTCGAAGCCCATCGGTTAATTTACTCTCGGATGTAGAACGAAGTTTTCTTGCCGCACTTTTCCGATATCTCAGTCAGCTGAAGATTATCATGCTAAGTGTTCTAGGGTTGACTATGCATATCGTCGGAGATGCGTGAAATTATTATAGCAGCTAAGATACGCTTCTTATGGCAGTAGGAACTTTGGTTAAGTAGAAGATGTGATTTATCTGTTGAGGATTTTTTTATTCAAGGTGAGTGGACGTTTGAATGGAATGCAGTAGTTGAACTGAAACTCGTAATGGATCTTAATAAACGCTGAGATTGTAATAAAAATTGTAGCACAGACGGACTGTCAAATTTACAGAAGATGAATGAAAGGAGATTATTAACTCCACCCACATATCTGAATAAAAGGTCGAATCGAATATTTGGTTTCCACATACACACACATAATCGAGCGTGTTACGGGCAGCATTCCACAGGTAGTTGTTGTAACCATGGAAACTAAGGCAATCTGGGGTTATCTTTCGCAGCAAATTTTGCGCGGAATAAGGCATTCGAATCATTTTGTAGTTTTCACGTTGTTGTTGTAAGATTTCAACCAGAATCGGAATGTGTCAACAGATTCTGTTAAAGCTCATCAGTATTAAATCTAATGAACATCCATTCAGAAGTTCTCGAGCTGGAACTGCGGACAGATAGACAGACGGCCAACCAACCAAAAAAGTCCTGCACAAGCGCAAGCTTCGTCCCTTGCTAGGTGACACCATTCCTGCGCACGAGACGCATTGCTGGAAATGGAAATGGTCTTAAGCTAGAAATGGAAATTTTGCTATCACTAACAGGGTTCCGTCCTGGCGGGAGCCTCGACCATTCAAACTGGGATCTGCAAACTGGGGGCTGCTGATGGGAGGTTACCCCGTCAGGCAACTTGTCCAAAGAATTTGGTTGGTTGGATCTCTGGGGTTTGATCCCAGAGAGGGCAGACAGACGGGCTTACACGTGACC
>NW_019059728.1:6339-24027 GCF_000696155.1 Zootermopsis nevadensis
AAATGCAGGTTATTAATCGGTCAGTTACATTTGCGTTTTACGTGGCAGTGGGATCGCCGGTGTACCGTAGGCATTGGAATTTTACGCGAATGAAAACTTAATCTCGTAATAATACGTTTATCTCAAAATCAAATCGAGTTTGAATTGTTACTAGTATGGAAGCTGCAATTTCACCTCTTAATAGGACGAGAAATTTTGTTTTCTGTAATCACGTAGGCAAGTCAGAGTCAGATCGTTGGTAGGGCCTCGTTATCGAGATTTTGTTTTATGACCGATCGGTTCGTCCGTCGAACTGTAATCACGTAGGCAAGTCAGAGTCAGATCGTTGGTAGGGCCTCGTTATCGAGATTTTGTTTTATAACCGATCGGTTCGTCCGTCGAACTCGAGAGACGTTAGTTGCATCTTCAATGCGTAGAACCGTCGAGGTTTTGTTTTGAGATGAATTCGATTCATGTGACTGAGTAGAAGAGGTGAGTTGTACCACTGAAAGTGGGCAACTCCAATCATCAGATATTCCACGCCTTCATTAAATCACGAAGTTTGTGTATCTGCAACAGAAGAAAGAGATCAGGATTGCCAACGGCACAGGTAAGTTGTTTTCGTTGATGTTGTTAATTCACATTTCTTTGGTTCTCTTCTTATAGAAGGCGTTTCGTTTGTTTTGATTGTTTCAGGTCCCGCTCACATCCTGTGCCTCAACGTGGCGAGCGGGTGAAACAAAGAACGGTGCTTTCCCGAAATTGAGGTCATTGTTTGGATTATTGGGAAATCACTAAAAAAAATTAAAATTATTTTATTTGTTTACGTATTTATAAATCGTGATTCGTTTTTTTAAAATTGTCTCTTTGGTGCGATCATTTTTCGTGTTGAACCTTAGTTCAGGTCCGATAATTGTTATTTGTGATGAAGCTAACTGGTGGTCTTCAAAATGCTCAAATCAAGGGGTTTTATTCTGTTTTTAGCATAATAAGTTTCTAGTTGTCTATTTTCACCAATGTTTAGAAGGGATTTTTGATACGAAACCAAACTTTTGGGAGAGCAAAAACAAGAAACAATTTGTCTTACGCATTTGCAGTGTAATTCAAGTTACTGTAAGTAGAGTAGAACATCAGATTAAGGGTTTTCCAGAAGTGAGTTTGAGAATGATTTTAACAAGTTTCCTTCGACGTTTATCTTTCATTTGAGTACCCAGTAAAATCCATCTTCAAATCTATTCATTCTCTAATGTTATTTTTGTTGCGATGTGTCACGTATGTGTTTGCGTGGAAATGTGTCAGCCCTTGGGTTCATTGTCCTTCCCCTAGATGAATATAGAACAGAGGTGGAATGATACTGAAAGCGGAGAACCGAAATGGCCTTGAGAAAACCCTTTCCCACTTCCATTTCGCCCTGTTTGGTCTAAGTGTCTGCCGAAGGTCGCGCAGTGAACAGAATGGCACTTGATATGAAAAATCTGCCAGACCGATTTTGATAAATATGAGAAAGTACGGATGAGCATGATTAAACTATTAGGTAGTATTTGAAACACACGTGAAATGGATATTATTCTAATTTCATTATAATTATCTACTGTAATAATAGTAATTTGAGATTTACGTTCAAGGAAATGCATCGTTCCTTGGCCAAACAGGATAGATTTTTTGAAATATTTTTCTGGTAACTGGACCCCTCCTTCAGTGGCCTTCTCTGAGCATTCATTCAGGTGTTCAAGAAGTTTCCTGTTACAAATCATGCCATGGCAATTTGAGCGCTTAACCTAACCTAACCTGAATTCCTTTTTCATTTGAGAGCTGCCAAGTGTTCATATACATGGCAGGTTCAATTTCATAATATTCTGTTTTGTTTTAATTGATTTCCATGTTCACATTATAACTCTGTAATGTTTCAAAATTATTTTTGTTTGTGACATACCCCAAAACAAAATTACATGAACATAAAATTTTATTGAATATGGTGGGTTGTATATAGCCACAAAGAAGAAAGTCAGAGCAAAATAAAAATAATAAAATAAAAGTGATCTTCTGCATTGTACCCGGCTTTAATGATACTTCTATTTTTAAGGTCTGTAGAATGTTTGTAATAATGGGCGAGATGTCATTTCATATCATCACGACCTTGATGATGGAGACAGTAACGTCAGTCACTTTCTACGAGATTACACGGTGCAACATCACAGACGTTGGAAGACTGATTATCCATCACGAGTGCTTGTGAATATAATTTTCCAGACAAATCACCTGCAGTTAGACGTAGCATGGAAGAGCCACAACTCATCATTAAAGCAAGTAGAATGTTGGTGAGTGCGGAAGCATGACAAATTGTATTTGAATTTATATTTCTTGTTCTCTCTCCTTCATTGTTTTCAATTTAATTGTGGCCATCCGTTTTTTCCACATTGTTCCTGCAACTCCATCTGCTGTGCCTGGGTAGCGTGTAGCAGCTATTCAGTAGTACATTATAACTACCAAAGGGCATTTCGTAGGTTTTTATTGGAAATGATTTTCATCGAATGCATTCGAAAGTTATACATATTGACCAATCATGTTGAATCTTCCTATTAAAAATTTATTGGATAGAAGTGTCGATAGATCTTTCTATTTTTATTCGACACATTGCATTATTATTTGTAATCGAATTAATTATATTAAACTAACCAAATCCAATATACCCTGTCACCAGATTTCTATTTGTGAGTAAAATATGAAAGAAATGCCCAAACACAATTGTATTATTTCAGGTACATATATCTGTCTATTAATAATATAACTTCAGAGACCCTTGCTGCCTCCATCACTTATCATAAAGATGGAGGTAGCAAGGACCCCGAAACGTTCGTAAACTTCTACCAGACTACACGGCACTATAACCCAGAAGACAGCAATCGTCAGACTCACTATCATGAAAACCTCATATCCTAATTCTGTAGGAAGATGTCATGACATTGCTTTATTTATGTGCATCATAACATAATATGATTCTCCTCTCTTAAATTGCCAACTGCATCATATGACGGTATAATTGAGGGAGGACGAGACTCAGCCTTGTTCCAAGCTACCATGCAGAATTTGCCTGGAGAGGCAGAGACATTGAGCGTGATATCCAGACCAAGATTTGAACACAAGTCCTCCCAAATATAACACAAGAGTGCTAACTACTACACTGTATTTTCTGGTTTAAGCTTTATCCTCATAATCACGTTTATTTTTTAACCCAGAAATTGATTTCTGTGTTTATGACAAAGCGAAAATCTTAAAGATATTATGTTTGATTTGTCAAAACCTCTTATAATTACTGAGAATTCATCTAAAATTCTATACATACATAAATTTGAAGCAATTATTAAATATAACAATATGAAATTAAGTGTAAAACCACATAGCACAACTAGCCATCTGAAGTATGACTATAATTACAGAATTAATAAATGAAAACCATTCTCTAGAGCAGACTGGTGAACTACAAATACACAGTGACATTAATGCAAGGAATATCAGGCATTAGCCATACTTGTTCAACTGCTTGACTTACTACAGAATACAGCATAGCCTTTTCAAAGTCATGTATCAATTCTTGTCCTCAGGTTTTTGCAGCTGTAGTTCAATGTACAACTTTGGCTGCTGGGGACACAGTTGATCCCTGAAAGACAAAGTTGGGCATGTAAAAATTATTTTTAAAATAATTTTTGATAGTTCCAAGACAAGTAGCATAAAACATTGCTTTTGCCAGTATAAAGCTCAAAGAAACATGGAAGATGGACAAGTGCAGAATTTCCATGTACACAGACAACTTCATCAGCAGAAAAGACTAATGGTCTAAATTGATTACTACAATTATAAAATTATTAATCACATCTTCTAGCCAAGACATAATACAACCAAAAAGATATAGTATGATTTGAAATATTATGCAGTTTAATGAACCAATTCAATTAATGTCTTTTCAACCCTTTCATTGCTTTATTTAATGCCATCAGCTCAGTAGTTCACATTCTTGAATTCTTTATACTCTAAGATGTTTGTGTCACAGAAATAAATGATTTACCAAGAAAAAAAATATCATCATGTACTACTGATTAAATACCTTCTAATGAGCATGAATGGATAGTACATGTCTTGAATGCAAATGATTTAGTGTTTCATGCTAAAAGAAGCATGCCACTGATTAAAGTAGTTCATTTTGTGACCTACAGACATCAGAGAATGCCACAATTCAATTTTTCGCTACCTTCAGAACCCCGTCTGAAAAATTATCCTTTTGTGTCTGAGTTCTGTGCTCTCACACAGTATTGTGGAAGACATACAAGCAATGAATATTACAGATGTATGACATGCAATGGGTGAAGTATTCATACTTCCTGACAGCAATTCAAGAGCTGTGTCGCTTCAAAAGGTAATTGATATACTTTCAATATATGCCTAATATTGAGTGTCCCCTCATCCACTATGACTACACACCTGGGTTTCAGTAGACTAAACATAATACAGAATGGCTATTGACCCCCACACCTTGACACAATGTACATGAATGTTTCTAGCAAACTGATAAACTTAGAAAGCATCAGTAAATTATGGTTACTTAAGAATACATGTCTGAAGTATAGTGATGTGAACCAAATGTCAATTACTAGGCAACTTGGACTTGTGTTATCATATCTATGCACATCTTACCCAACATGTGGCAGGAGTTCCACCAACTGGCCCTACAAGCCTATACGTTCTGCACGCACCACGATTATTTGTAGTGAACGCAAACTGCAAAGTGGGAAGAACTACCCTCGAATGCAACAACAGCAATCTGGTTTAAAGTCATTTGTTGATAATTAAACTACTAAAGTTCACAGAAATGTAGGGGAAGATGATATTGGAACAATAAAAATTAGTATCCACTGAATGGCTGTGCCTGAAACAAATCAGTTCTCCCAGTGTCATATATCATACTATTGCACATATTGCAGGTTTCAACCCATCAATGGCTTCCATTGTGTGACTTCTGCTGCAGACTGCTGTAAGAGTGCAATGGCCAGATCGCACGAGCACAGGTGATGCCTGTAAGACTCATCACAGGTAATACTCACTGACTGTAATCATTTGTATGATGGCTACTATTTGCCCTAATGACATCCCTCAAAGTTTCTTTAGGTGTCATACAAGTGTTCTTTTTTTATATGTATATGTTGGGGTCTAAATATACCAACATTTTTGTTCTTTACACAAAGTGCATAAAGTAAACAACTAATGGTATGGTATCTGTTCATCTATGTGTCTCATCTCCAAACATGCACAGCATATTTTCATTAAGGTTCATACTGGGTTATCTCGCAGAATTCGTTCTTTGATTGTATTGGTCAAATATAACCACTAGATTGTACCATATATGTCACAATAAACTTTGTCAAATTTCTAAGAAATTACTCATCGTGCATAATTTGTATATGGCATAAAATATATACTTCACTTGTGTCTAAAATTTATTATTAGAAACATTCTTCTATATAGCGAATATCTTTAGAAAGCCAAGAAAATAGCTTTCTCAACAATATATTGGCAGTTGTTTCTTTTTTAGGCTGCAGACAGTATAAACATACACATATATAACGGAAAATATATGATACCAACCTAGCAAAGAAGTATCTTAAAAATGTTGCAAAACTTAAGTATTTGGCATGCTTACTACATGCTTGTTGTAATCGTCACTCTTCGCCAAGTGCATACACACCAACTTCTGTTGCACACGCCTGAAAGCACCTAACCTCAATTTTTAAACGGGATTTGCCACGAATCTGCGCAATACGAGTGAAATCAGACCGACTTAATAAGCTTACATATTTTGACCTCATCGTAAACATTATGTTGAGTTCCTCCCGAATACCAGTGATTCTAAATTAGTTATAATTATTGGTGGGATTTGATATTGGAGGCCCTCATATAGACAGTATAGAGAAAGTAATACCGAATTCGCATATGGTGCGGCATTCACTTATCTTTGCATTAGTTCATGCACTCGCCAATATATGGCGCAGCATTTCACTTATCTGTACATAGTTCACAGAGTGTTTCCACTTTTCGCATCTGTGTTAATAGCTATTGTTGGCAATACTGCTAATTCTTGTGTTGGTTAACCTGATAAATAATAGGAAGTACTTAACATATGTTGAAACTCATTGTGATTGAATTTTGAGGAGAGTTTGCGTTGCGCATCAGACCCTGAAGATTATATAGTTAATTTCGTCATGACCCACACAAATATTGAGGTACAATTCATAAGCATTTGTTCAAGTTACTTACCTCTTACGTACGAATTATGAATTGATTTGGCTGTGGCATCAGTGTTGAAATAGTTGCGTACTGATATTACATATGTAAGTTCTTGCACTTTGAAAACTTGTTTGCAGATGGAGGTTGATGAAAAACCTAAAGGTGAAGGTTTCCGACAATACTACATTACAAAAATTGAAGAACTACAATTAATTGTTGCAGAGAAGAGTCAGAATCTACGTCGCCTTCAAGCACAACGCAATGAACTTAATGCGAAGGGTAACGTCTTTTTATGGCGATTGTAGTTTGCTAAATTAAATGCATCTTTACTTTTGGATACAACTTCATTATATGGTGACTATGTATGCTTGTTATTGGATTCTGTACATGCCCAGTAAACTATAACATTAAGTAGCATCGCTTCCTTAATCTGTCACTGAATTTGGATTTATATAGGGTTACCAGCAAATCATTGTAACATGTGACAACTAGAACAGTATTATGATATACAAAATCTTTTAAGGTAAAGATGCATTTGTGCCACTGGACTTGTCCATTGTAGCAGGCCTAGGTATAGGTTGAAAAACACAGGCATAAGGTGTGGTGATGTAAACTGGGCTCAGGTAGTAAACCTGTGTGTTCTATAAATAGGCAGAGAATATCTTCACTGAGTGGCTATAAGCTTCTCAATAAGGGCCCTAATCCTCGGAATAAATTATGACAAACAGTACTTGCTTGTTCTAAAGATTACATTTTAAATGCTTCAATTTTCCTTCCTTTCAGTTCGAATGCTTCGTGAAGAACTGCAGCTACTCCAAGAACAAGGTTCCTACGTTGGAGAAGTTGTGAAACCCATGGACAAGAAGAAAGTTTTGGTTAAAGTTCATCCAGAAGGAAAATTTGTTGTAGACCTTGACAAGAACATTGACATTAATGATGTCACAGCTAATTCACGTGTTGCACTCCGAAATGAAAGTTATACCCTTCATAAAATACTTCCAAATAAGGTATGTATCATAATTATGACTTAAATCAGCTGTCACATGTTATTCTCATGTACAAAACTGTTCATAAGTTTTATCATATTCTTACAATTTAATCTGACTGCAGGTTGATCCTCTGGTATCTCTCATGATGGTAGAAAAAGTACCTGACAGTACATATGAAATGGTTGGAGGTCTGGACAAGCAGATCAAAGAGATTAAGGAAGTGATAGAGCTTCCTGTCAAACATCCAGAATTGTTTGATGCTTTGGGTATAGCTCAGCCAAAAGGAGTCCTTCTGTATGGACCACCAGGAACAGGTTCACAATTTTTGTTACTCAACACTGAGTAAATTATACTGTCATGTACTAAACCAATAACAAATATTTATGTTCCTCAGGTAAAACCCTGCTTGCCCGAGCAGTGGCCCATCACACTGAGTGTACATTTATTCGAGTCTCTGGGTCTGAATTAGTGCAGAAATTTATTGGTGAAGGTTCAAGGATGGTACGAGAACTGTTTGTTATGGCCAGGTACGTCCAGTTATTTGTGGTTTTATTGACCCTTTCGCTGCCACTTTGATGTGGTTTTGGGGCTTTGCTGTGTTCTAACGGTTGGTGCTAGAAATACAAATGAGACATGAAATTTGGGGAGAACTATGAAAGTTTACCTGTGTTAATGAAGTTCAGTGTAAGTTTAATTTGTTGCTATGAACACACCAGTTCTTTCCTTGCCTAGCTAAGAACATCTGGAATTATGGTCTCAGTTGTCTCTTCAAATGGTCTGTGTTATTAATATCCATTCTTGACAATTTGTTTTAGGTAGTCCTGTCGATTAAAAGTAGAAAAGTGAGGTTCAGAGATCAAGATGACTAAAGTTGTTAATCTCTTTTTCTAGTCCACCACTCTTTAAATTGTTCATTTACACTTCCATGAAGTCTCTGGTGATGTTGAACAATAAACATGGTACCATAAATTGAGGACAATAGGAGAAATCTTAATTTCATGGAGGCATTCTCCCTATGCACAGGAAAAATTTAAATATGTTAGCTTCAATTTTATTTACATTTCTTTATATACTTTAATATGAATACACCAATCACAAACTGGATGGCTTTTATTTTTATCCAATTCTAAAGGGTTTTGACAATGGTAGTTTACACTTAAAATTATTCATTGCCAGGACTTTTTCCATCGTCTGTTCGTTTAAAATCACGACGTTTCGGAGGCTAGTTCTGTTTCCGTCTTCAGGTGAGAGGTACCTACTCTGTTGGGTCCCTTATATTGAGCTAGTCTCTGTCACTGGAAACGTCGTGATTTTAAAAGAACTGACGAATAATTTTAAGTTTTATTTTTGTTCCTTATTATCATAGCTGTAGTCTGTTAATTCCACACAACTTTCAAGTCTTTGCCTTTATGTGGAAGTCACAATTTTGAATCTTAAAATCCCTATCAACGGCTGTTTGAGCAACTGTTAACTTCTGGATAATTACTTTGCTCCATGGATTTAGTTTAGTTATGCCAGAATAACTTTGATAAACATGTTGAACTGTTTGAATTTAAAGTATTGTAAATAATATCAAACAGTTGTGGATTTATTGGATTTGGCATTGATTACTGTATGTAAATTATGTTACAGAGAACATGCACCTTCTATTATCTTCATGGATGAAATTGACTCCATTGGATCATCTCGGATTGAATCGGGCAGTGGAGGAGATTCTGAAGTACAGAGAACCATGCTGGAATTGTTGAACCAACTTGATGGATTTGAGGCTACAAAAAATATTAAGGTACATCAGATAGTTAACAGATGAGGCACAAATAGCACATTTGTTTGTGATTTATCATATTCTTAACTTTATGAAATGTTTCAAATGGAAATACTACCTTATGCTTATCATTTTAACAAAATTAAATTATAATTTTCACTACAAATAATACTGTACCCTGTGCATTGACAGGTGAAAACAAATTAGACTGTATATCATTCATAAGATGGGGTAGGTACCAGTGGCATAAAAGATTTTGGGTTCATAAAATCAGGGGAATTTTTAAAACAGCAGAGCACCCATTTTTTAGCTTCTCAAGGAGGACACTTATCCATGCAATAAGCAAACAATTTTGGAAGTTTTTATAGCCGAGACTTATGTTGGAATGTAGGTTTCTAGGAAATTTTAAATTACTCTCTGCAGGTAATTATGGCTACCAACAGGATTGACATTTTGGATCCTGCCTTACTTCGCCCAGGGCGCATTGACCGCAAAATCGAATTCCCGCCTCCAAATGAAGAAGCTCGATTGGACATTCTCAAGATCCACTCTCGAAAAATGAATCTGACCCGAGGCATTAACCTCCGCAAGATTGCGGAACTTATGCCAGGAGCATCTGGTGCTGAAGTCAAGGTAATCAAAAATACCAGTTAAGTCCAGGAATTTTAAATATTTACATGCTCGTAGTAAATGTAACTTCAGGCTTCATCAGCTTTAAAACTGATATAAAGTGATAAACATCTTTGTTTCTGCAGGGAGTATGTACTGAAGCAGGGATGTACGCCCTCCGAGAACGCCGGGTTCACGTGACTCAGGAGGATTTTGAGATGGCAGTTGCCAAGGTCATGCAGAAAGACTCTGAGAAGAACATGTCTATTAAGAAGCTCTGGAAGTGAATTCTATAAAGAGACACTTCTGGTTATCAGTTTGAGCTCAAAATAGTGACAAAAATTTATAAAACAGATCTTGATGACTTTGAGATAATGAACATTTTCCGAAACTATGCGTAATAACAAATTTATCATTCTGACAGAAATTAGTTACTTCTTAAATATGTACACATGAAAATGAACAATTAAATTAACATTAATATACATTATAATACTTGCAGACACTTCCATTGCTTCTATACTTTGAATTATATTTGGCATAGCTTACATTATCCTATTCAAAGACAGTCAACCTTTTCCCTCGACCTAATTTGCAGGTAACGACCAGCACTCTCTTTGCACATGATGCCGTTACAGATTTTACCTCCAAGAACATCAACATAACGAATTTCATAGTGAGACTGTAAATGCCAGAGAATGTTAACATCAATACTTACTTTTTCCTAACTTTAATAACGAAGCGCATAACCTTCATTTGAAAGCGAACTCACCCGGAATCTTTCGACAGATTAAGAAACTCTCCTAATGCCTCCCCCATTATATATCAGATAAGGAAGACATGACTAACCAACTTGAAATTTAGATTTATGTACCCAGATGTCTTCAGTACATGGATTACAACCCTAGAATGATATACTTCCTTACTATTATTGAAACATATCTCAGTATCACCCTTCAGATAATAAGCATCTACAAGATATGCAACACCTGATCAAAATATTAAAAGATTCCTATTCACTATGACTTACAAAGTAATGTTTTTGTTAGGTTTTATTTGCTGATGCCTCCCTCGTGCACAAATGAATTCAGTAGCACCCTTAACAGAAGTTGGTCCTATGAGAAATATTTACAACCGAGGTGCAGTTAAAAACGTAAAATGCACAGGACTTGTCAAAAATTTCATTGTGTTTGTTGACTGGTGTCCTACTTTTCTTTAAAGTGCACCACTGCTCATAGCCACTTACTTTCTTATATAAACAAAAACCAGTTTATTTTACTTTTTATACTTCATCTCTAAAGCTTTAAGAAATCTAACAAAATGTTTTATACTGCCATGAAATATGTGAAAAAAAGTTTTAGTATGAAAATTGGAGGTTTTGTTCTGCCGTTAAATTACAATATGCAAACATTTCCGTGGCATGTAAAGTGTTTCACACTGACATGCCATACTTAGCTGAGATTAGTCTTTTGGAAAAGGTGTTTTCTTCACTGATAATATATTCTCCAACATGCTTTCTTCAGTGTTTGAGAAATTCACATCCCAATATCCTGTAATGAAATTAAGAATAATTCAAAGTTCCTGTACTGTAAGAGAACATCATCTGGATTTGAACCAAGGTTTCTTCCAGTAAAATACCAAAGCTAAAACTAAGTATAAGATTTAAACCATAAACACATTTTACATTTAACACACCACACACACACACACAATTTTTTTACAGGCACTCAAGAACACAAAAATGTGCCAAAATGCAAATTTTCGTAGCACACCATCTCATGCTAATGAGCCAACTAAGCAACTAAGGCAGGCTTTTCTAAAATGCCAACATGTAATATAGGAAATCATTTAAAACACCTTTCTTGGATCCAAATACTTACTTGACCCTTCTTTTTCATCAGACTTTGATAGCAATGGACTATTCTTACCAAGAGATGTGAAATGTATAAAATAAGATTACTGGAGCCTACAGACATCAGACATGAAATGTAACACTGAATAGTTATGGGATGTTTATCAATCACAGTTGGAAGTCACAAAAAATTATCTTTTGTCCCCAGAACTGTGTGTCAGTTATATTACGGTGGTAATTATATGTAACAGCTTTTACAGAAATGTGTTACTTTTTGCTCACCATACTGGAAGTAACAAAACAAGTGAAAAGTTCCCCAAATTCCCTGAATTTCCTTAAATGCACAATTTAGTTTATAGTTTCAAAACCATCATATATCCATACACGTAAACATGCATGCCATAAAGTACATGACTGACTATCCTGGTGAGAAGTTGAAAATAATCATATCTACCTAGAGGAGTTCTGGACTGAAAAGAATATTTGTCACGGTGCCTGGAGCATAGTTTGAGGTGACGCTTCAATTCGGATGGATCTGCACCCCCACAAGTAACAGCATAATACTGTAAAAAATTAAAATCACCACAAATAACCCTAAATATGTTGTAAATGTAAACAGTACCACTTCCAATGTCACATTTAAATTAAAATGTTCATATGGAAGACTGACAAATTAACTATCAGCATGTGTTACCATATAATGTTGCTGTCCAATATAAAAGGTGCTTATTGTGAGGTCGCACACAGCCACTGTTTCACACAAAATGTGCCTTCAGGCCACTACAGAATTGCATCCATATTATGAAACAAATGACCCAAAGGAGTTTTGGCTATATAAACATATTCCACTCTAGGTAATAAACTAAATGTCTCTTAGTACAAGGTACTATCATGATACTTATCTGGAGTTACACAGGAAACCACAGAACCAAGCCTCACAACAGCTGATGTATGAGCTGAGATTTGAACTCAGGTCCTCCAAATTTGAAACAGGAGTGACATGATATTTAACATAGCAAGAATACTTCCCATACAATGAAATATATATAAAAGTCTGACTCTTCATTCTGTTGATATGTTAAATACCACAGTTATGTAGTTGTGAATACTCTCAACTTACATTTCTACACTGCTGACATTCCCAACCATCAAGTTTCTGTCGTGCTTCTCTTTTTCGTAAAGCATCTCGTCGATATTTGTAATTTGGGCTTGTGGACACTTTATCTGGAACCCTGAATGTAAAGAGAACATTACTGTCTTGAAACCCAATTAATCTTTTCCTACACTGCCCTGCACATATTACATTGAACATACAAATGCTGCTAAAATGAAAATGACACAAACAGCAAAAGTGGGCAATTATATGCATGTATTTTAACTTAAGAACCAACCAAGAAAATTACATAATTTTAATTCACAGCCTGATGTGAGACTGTTGATTTCTTGAGCATGAGACAGTTTAAACAGGATAATCAAAATGGTTGCGTATCTGGTAACGGTAATGAGTTAGCAGGGGTAGCTCAATCTGTACAGTGACTAGCTATGGAATGGATGACTGAGGTTTGATCCCCAACAGGGGCAAAATAATTTTCCTCTAGCCTCTGCATCCACACCGATTCTGGGGTCCACCAAGCCTCCTACGCAATGGGTTCTCACTTATCCATGACAGACATGGACAAAACCTGAGTTTTCTTTTCACTAGCTCATAACACCATGATGCAAATTCTTTCTTAAAAAATTTATAGTTTCTCATGTGGTAAAGGAATTCCATTTTATATAATGTGAAGGTTCATCACTACATTAAAAAAAAGTTGGCCAAAGAACCTACTTCTGTGCCAGTTCAATCCAGTTTACCCTTCATGCCATATTTTTCTAAGATTCATTTACATATAATCATCTCACCTAGGTTCCACAAGAAGCCTTTAACTAGATTTTCCAACAAATATTGTATGCATTTCTCATTATCCAGTGTATGCTACATGTGATGCCCATCGCAACCTCCTTGATTTAGTCACCCAATAATATTAAGTGTAATGCGCTCATTATGTAATTTTCTTCAGTTACTTTCTCTTTGTTGGGTCTCAATATTTTTCTCAGATCTCTGTTCTCCCGCACTCTCAACCAAGTTATCTCCTCAGACAGACCATGTTTCACACCATACACAACTTCAAATCAGATACAGGATATACATTTCTAAACTTAATTACATATAAATTTTAAACTGTTCTAAATTTCTTCATAAACAGCAGAAGTTCCAAACAAACTTATATTTCCACTCAAATGCATTGTTTCTATAATAGGTCTAATGTGAAACTGGTCACAAACAAAATAAATATATGACCTGTCAAAACTGCAGTTGTGTTCCTTGACAAGCTCTGACTCCATTCTGTCTTTCATTTCAACAGCATGTGTTGTATCTTTAAAATTTTGTTCAGAACACAATTCCTCAGTTTCAGGCACTCTCTTTACTTCTCTGGTACCGTAAGTACAAGTAACATCCTGTAAAGTGCTGGCATACTGTGGAACAAACAGTGTCTCATCCATGTCTTTCCTTCCAACAGCACACTGAATTTTCTTCTTCTTCCGAGTTGTACTTTTTGATGTAATATCAGTTTTCCTGACAACAAATATGTGACATTAAATTTAATACAGTAGATTAATCCTTTAAATAAAAGGATCATAAATATTTATTTTCAAACTTTACATCTTAGCAGTACTTCTTCCCCAATATTTCAAAAGTAAAAAATAACAATATTAACGGCAAGCGGTTAGTTTTGTACGGTTACATACATCCCAGTCTGAAATCACAAGTAATAACCACTAAAAAGTGTGAAGTCACTTTCCACCCTTTGTAACCTGGAAATTTACATTCAGGAAATCCTGTAAGTGATTTCTACAGCTTACTGCATTTATGGCTGAGTTAGAGGAGAATGACATGCACATCAACTGCACAGCTGATATGTTTTCTCAGCAACACGATGCAATAAAAATTCATTGATTTCTAACCTTCTCCTCCTCCAATACATATGTAGGTCCTCAAATTTATGTAACAATACTTAGGTTACAGCAAAAATAGGTGAATGGCTGTGAATGATGAACTGGGAAGGATACAGAAAGAATGAAGCATCAACCGCAAGAAGATGGAAGTAGCTGATGACAAAAATCTGTCATAAGAGTCAGCCTCCAGACCAGGAATCAAATCCAGTACAGCATATATCTAAATGCGTTTATATTAATGTATGTTGCTTTACCTGCTGACTGAAGATAACACTGCGGCATACACACGCTTTTGTTTTGGTGACATCCGAGAGCTTGATGCACTATTACCTTCTAGTACAAAATCATCTTTATCCTCAGCAGATACAATCCTCCAGTTTCTGTCTCCAGAACATTTACTCTCTGATGAGACAGATTCAATATTCTCCTTATCATTCAATGATCGTTGTATAGCCAGTTTAAGAGATGTTTCATCATCACAGTTACCATTGATCTGATCAACTAATAAACTGTTTTCAATTGCAATTGGCCTCACACCTCCATTGAATTCTTTGAGGGTACAAATATCCTGCTTCTTTGGAAATGAATGGAGTGTAAGGATAGTTTGTTTCAATTTACGATTCACAGCAACAACTGGATTTCCGTTATTAATATTCGTATTAGGCACAGGCTTCAATTTCCAAAAATCTGCTTGAATATTCTTATTTTCTCTGTTATGTTTCAAAGGACGTGAAACATTCTCTTTATGATTTTCATTTCTTTTCCTTTCTTCACCACCATCTTCCATTTTATAAGGACCTGTTGCAACTGGATTTGATATTCCCGACTGAATTTTCAGTAATGATGGACTCCTGTCAACATAATCTTCACAATTAGTTATCAGATCTGAAGCACCAACACAATTATCTGATTTACCATTCTGTATGAGAGTTTGCAATGGCACAGCACTAGCATCTGGGCTGCCCACAATTGTTGCACTATTATCACAATGTGCAGTTTTGTGAGTGGACTTTCTACTGCATCCACCTAAGACTGGACTATATTTTTGGGTTACCTGCTCATGTAATACCTGCTTCTTCGGCGTTGTTTGAATGTTATCTATCCTTTCATTCAGATCTATTACACTTTCCTCCAAATCAGCAGGATACTGAGAGCAAGATGTTTCAGGAACTCTTTCCATTCCTAGATCTGGACACACAACCCTATCTACAACAGGTAAAGATTCTGGAGCCAACGTGGCCCCATAATATAACGTTTCAATGTCACTTCCTCCATCTTCTATATTGAACTCATCTGCTTTAGCTGTTCTCTTGTTGTGTTTCTTTCTCTTTTTACCTGGCGTCATCTGTAGACTCTCAACTGAATCATGTTGGAGTCGTCTAGTGCCACTTCTTACATCACAAATTGTATCTTTTTCTGAGTTTGTGCTGTCCAATAACATTTGAGACACAAGCTTATAAGCCTTATCAATAGAAGCTTTCTGACTTGACTGATTTCTGTCTAAATCTTCAGAGCCATTATTTTTACACAATATGGAGACTGGAAAGAAATAAGAACATCAATAAAATAAGTAACAAATCAATTTAATATTCATACAGCACAACTATAAAAGTTTTCTATATAATTAGATCCTAAATTTCCAACAGATTTATCTCCTTAGATTTTTCATTTCCTGAACTTACAGTGTAGAGTTCCTTTTCCCCATTTGCATTCAAACTCTCTGGTTATGAGACGGATAAGTAGTAGTGCAAGTACAAAATTACTATGTTCATATCATAATTTTTAACATTTTCGTAAAATAAATGAAACAATTAAGCTTCTGGACTTGCTGAATAGGATTCTTGTAAAGAAACCATTTGGAGTGGAACCTCCATCTAGGACACTTCTAGGTATCTACATTTTTGGCAAGGAACATGAAAATTACCAACTGATTTGATGCAACGCTTATTGTATTCCAACTTCTTCCTGTAGGCTCCAACTTCCCTCTCCAATTCTGGGCAGTGCACACAATGTTCATTCTTATGACTGCAATAGAACAAAGTGTTATACATAAACTCAACTAATATGAAAAGAAACAATGGATTAATCTGCTACAACATACATACTGGTAACAAAGATGTGAAATTTGGAAAATTATTAAAAGAAAACCATTTACATTTTTTATATTCTAAATACTGTTACTTTCTGTGTTTATGTTTAACAGGTAGAAAACAAATTTTACTTTTCATTTGTATAACGATTTCAGAACTAGCATTTGATATTTGGATGTCATTTCATACTGAAACATTCAGATCACAGAATTTCAAAATGGTATAACAAACTTGTGGAAGAAAATGTAAGGTGTTATAAATAAAGATTTGTAAAATCATCTACAGTCACAAGGAACCTGGTATGGATGTATGGAAAATAAAGTTGTTGTACCAGAGTTAAATAAAACATATTCTACATCAAAACAGATATAAAACCCAACTCCAGCTACAATTCTTAGTCCAAAAACAAACCACTTCAGAGCCTCTTTTACTCGACACAATTCCTCTGCAGTTAATTCCAACTCGTGCTTCACAGTCTGATATGCTAATTCGGCTTCCATGTATTTTTTCTTCATGTCTGTAAAGAGTGTACCAATAGGTTTATACTTGTCAACAATTTATTTGTATCTACAATAAATAGCATGAAAGGAATGAGGTATACAAAATTGTGAACTCTAGACTGAAGATGAATCCTGAAAATGTGGACAGATGGCAATGAGCAATACTCTACTGTCTGTTTATCAACAACAAAACATAACACCTGACATTTTGTCTTATGTATAACAAAACCAAATGAATTTTTGAACTATGTTCATAACTTAAAATAGTGTATGATATTATGCATTACAGAATTTATTCCTCTTATGTACATTTCATGTAATCCTCAAAAGACTTCAACAAAAAATATGAATGATTTTACAAAGAAGTATGGCTAATATTAATTCATACTTTATTACAGAACTTATCAAAAGCACCAGTCATAATAGTTCAGATCCCCTGTGTGACACTTTTCCATTAACCTCTTCACAAGCACACTAATACTATAAATAACAAGAGTTGTTTTTGATCCTATGAGAGTGCTCCTTCCTACTTTGGTTTGGTCAGCTTAGGTCAGTTTATTTTAATTAATTTTCTTAATTTAAAACCTTATTTTACTTTCTGGAAGCTTTGAATATTATTATATTCATGTTG
>NW_019059728.1:24111-49334 GCF_000696155.1 Zootermopsis nevadensis
ACGATAAAAATTACTGAGTGAGAAAATTTGATAAATAAAGCACACAAGAAATGAATATATCCCAAAACAATATGCCTGCACACCAAGTTTAAATTTTCTGTAAATTTCTTCATGAGAATACAACTATACCTGATCAAGGCTTAGTCTGTATGCTGAAGATTCCTCAATATTTACAGATTAGCCAAAATTGTTCCAATCCAGTCCTGATTTCTGCAAAACAATTTTGTATGTGCATACTCAGATATCATGTCATTGTAGAAAGTTCATACTGAAATTATACAGCATGAACATCTTGTTTGTGAAATTAAAATCTTTACTATTTTCTCATTACCTTAATGATGGACCTATGAAACATTGGTAAACTTGTACCAGACTACATGGGACAAGAACCCAGAAGACAACAATTTTCCAAATCAAAGTTTAATCAAAGCACACATTTCATTCACTGCAGCTATTCAAGTACAAAGTCATAAAAATAGCATTAACTCTGAGCATTTTGCATAACTCAACATATATTACTTCCTACCATTAAGCAAAAGGATACCTGAAATCAGATATTATTAACAAACTGTGAACAAAATGTAGAACTTACTTTTGAAGATACCAAAAGTGGTATCCAAAAGTAATAAAATTCCCTGCAGTTCCACATCTTCATGGTACTTGGAAACTAATTCTAGATTCAGTAAAGAAGACCAAAGGCTCTTTAGCTTATCATCACTCCATTTTGGGGTCTCTTCTGTCCCACATTTACTGGCAAACATATAGTTGTCACAACCCAGGGGAATTACAGAAACTGCCATACTGAATTGATACGACCTACGAGCCTGCAATTTCTGAAAAAGAAAATACATTTTTGCTGCTTATACTTATATATTTTGTAGATTATTCTGTCACTACTACTTTGGTAAATTAAGAAACAAACATATCAGGGAGCCAAACTTCAAGGTTATGTAATTCACTAGTAAACATGCTAACTTGGCATGTTTTTCTTTTTTGGAAAAATATCCACATCTAATTTTCTCAAAACTTATGTAATAAAGTGTGAAATAATAAAAAATGAGCACACGTCTACATCAAAAAATAAATGTCAACACCTTATACCTATAGATAGAACTAGTGATGTGAAATGACCTAATGCTTTTATATTGCCCGAATTTACACTTTGTTTCATGAACGTAGTGCATATATTAACCACCTGGGAATACATATAGGAGCCCTACCTTTTCTTATAAGTTGTGAAGCATTGATTCATCAAAATATTTGACGACAAATTTTGCAGTATTATTTCCACGAATTTTTAACAAGAGTAAAAAATCGCGAAACCCCTATAATACTAAAATTGTTCATTGAGGCAACATACAAGCTACAACACAACCACCTTTTAATGACATACACTAACAATCACGCCATTTTCTTTTTCTCTTGCATCTCGTTGTTCGCGTGACTTCGTTCCTGGTGGTAGATTTGCAAACTAACACTGCGCAAAATTTAAAACAATAATTAAAACAGAATGAACGGGATTTCTTTGAAATGAACCACTAGTTTAAAAATATTGGCACTCTAATTTGTATTCAATACATTATACTTAAACTAAGCGCATTATGTTTTGCTATGAGGACTGGCACATCAATCATGAAAACAAAAAAATTACAATTAATCTGCTTTGCTTACTTCTGTTCTATCATGTCATACAGAATTACTTTCTGGGGAACTAAGCAGACAGCAAAACAGTAATTAAAAATAAGTAGTAAAAATATGAGAAGGCACTAAGAGGGGAGCCTCATGTAGGGAGTTACTTAATTATTTATGAGAAATTTAATAGTCTCCCACAAGCCAGCAAATTCTTGCTCATGTTATTAAAATTTGTAGTGGATAACATAAAATATTTTCAAACTAACTCAGCTAACCATAATATAATTACATGACACAGATATAAGATTCACCTGAAAAACATTAACCTCTGTAAATATCAATATTACTATACTGGAATTAAGCTATTCAATAATTTTCCCCCGAATGTCAAAAGTCTGAATCACAATATAAAAAAGTTTAAGCCAGCACTAAAGCAGAATCTCCTGTTTCACTCTTACTCCATAGAATAATTTACCTCAACCAAAAATTCTCAGTTATGTTAAATACACATAAGAAATAATTGTGATGCTTTCTTGTGTAATTACTTTTGCTGTAATACTGTAGTAGATTGTAAATCACTGTCATAACTATGTAATTTATATTTGCATCAGGAACAGTTATTATATTTGTGCTATGATATGTTCTACTTTCTTGGTTTAGGCCTATGAACGATCTATAGAATGTAAATAAATTCTATTCTTTAGAATTAACATGCGCTTTCATGCCCGCTTCTACCTATGCTATTGGACATTTCATTGATGATAATCACATCAATTGAAATAAAAAGAATAAGAACAGATTTCTAACAGTTTTCAATGACCCTAATGTAAAACGTTTCTCAACAGAAAACAATAAATTGTCATAAATGTGTTTTCAAGCTTCTCACTGTGAAGACCCAGGTTCATGCCCAGGTCAGTCCATGTAAGACTTCTGGTGTACAAAGTGACACTGGGAAACGTTTTACTCTGAGTTCTTCAGTTTTTTCTTGTCACTACAATTCCACTGTTGCTCCATACACTCATGTATCATCCAGAGGATGAACAAAGATCATTTTAAATTAACTAACTCAAATTAAATATAAACACTTTAAAGCATGGATATTTTTGCCACAATGTCCAGACCTGATCTTTAGCCCACTCCACCTCCTATTCAATGGGTAATTTCTCAGAAGTAAGGCAGTTGAAACTGACCAACCACTTCACTCTATAGTACCCTTCACAAAATTGGATGTTTAAAGGCTAGAGAAAAATCGTTCAATGTTATTCTGGGTTGTGACGCCGTGTGGGCTCGTAGGTAGATACAAAAGTTTCGGAGAGACATACTGTTCTCATCTTCGGCCCTGAAGATATTTCCTCCGAAACGTTGGTATCTACCACGAGCCCGTGTGGCTTCACACCCCAGAACATAATCTTCATAATCATAATCTTGAGAATCTAAAATTTCACAAAATCGTACAAAATGCAAAACCAACAGCTTAAACCCGCTGCAACAGGATCTATGCAATATTTTGACTACTGCATTCCTCAGTTATTTCGTATTATTGGCTATCTGCACCTGCATAATACATCTACTGTAACATTTTATTTATTTTGTAAGATTATGCACCGCGTAGGTAAAAACACACACTGCTATAGGAATTTACGTTTTTTTGCAATCTGTCATCAACAATCTAGCTGTGAAAGGTTGCTGAAAACCCCGACTTTATTTTTTTTTAAAACAGCATCTCAATATTTTAGTTCACGACAAAATACAATACAAGCTTGTGTCTTGTGTACGCGTGGTGATTTTACGCCGCAATTGGGCCTTTTCTTTTCACTGTGATGCGATTTACACCACAAGCTTCCACTGTTAATTCGTGAGATTTGTAGGCATTCATAAAATGCTGTTTGTTCAGAAACTGGACTTTACGGGGTTAAATTCCTTTTTAAGCCGTCTGCGGACCGGATGTTCTACGGGCCTGGTCTATGAGACTGATTTAAAAGGGCAGTCTACGTAAAATTCTGCACGCGTAAATGGATAGCTTTTGCGCAACCGGTTGCACCAGTTTCTATTCTATATATGGGCTCAAAGTCAGTTTTACAGAACTTTCGGTTATCTTGGCAGAATGAACGTGCTTACAATTACAAGAGAAAAAACGTCAATCCACTTCCTCTGAATTAAAAAGATTGTACATATATGACTTGGGTAATAAGGATACAGAATTTGGGTATGCATGCACTTGGAAACAACACGGAATTCCTTAATAAGTTTAAACCTACATTATTTCAGAATTAATCCACTGTTTTATTGACGACAGTTGAGGAGCGTTAGCTGACATCACTACAGGTTGATTTTATTGATGGCCAATATGACTTCGGACACTAACATTTATCTTCATATGTAAAAGATGCATGAATTTATTTTCAATTTTACCGATAATAGACTCATTACAATAAATATAGTTTACCTCTTGTGCAATACCTAATTACGAGTCATTTCTTGTGATACCATATTAAGCGCCAAAGTATAGTTTTAACTTTCTAACGACGTATTCCCAAGATTAATACAGAAAACCATGTAATAAGATAACTAATCAACATATAACAAAATAAAATCCAACAAAAAATCTCAGTCGAGAGAGTACTTAATTCTTGTTCGAATTCACCGTACCCGTTTTGATGTTTCCGTGATCATTTGCAGTTTGGTTCCTTCCAACAGTTTTGGAAAGTTTTGTTCGGGGTGCCTTTTTTTTATACCGAAAGTCACACAGCGTCTTCATCCTGTAAAGTGAGAATATAACAGATGTTGAACGCAAAATGCAATTAGCAGGAACATAATAAATTTTAATAACATAACTCATTTGCTGATTATAAAAAGATGAAAACGATAAAGCATAAGGAAGCCGCAAACTATCTTCCAGCTGCGCGTCTCCGATCGGGAACATAAGAATGCGGGCTAACGCATCCTTCAACATCATAACATGCAAAAAAATACTACACTAAAAGGAATATCAAGAAGCCTGAGTCTTGGTACAGATTTGTCTTTAAAATGTAATTCACGAAACTTAAAATTTGCAGCCGCAGTTAACGATGTTCATTTCTCACAAAGCAGACAAAAGACAAATTCAGAAATAACGAGACGGGCAACACTTTACTTCTGATATAGTACTATTTCATTCAACTGTTCTCTTTGGGGCATTTGCCCTCTTTAGAACTGTTCCAGCTAATTTATTATTTAGAACTAACAACATTTATACCCAGGAGGAAAATATTTTCACGAACATTAGCCATCGACGCTTTGAGTTGTATCCAACCTGAAGTGAACCCACGTGGAATCAGTGATATACAGTACAATATCAAGCGCACTCATTTTTGGCACATAAGATACGAGGATTACGTATGTTGG
This sequence comes from Zootermopsis nevadensis, assembly GCF_000696155.1. The sequence continues at coordinate 29,128 of NW_019059728.1, forward strand.
TCATAGTTTTCTGTAATGCATATTGCGATCGATGGCCACATACACTTACACAGTCGTGACATAACGAGTATTCCCTTTAGCAGTCCAACAACAGTCGAAAGTCCCAAATTCCAATGGCTGTACACGTCTTGTCTAATTGGCAGAGAAAACTGTCAAAACTCAATACATAGGCCAACATAATAACTCACATCCACCCATCCCATTACGATTATGTTCTTCTGAGTTTTTGCGCAAAGTTGGCTGATCGGTACACACCCCTGTTTCGCAGAACTGCACTGTTTCCATCTTCAGAGCTGAGGTGGCGATGCTATAAATAAGAGGGATTATATACGGAAGCAGAAAGGTAAGCCTGAAGGAATGGGTCATCAGGACGGAATGAGGTAGAGACTGAGCTTCAGACTTCCCTTACTGTCACTCTTTATTTCCAGCACCACAATTCGGTCATGAAGACGGAGACATTACGTCTCTTCGAAACGTTGGCATATACCGACCAGTCCACAGCGCTGAAACCCAGAACATCACATTATCGTCAAATCACACGAAGATCAAGTATACTCACCAAATGTATCTGACCAGAGGTATGAAGCATCTTTCAGTAACAGGTCACGAGCAAAATTTGCACCCCTGAGATCTCGCCTCGTTCGACCAGCTGGAATTTCGAAACGTTTACAGCATTATTTATGTACACATAAATCAATGACCTAATCTAGCAAATTAAACACACGCATACATACATACATTCTTTCCGTTCATATTAATGTAGTACATTGTATGAATGTAACACCTAAATTAGATAATATACGAAATAGAACACAAAACTGCCTTCGCCTGTTAACTGCGAAGGCTGCATGTAAAGTGGGTCATTAACTGCGATATTTACTCGTTCACCGAAAATTACACACGCATCAACATAAAAGACGAAACGTGGCTCGGCTTTGGCTTATGGTGCTGGATCCCCTACTTCAATCGCGTAAAATGACTTAAGCTGGAATATAAACCTAAAAAAGAACCCTTATTTCATTTTAATTCTCTGCAACTTCGGTATCAACCAATGCCTACAGCTTCTGTATTTATCGCCAACACACTGACATAAGGGGAATAGTAGGCTACGTGTTGTACTTTTCATTCTTCAGTAACAGAGGTTCATGAACGCGAAAACTGTAGTTCTTTACAATTAACTTTCTAATTGCACTTAAAACTAATTTTCATTATGAAATTTGAGATACGCTAGTTACAATACCACAGTACGGTCTAAGCACTAGTAGATGCCACTGCCTTCCTCCATCCTCCTCATATGAAAATATATTTCCAAAGTAAGATACCATATTTTACACAAACACAAAACAAATGACAGAAATAACGCTTAGTAATATCCTGAGCTTCAGTGTTCTTGGAATAGTCAGAATAATGTTTAAAAATTGAATAATGACAGTTATTTCAATAATTCACTCTTCTAATTTCATCAATGAATCTGACATTTGTTAGTTACTTACAGTTTGAAGTATTCTCATAAGTATTAAGTACAGCTATGTTATGATTTTGGTGCTAATTCTTGTTTTACCATAATCATATATTTAGTTTGATTAATATTTATTTAAACATATTTACTAGTTTATAGAAGAATTTGTTATTCTCTTTAGGTGTACTGAAAATGATGTTGCAATAATGCACCATTAGCTTTGCCACTTCTGCCTGTCTATGTGTGACTTGATAGCCACTGAACTAATTTTCAAGAAATTTTATATTTAGGAGTCTCACTAACATTTATCACAAATTCCAGTATTGGTTAAAATTGCACGGCATTAGCAGACACTTTATATGGCAAACTTCGTGTTCCTGTGCCTAAAAGTGGCCTCAAGATTTTCTCACTTCCATGCGAAAACAAATTTTTATGAATAAACTTTGTTGTACATAATCAAGAACATTCTGAGTAAAATCAGCTATACACAATGTCAACACAAGAAAAAGAGATCTTCTCCACAGACCAATCACCAATAATTCATGTTTTCAAAAAAATGCATACAATTCTGGCATCAAAATATTTGAGTCCACCATCAAGTCTCAAGTTTCATGAATAAAAAGGGATAATTTAATGTAACACAAAAAAGGTACTTAAATACACACATCTTTTACTTTGTTCATTGATTCCTAATGTTTCAAAATGATTCATTATCTTTCTAATGGTTTTTTGTCATTAGACAGCATAACACATCTACAGTATATGTAATTGAACACTTTATGCGAAACCTCTATTTTACATGAAATCTTTACATTACTTTGAACTGTACTTGTCTGTATGTTTCATATTTTATGACTTACTTCATACCCCACTGCCATTCTAACTTGGATGCATCTATATCAATGTTCAGGAAGGCTGAAATGTTAACAGTATACCTACTAAAAAGTAGTAATTCATGTCATCCAATAAAACAAAAACTGAATTTTGTCTGTATGTTTAAGTAAGGACTAAATACTAATATCAAATTTAATAAAAACTGGTAAAGCCAGAATGCAGTAACTGCTATTCTTTTGTAGAGGAATAATTTGGCTTCTAGTGAGATCAAATACAGTATGCACACACCCTTTTGCTCTTTCACTTCTACTATGGAACAGATGAAGAATGTTATATGCACGTATGGGAAACAGTTTGTCCCATTTAAAATGTAGAACCTGCAGTGAGTGTCCTATTGGGAAATGAGTTAGTCACACTGCAGAACACAGCTAGTAGGTGGGTTCGGAGATATGTGAAACTATCTGTATTATGTATGCAAGGAGGTTAGTCAAACCTAACCTATAATTTGCTGGTTTATTTCTTTACAGCATTCCAATTCAAAATCCCACAGAATAAGAACCCCACCCTTCAACATGGTAAATTAAAATTCTGGATGGTGAAGACACTTCAGCATTCATAGATTAACCAAAATTAGGAAAACTCAGTCCTGATGTCTGAGAAGTTCTGTATTCCATACCAATACTGAAAGTAACATTAATTCAATAAAGAGAAAACTCCAAATAAAACAGATGCAGAAGATTATCTTAATAATTATGTACTTTCAGTATTCAGGAGTGAAGTTATTTTTGTAAAATACTTAATGACTAGAACACAGCCTATAAAATTGTTTTGTACAATGAAATCAATTCTGTTATATTAAACACAGATTCTTGAACAGTTGTAATGCTTTGAAGCCAAAGTTGCCATAATAATATTTATAGCTTCAGTTCCTACTGCAAAGAGAACACATCTCCATTACAAAGATCAAGTGGTTAATGCTATTTCAAAAATAATTGATGTTAACTACGAGATCTATACAAAACCCATAAATACACTATGGTGGAAAAATGCAATTACAGATGCATGTGGTACATATTATTACCATTGGGCTTTAAACGGTTAAGTACCATGTCTGTTATTCATACATTGCCATGTAAGAACTGCTCAACACAAGACTTGTTCTGTCCACATACCACACACAGTAAACATTCCATAGTCAGTCCCTTGCTCTTCACGTTTATGGACTATAATTTTGCATGCACTTCTCATGTCTCCTTTGCATGCTTATCACATCCCCCTCAATTTGAACACCATAATAATATTTGGTTTTGAAAGTATAAAACTTCTCAGTAGGCAATTTTCTAGTCATGTGTCACTTCCTCACATAGAGACAAATTTTTGCCTCTGTACTGTACTGGTCCCTTAGAATGAGAGACCAATTTTCACACTGACATGTAGTAGTAATAATTTTAGGAAATGGCAAGATTGAACTGAATCGTAGCAAACGAATGCTATGGAAGTACTAACTTAAACTGTCACCATGCCTGAATGTTGTAAGTATATAAAGAACTTTAGTACTAATCTAACTTTTAAGATACAAACATTTTCAGATCCTTCTATACTGTACAAAAAGGGGGAAAATCCAATGGAAAACAACAAAAGCATTTGGTCAATTACTAAATATTTATTAATGTTTTGTGGATTTAAGTTTGAAAATCACATTAAAGAATAAGGACTAAATATTTTGTTACAAATGAATTTCTCACAATTGAGGATATTCGCTTTCAAACTAAAATATTTTGTAGGCTGTCCAATGCAGTTAAAACTTACCTGTTTCTGATATCCAAATAAATATGTATTGTATTTTTAATATCAGCCTGTCTCTGTTCAATAACTGTAGAAATCTATGACTGCCATGTTGCAAGTTCACAGATGCCAAATTCTGTACCTCAAATTTATTTATTACATTCTGACATCATTACGTTCATCACTAGTTTTGCCACAATAATTCTCATGACTGGCATACATCTCAGGCATTATCCAATAAATATTCTGAGTCTAGAATAAAAATTTGTGCACTTTCAGCATCACCAGTTTTCTTTTTTAGTGTACACTATACACTTTCAGGAGCGAGAGGAATTGTGGAATGGACGTGGTTTTCCCTTCCTAGACAGTCACCTCCATGCAAAATGTCTACCTCAATTTTCAGGGCTGGAAGTAACTCAAATTATGTCCTTCAGTTATTAATGTAGGCATATCTTTGCAAGAATCTTGGTTTACATTGGTACAATGCAAGTCCATAACTGCCATGAGCATAGAGTTTCTTCTACCATTTTCATCTGATACTCATCAAATAAGTTAATACAGCAGTAACTGGTTGCTATGGTCAACATTAAGTTCATGCTTGTTATAACATAAAATAGGTGCAAGCTCTGTCCTCTCACATTAGTCACTGCCAGTATTCTATCTTGGTTTGTGGTAGACACAATGTACTCATCCCAGATGTTCCTCCATTTCAGTGCTAGAAGATGGTATCAACACCTGAACATCCTCTCTGTTCACCAGTTTCCTTTTAAATGTTTCTTTTTGCATATTATCTGACATGACAGTTTCTACAGCTTCGTGCCATACTACTTCAAGTGGTCAAATCCACACATATATGAATATTTATTGTGCAATACTTTCTATGTAGATGGTGGCCAGCAGGTGTGTGTGGATGAAAAGCTGAATATTTCTGTCATGCATATTAACATACACATCAAATCCAAGCATGTACCAATATTTTACACAGTTCACCACAACATTATTTCATACAGTCTGTGCTTTCTAAATATGATACTCAGAACATTTCCCCTAAACCCACATATCCCCTCATCTAGTCATCTGTTCACTTAATATGTACAAGGTCTGGAAATTGTTAAAATCTTCCATAAGACAGGGCCAGACATATAAAGGGGATCATGGGCGGGACTGTCTCTGGGTACAGGTATTTTTTCTTACGTTAAGACAACAGAAAATATGATTTGGAATGTGTGCAGAGAAGAATCAGCACAGTGAAAATAAATGAGATGCTTCTTTTACAGGTTAATATGGTCAATGCTCGTGGCAGTTTCTTGTGCTACAGTATTTTCTTCTGCTGAGTATTATGTTAATTTGTAATACTCCATGAAATGATATTTTCTTTGATGCTTCATCATCATCTTGTAGCTTGTATTAAAATGATGGTCTGACTTTACAATCATGTGAATACTGTACCAGCTTCACTGGAAAAAGAAAGTGTAGCAAAACTTATGCCAAAGTTTCTTTCAATACTTCTACTTAAATGGTGAAACTAGAAAGAAAGAAAAAAAGAAAAAGAAACACACACACACACTACAGGATCCAACATTAAATGGCGCTAATGTCACTCCCACCTCAGAATTTCAACTGGTATTATAAATACTTAGAAACTGGGAAGTACAAAGGTAAGGTGCCTCTAGTTGCATGAAAATCCTTTAGCTTGTTCCAGAGCTTCAATCTCTCCTTATAGCATAGCGGAAATATGCTAAAAATGTCACATATAATCACAAAAGATATGCAAATCACAAAGAGCTTAATAATTATATTTAAAAAAGTAAACCTGAATTTACTGGTGTTATCTATAATTACTGTAAAATTTGTAAACCATAGAGTTCCTAATGAAAATAACTGTTTAGAAGATCGTTCATTTGAAGGATGAGGAAACTGTTTACAAATGCAGCTCTTTGCACTGGATGAGACATAACATTATCTCTGCTTACACACAAATCTTGTTCAAATATTTCTAGATGTGCAGAAATTGAAAAATTATGCCATCAATTAAATTCTCATTCTCCACTGCACTGGAGAATGGAGAGAAGAGAGTTACATCATCAATGCCTAGAGTTACATGAAAAACATATTTATAGGTATGTATCCCATCTTAATGGATGCAATTCTCCCAGCCTGTGATAAACACATGCAGAAGTAATACAAAAATTATTCACAATTACTGAACAAAAATCATAGTGAAGATAACTATATTCTGGGTTGTAATGTTATACAGATTGGTAGAAGTTTACATTGATGATGGAAGTAGTAAGGACCTCTGAAATGTTTGTAAATTTCTACCAGATTACACAGTGCTAGAACCCAGATGACAGCCATCTTTGTACTCATTGTCGTGAGAAGCTCAAATTCTAACACAATATTTACTAAAAATATTAAAGCATTTCAAGACTGAGAGACTGAAGTACAACATCCAAAAAGATGAACACTGGTTGGATATTGGTGTGTTGAAAATGTAGTAGTCTTTATCACATAATAATTATTTCCAACTCTGGTTACATGCTCCTTCATTTTATTTAGCCATTTCCACCAAATGAGATGAATAATCAAGTGTCAGCAACATGGTGAGTCAGAGAGAACTAATCCACCTACTCTTCGTACTGCAATGACTGGATTATTTGGGCTGGACTTGTAGAGGAATGTACTGGATCATGCCATACCAATATTCACATCACCTTACACTTCCATTAGCAGATTCATATACACGAACACAAGTTCATTTCATAGTAAGTTTCCTTTTTTCAAGAAACAGTACATCACCATCACTGTGTATAACTCGTGGAAAACATTAAACCTTACTTCATTTCTTCCTTTATCCATTTCTCTTGATTATTAATTACAAAGTTTACAGGCAATTTATCATGCCTTGTACCAGATGAGAAAAAAATGTGATTATGCATTAGACCAAAGACGTGGATTTGTGGCACAAGGCACAGTACAGTTCTCAAGTCATTCACTTTCTAAAAACACTTCCTAACAACTACTCTCATATTACTGTGTTATATACAAAACAAATAATCGATCTAACAACATACCTCCATATTAAAGAATGATCCCACTATACATAATTGAAAATAATACATGTAACATACCAAGTGTTTAAGTTCAGGCAAACTAAAGAAATATGAAATTACTATGGAGAAACCAGCTACAGCAGTTCATTCTCAATACAAGGCAATTAAAGGATGGCTGCCTCCCAGGTTGTAGTGCTATGCAGTCTGGTAAACTTCAGACTACATGGCACTACAGCCCAAAAGACAGCCATCTTTGCACTCACTGTCATGAGAACCTCAATCACTATGAAGGCAATTCATTTGACGTTATAAATACAAGTACTGAAATTTAAAGATGGCTATAAAATCTTAGAACTTATGAACTTGAATAAGACAAATATAATGATGCCATGATACCGAGACAAATATGCTTCGTGTTAGACTGGTATTTGGAAACAGAGTGATGAGGAAAGGATCTGAGAAAGGTAGATTTCCTCTATGTAGAGAAAAGTATGCTATACACATACTATTAAAAGGCTCAGAAATAAGGAAATATATGGAATAATTTTTGAGTAGAAAATGGCTCATTGTTAAAAAGAGGTAGCTGACAAAAGAATAATTCAACTGTACTAATGCTGTAGACTTAAGAAATATAGGAAAATACTTTAATATAATTATATATAAATGTGAGAATAAAATCAGCAATGTACAATTGGAAATGCTGTGGGGGAGGGGGGGGGGAGTAAAATTGTAGTCATAAGAATAAATATTGTGCAGTAGGCGAAAAGTGCGGCTGAAGATAGTTATTTAAGAGCTGTGGACTGCAACAACCTGTTGTTAGTTGGACACAGTCTTCATTATAGAGAACTCAAACTCAATAAATGTTTAATCGATATTATGCATGGACAGAACAACATTACATGCAAGGACTAACCTGAAAAACAGATTAAACTTCAATTCACAGAGCTAGTCCTTATCTGTTGTGTGACTTGAGATGTCAATTTTTTTTACTACATCCCTAACAACACAGTATGCTTTCATGTGTAAATCTTACAAAATAACAACAAATAATATGTGAATACTGCCTATTAAATTACTCTTCTGGATAACATATGCAATGCACAGATGTCCTTAATCCCAGTACACGATCAAACATGACGGCCACGTTCACTATAAAAGGAAGCTGGGAGATACAGAACAATGTTCTACTAACTGCAGTGCTAATAAAGAACTTAGAGCATGTAAGGCAACTGTGCTAACAACTTCTACTCTTTATAGGGTACAAAATTTGTACAAATTTAATTTTTATTCTGAACTGTTTCTTTTTAAAATTTTAAATAGTTTCAAAAATGAGTAACACTAAAAGGTGAGCAGCAAAGCATGTTGCCAATATTTGACAGATAGAGATGTTCTTTCCCATCTCTTTGCAACTCAAAGTATGAGGCACATGTACTGTTCCTTTTGTAATGGCAATCAACAGAATATACTACATATTTTAAACATATCTTTTATAGTTGCTATGAACCAGACTGTTATGATAACTATATATGTTGAACACTGCTCAATATATATCAAAAAATGTGACACAAAATCAAAATTTGTACTTATTACAAACGTTTGTTAACTAATAAATAAAAGCTCCAGTTGACAGTGGTTAAAGCCATTAGAACTGTAATACACAGAATGTCCTACAAATGTCAATGAAGACAGAATTTATTTTTTTATTTATAAAATACTACACAAGTTAAGTATGACACTGAAAAGTTGTCTAATAAATTTTATGCTGTTTTTAGAGTAGCCCTGTATATGTGTTGCTTACCCATAGAAAACCAACCTCATGATTAGTTGTCAGGTCACTGTAAAATAAATACGTACACCCAAAACAAACATGGGTAGCAGTATGATATTAGCAAGTTCCTTCTTTAGTCTTCAAAGGTGTGACTGGATCCAGAGCACAGTGAAAAGGCTGCAGGAAGTGCTAGGGTACATTCAGTTTGATCTTACCACAAAGACTGCAGTATATGTCAAAACATTCCTAAGAACAAATACTGTAACTTACTTTACAAGAGTTCCATGAAGGTGGGGATACTAGCAAGGTAATTTAATAATAACCAGTAGCAGATAACTGAAAGCAATGTCATCTTTAGAAAGCTACATAACCTAGTATACTAAACAAGAGGAACTGTGACAACAAGTATTTACCGGAAAAAGGGTCCCTTGAAAGCACATAAAAGTGATTTGCATTTTAATGTTCACACCACACACACATACTGAGGGTGTAACGATGAATGGTTATGTTGATTAAGCAATGTCCTGCTTGTATGTAAATTTCATGTAGGGTGTATGTTATAAAAACTCCTCCCTGAACAGACATGATGACAACGCCAAAAAATAGCACATTCACAAAATATACTTGTTTCATTGCACATCAATAATAATTTAAATTAAAATGGAGGTCATTTGTCTTATATTAACAAAGTATTTAAGGTTTAAAAGAATGTTCTCTATTTCATACAAATTATATGCAAGCAAAAGAAGAAAAAAATAACAGAGACTTTGCTATAACATTTGACATATGATACAGTCCTTATAGTGAGTGCTGATCATAAACTGTATCCATTTACAATAACACCAACAGCAATAACCATAATGGTATGTTTTTTACCATGGCCCAATTAAACACAGACATTCTGAGAATAAAAACAAAATTTTGTTAATATCAGCTAGTCACCCATCTTTTTAAACACAAGCTGAAAATTGATCTAAACTTCCAAACTAAAATGACCACTCCATTTACAGAATATGTGCAATCTTAAAATGTAGTTTGTAATTATTAACATTATTATTAACCAATGACAAACTATACACAATATGTTGCTTTTTGGTTCTCCTCTTATTAATAACTGTATGAGGAAATTCAAAGTACTTGTACACATAAAAGAAGAAAGAATAATGGGACCACAGCAATCAAACTTCAAGAATGAATCTTGCCAATGACTGTACAGCATATATGGGAGTTCCATTTACCACCATAAAATTGCTGGTAAAGAATGTGTAATTATGAAAGAAAAAAGAAAACCGAATCATATTCCTAAGAAATGATATAATAATTCCCAACATCTTGTCATTTGAAATAAGTGTTTCTCTATATACAAAGCAGTATTTGGTAATGATTAGGTATTCATATGTTTGTCCACATTTCACTCATCCACATGCAACCTGAGGGCACAAAATCTTCAACTGCTGATTAACAAAAATTATACGGTTTTATCAGTCAGAATAATTTGATTTATGTCCACTAATCAATTCTGCCACTTCACTATCTGTTTGTAGAATGTCCTTGAGCATTCCAAGGTTTGTATTTTCCACCACCTCTTCCCCCACCCCAAGGATTCACTGGCCTATGCTGAATGGGTGGTGGAGGACGTGTATAAATAGTGGGTACACTTTCTACAACATGAGGGGGTATGTTTGAATGCATATTAGGTGGGTTAGGAAGTAAAGGATGTCTAGGTGGACCCCATCCCCTACCATGACCCCGTGGAAACATACCTGTTACTATCACTGGAGGGTACCCTCCCCTATCAGCTGAGGTGAGAGGACTATGTGAAACATTATCACCAGGATTGCTACCATCCCCATCTACCCTAGGCTCCGTAGTGTTATAAGTTGTTGAAATTGGCAGACCCTCAGGGGCAGCATCTGTAGACTTTGGCTCACTTTTAACATCACCACTGTAACCCGAGTGTAGGAGCGAAGTGCGAGACTGTTGAGGAGCTGGTACTGTACCTGAATCCTTGACTTGTGGCTTCATGAGTATGCCAGCAGCACCTGACAGACCATGCCGAGAGAACAAATCTGCCAGGGTTGCTCGGACCCCATCGGTTGCCAGAGAAGTTGACTCCTTGGCACGTCCTGTATTGTTGCTCACTGCATTATCACCTGCATACTCCACGTAGGCATCAAAAGTGTCAAGCTTGTGACCCCGACCCCATGAACTACCTCCTGTCAATAACAAATTCAAGCACCTTATGATTATGAGTGGAAATTATGACTTCTAATTGTTGAGGCATGCAAAAATATTAAACACAAATTCACACCTGAATATAAGTGTAGGGTAGTGCAACTACACAATAAAAATTTACCTCAGTTACCAAGAGATAGTACATAAACTAAATCAAATGACAGTTTCCTGTAAAAATGAAAATTTAAAGATGAGAGTTTACAGTTTTCATTAAGGTGAAAATGTAAACTGTGGTCCTCTGGGATATGCTCCATTTATGGTTGTATGCAGTTACCACAGTCCATGAAAAATATTGTACACCTACCAGTGTTTCTATGATAAACAGGTAAGAAGTATAATGACTGTGTTATTCTTCCCTCTAATTTTCATACATTCTGAAGGATTATTATGCAAGGGGTGAGTATTTAATAGTTTCATTTTCTTTCTGAAATAAGATCAAGGTCAGTGGTAGGCATATTAAACACCTATACCTGTACTGCAACTCCCAAACTTCATCTAACAGACAATGGTTTTACTTTTTAATATGACTGTTCACATAAAATTTATATAAAATATACAAATCAGTCCTTTCATGAAGACTGCATTTTTGTGTATGTAACATGAATACTAAGTACATGCCATGTCTGTCACACCTTTCAACTCCTAAACCCCTCATATTTTTAAAATTCCATAGGACAGACCATATGACAAAATATGAACTTATATTACCTTGCCATCAAGGCCGCGTAGGTGGGGGAGGGGCACTGGGGCTCCACAAGTTATCAAAAATATTGGAGGGGCCCCAAATGGAGCTTTGCCCTAAGGCCCCTATATACCTTTGCACAGCCCTGCTTGCCAATTACAACTGGCACTTTACAATAAATTATATATAAACATTTATATTACCACAAATATAAACAAAACATAAAACACTTCAGAGAAAGCTACAGATGTTAGTGCAATATATTAATTACCACACAGATACTTTTTGTAAGGAAGCAATTTGAAATTGTTTTTATCAGATTTGAATCTGGGCATAAAGAATATTGTTCTGTGCAACCGCCATCTGACCATTAATGAATATATACACAGTGTAATGTAAGACTAATCTATAATATAATCTGTGTCTGAATTATGGCTGGTAATGTGGTGAGAGATATAAGATGTGTTCACGTAGAACTGATACAATTATTCCCAATTTTAATTAAATTTAACACTGGAGAAGTTCACGAGAAATTATCAAACCATTTCAACTTTCATTCAGAATGGACAATTTGGAAAGAACTAAACACATTTGTTCTTTCGGTCTCAACAAATAAAATAACATATATTTACAAGCTATGTTAAACAGCTGTGAAACTTCATATAAGAAATTGCATCAGCATGTTATGCAGGGTAAAGTAATATTTATTTATATTCCATTATCTTCTAAGTACATACCTTCAGGGTTGAACACGTGCTGCTTCGGATCTAGTTTGTGGGGGTGTGATGCCACTGATGATGTACTATTAAACCTGTTTGCTCCATGTACTGCTGCTTGCCTCAATTCTGAATGCAGGTTTTCAATCAGTTGATGAGTATGGGGATCAGCCTGAAGGACATACAAAAAGCCATTCCACCTTTATATCCTTTTAATGGCCAAGAGACAAACAACAACCCAGTCTGAAACTTGTGTGTTAAGTCAGGAGAAAACCAAAACCAATTCAAAAACTCCTGAATAACATGTACAAATGATATGAACCTGAGAATGAAAGGAAGAAAGCACCATCACTTACTTTATGATGCTTTCTTTAAGTGTGTCTATTTAAACTTTTCTAACAGTACTGTTTATCTAGGTCATGCCACAGCTCAGGCAGCTAGACACTGGTTTCTAACTGTGAACCCAGATTCAATGCTGGGTGACTGAAAGTAAGATTCATGGTAGATGAAGTGGTACTGGAGCAAGTTTTTCTCCACATTCTTCAGTTTCGCCTGCTTATCATTATAACTCCACTGTTCGATAGCCATCTATCACCACCCAACAAGATGTGTGACAGCCCTAATTAAGTAGCACATTATTATACTCTCAGTCCTAAGGTGGGGGGCTTTCTCTGCCCTGGCATTTGTGTGGTTATGTAAAATTAAATTTGATTTTCATTATGAATGCTATGCTGGTTTATGAGGTACATATACTGTTTCAACACCAATTAATAATTCCTTTTACAATGATGTAATTTAATTACCTGAGTAGTCTAGCAACACTAAATATAAAAGACACATCATGAAGAACATGAACTTCAGTTTTCTTTCTTAATCATGAAAGGTACAAAATGAACATGTTCTCACATGGTGTATTTTTACATGCTTCGATGAATCATACAAATATGTAACAAATCAATACAATGACTAGAACTTACTTCCTTCTCATTACGAAGAGCCAAGAGCTGTTCTACTCTGATTGGCAAATTATTGACGAGTGAATGTGACAGCACTGAAAGCTGCCTCTGTAAGGACATTGATTCACCACCTCCCCCTGCCACCATCACATCATCTGTCAACGCATGTCCCATTCCAGTTGGGGGTGTATGAGAGCCATCAGCATGGTTGGATGATGCAGAGATGTTTGTGGCGTGCACACCTGCACCAGCTCGAGATGCCAGGTTGGTAGGAGGGGTTAGAGATGACTCACAAATACCAATTCTGGGAATGGGCCTTCCTACTAGACCCCCAGGAGGGGGAGAGGATGGTTGAACTCCAGGAGAAGGCCCAAGAATTCCACCACTCCCAGAAACAGCAATAGCAGCTGCATATATAGCTTGGTTGTATGCATCTTCATTGGCTCCATGAGAAGAAAAACCTGCTGCCTCTTTCTTGAGTGCTTTTGATGAGCTATACAAAAAAGGACAACTCATATATACCTGCAATATGTTAATTTCATACAGATCAGGAGTACAGTAAATAACTTCTTTGTGGTTCTTAGTTTGTAACTAATGTAACAGTATTGCATACTGATTAATGACTGAGTTATATGCAATAAATGACACAGATAATCAATTTCCACATAATGAATTTCTGTGTACTCAAGAGCTAACACCTAAGTTCTTAAAAAAACTAGCAATACAACAAGATTAAACACACATTTCAAAATGCAATTTCATTGGTGGGGGGAGGGGGGCAAGCGGCTTCTACTCCACCCATGCACCAAAACAGTTTAGAAAATTCACCTTATTTAACACACTGTACAATTTGCTATTTTAACTTCATGATTTTCTCGATTTTTAAATGTACTAAATGCAATTTTACAGCCACAGCACAGGATAAAACTAAGCTAACATTTGTTCAGCCATTACTCAAGAAGCTCTAGCGAGTTGCTTCCAACAGAAATTTATTGGTGCACAATTTAAAATATATAATTCAAAGGATATTTACTGCACTACACAAGGGGCAGAAGATACAAAGAATGTTTCAATTATCTTTTAGAAACAAACTTCCTGGTTCAGTCAACTAACCACATAACAAATTATGCCGGTAACAAATGGTATTCATATTAAATTTACAATATATTATGAACAGAATATATCAGTTCTGCAAGACTGGCACATTCACTTTCCAAGAGACTGGGTTCAGGACAACTGTATGTGTGCATGCATAAGCAAGGAGAAACATGACTTGCAGATTTAACTATTCCTTCAACCTAAAAACAAATAAGCAGAGGACTGTCTTCGTTTAATTCAATTTACATAACCAAAAAACACATTTAGTAATCAGGCAGAATAAAAGTGAAAAGCAACGCGAGTTAGAGCAACGGATGTCAAGTCTCTACATCCTAATCTGTAACTTAATGGTGACTGACAAACTGAATATTACTGCATCTCAAGAAACTCAAAACATCAACAAAAAATTACTTACAAAATTAGCAGATAGAAGATGCAAACAATTTTCTGGTTATTTTGATTATGTCAAATTCATGGTGTACACATAATTAACACCACTGAATATATAGAAATGTGCACAAAAACTTTTTTTTTGAAAGAGATGTCTGGAAAATACTGGAGTTATTGTCACAGTCACAGAATGATTACACAAATTCAGAAATACATTCCAAATACATTCAGTAACACCACAGTAGTCTGTATAATAAAATGTTTCTGAGATTCTGTATGTGTAAATATAGCAAATACAGCTTAGTATGGACTGCTGAAAATCTCTGTATTTTCCATGAGCAGTTTTTATATTCATTAAAAGTTGAAGAGCTGTGTGGTGTTTCACGTCAGCATGTTATTGATCCCCTTTTCTTCAGAGATATTGTAAATGCAGAGTATTACCACAAGTGAGCAGGCAATTAATTTATCTTCTGGAAGCTGAAAAAAGACTACTGACTCCAGCAGGCTGGACCAATAGTTAATTTCATAAACAAAACGAAAATATTGCAAGAATTATTTACACTGCAATATTTCTCAAAATGTGAGAAATCCAAATGTCAGTTATCTATCACCTGATTTTTATCTCCAGGGATCCTTAAAAGATAGTGGCTGCAAAAACAACCCTCACAAATTGGAAGAACTGTAGAATTAAAACAAAACATTTGAGATATGCATTTTGAAATTACTCAAGTAACTCAGATACACAGAAAAGAATAACTTCATGCATCACCAAAAGTGGTAGTCATTTTCAATACCAACATTATCGGTTTTTATACAATAAAAATATATCAGCATTGAGATGCATGACTTTTCAGTCAGTAAAAGGTGGCATGCTATGTAAAAAAATATTTTTTTTTGCCATAGTCAAAATAAAAATTTAACAAGGTACAAGATATATTGTTTGTGCCGCAGAGAAGTCTCTACCTGATATTTTAATCAAAACCTCGCCATATAGTGCATCAAATCTAGCTCATCTGCAAGTATATGTAAAGCTCAATAACTGATATCTTGACGTTTTATCAAAGAAATGGAGTTCGATATTTAAAAAACTGTTTTTCAAATGCAGATGTGAGAAAAACATTAAAACACCTTTTTAACTGAAACCTTTCAAAATACAGTTACTGACTTCTTACATGACACTGATGATATCAAAAGCTATCCCCTTTATAAGACCATCAATTCCTTCAAAACAGAAACGCACAAAAATCTAAAAAATATGATTGCAATTTAAGGTCTCTGCAGGATACACAACCAATCATATTAACTGTACCATTTGTCTACTGATCTAGAGGAAAACAGGAAATGGGTAAAAGCCAGTAAGAGAGAATATATTCATGCATACTAACTGTCCTATTAACTGCACATTTAAAAATGAAGTTCTGTCTTGCAGATCCTAAGCAGATGAAGCTACATGTATTGCTTCAGTAAATTTGAATGTCTAGTTCAAACTCAGTCATCAAGTTTATCCGGGGGAAAAAAAAAATGTTTTGTCCTCTTCCACCAATATCAGTAACTAAAACATATGAATCTCAATTTTCAAAGTAGCATTAATGGCTAATCAGGAAAGAAGAGGCAGAAAGCAGTTGTGGTTTATTCAAAAGTCTTATCACAATCTCCACACTCACAACGAACACCCAAACTGGGCAATACTGAATATCAAACAGTAGCAACAGACACTGCAGGGTTCAAGTTACAAAATGTGTAGCAAATAACACCGAGAACAAAGAAATACTTGCTTCACAACCGTACTCTATATGTACTACAGAAGTCTGGCTAAAACCTGTCTACTGATGTGTCACACTAGACATAGGAAGGCAATGTGACAGACTTGGTTGCCAGCATTGCTCCTCCTTTACCTTGTAGCTTTTCAATCA
Organism: Zootermopsis nevadensis; assembly: GCF_000696155.1. The sequence goes on from NW_019059728.1 coordinate 46,017, forward strand.
AACAGCAAGTTTTGATGAGGGTATGGTAATGGGAAGTTTAAACTTTTGAAGCTCATATAAATAACATAAATATCCTGTTACCTCAAAGAAAATGCAACACACCTCCCTTTCAAAGACCAACTTATTAAAGCTGTTCTCAGAATCATACAAAACCCACAAATACACTCTGCAAACAAAATTCTGAATTAATGACTGGTAGAGTAAGTTGTGGATTTTAACCACATTTTTTGAAAATGACAAGTTTTAACTGAATGTAATATGAGAGAAAGACAAAAGTTCTCATTAAATAAGTTCTGATTATAGCCAAAACATTATTTCAAATGTTTAGATAACATCTTTCACATATGACCCTGTGTTTTGTCTTAAAGGATACCATATTTTATGACTTTTCTACAACCATCGAAGTTATACTATAGAAAATTGGGACAAATAATTTTAAAACAATTTATTTGTTTCAAAACACATGCAATTCACCAACTTTTTTTTATATACAAGTGGACTCTAATCTGCATTACAATTTACTTTAGTCCATGCACAGGTCTAAGATAGCTAGAGAAGTATAACTGCATGACTGCGACCCCAAATTAAAATATTAAATCATTACAATATTTTAGTGTATTCCCACTGCACAGACATTAAGTTTCAGTGCAACATTTCTTACATTCAGGAAATCTGACTTGTCCCAGTGTAACAAAGAAAACGACGACCTGAACAATAAATATAACAGGAAATTAAATTGGATAAACTGTATGGGCTGAACACACATCCCATATTTATCTATTGCCAAATGAATGCTGACACTATTCCTAACACGTGAGACCAAGAAATAAGCTATTTGGGAATTTATGATAAAACATTAACACATGGTACATTCTTATCTCCTTACACCTTCTTCAGGCAAGTACCCAATGCCACAGTTTTTGATTTTTTAAAGAAAAATAATTCATTAACAATTACCTTTCACACAAGGTCTGCTTCGAAGGGGTGCAGTTGGGAGATCTGCAAGCAATTAGCCAACAGATTCTCAGTTTGTCAATCAAAAAAAGATATATATATATATATATATATATATACACACACACATACAAAAAAAACTAAAAGAAATTGAACTCCACAGAACTAAAAGAAACAATTGTGTTTGAAATGCTGATATTAATCCCTTACATTCCAACCAAGGAATATGAGAGACGAAAATCAGCCTACTATGAGGAGTCCAAACAGAGTGAGTAAATATTTTAAGACTAAATGCAAATTGTGGTCTTTAGGTTTTGATAACACACTGTCTTATAGGCAGTTATTAATGTTTTCAAGGAATATGTGCCCATCTTCAGAAATATTTCTACCAAGAAGTTGGAAGTGATAATGTCCCACTAAAATTCTGGTAACTCACCTACAATTTATACAGTACCACAACCCAGAAGATCATAATCTATATAATCACAGCCATAAAAAACTCCAAACCTGAAACTATTTGATGAATTGCAATGCAAGTACAAAAGCAAAAGTGAGACTGTCTGTAAAGTGACTCTTCTCTAGTCAGTCTTCTGCTACTCTTTAAAATAACTGACAAATCACAGTGATATTTTTGCACATTATATATATAAATAATAAACAAATACAGCATTTTTATATCCTTGTGGTTATTATGGTGGTAGAACAACTAAAGGCATGATGCCTAAGATGCTTTTCTCACTAAAAAGGTTCATGTTCAAATTTGAAAGAAGAAAAAAATATATATATATATTATTTTTTTACTGATATAAATTCCTACTACTTCTTCACACAAATAAAAATTATCAAGGATAAAGAGAGCGCTTACATGCAAAGAATGAAATACACAATGCCACAGCATGAGGTGCTTAGACCATCCTTAGAGATTTATGTCAGTTTCTATGATCAGGCCTTACAGCAATCAGAACTGTTTGTCCCCATTCACCTTAACTAACGATGATTAGCAAGCTTTTACCCTTTCCATCAGAATGTTTTAACAGATGCACTAATCTGAAGGTGATCCCACAGACTTTCCTCTCTACCCTTTGTTATATATATATATTGTTTTAAAATTTACGTTGTATTGTTCAAAGTTGCAGATGTTTCAATAGCAACAGAACATGTTTAAATCTCTGCAACTGTGCCATGTGACAACATTTTATAATCCCAATTTTCTAACCTAACAATGCCCTGTGGAAAAGCATTGTATAAAATGTTTTCTTCTTGAAATATTATGTTCACTTCTGATACTAATTATAGGCAACTCTCAGTTTACGAACTTTTGCTATAACAAACGTCACAATTCATTCAAAATTACTTAAAGTTCCTTATAAAGTTGAATAAATATGTATGTACATATTGTGCCATGGACAGCTGTAAGCAAAAGGTTATGAAAACTGATGAAACTACGATCTTTATGAACTTGCCTTGATGGCCATGTGCAGTTGTCCTTTTCCCCACCCCTTTACCTTTTCCATCCACTTCTTGGGACTGTGTTAACTTGTAACTTGAAGACCACTTCTGTACAGGGTTTCACCAGATACACTCCTACAAATTCCGTTTCAGCTTTCTTTTCTAAATTTTACTTTGGTTCTGTAGTGTTTAGCCTGGTGCGGATGGTCCGCCGGTAGAGACGTCCGCTGTGGTAAGTTTTGTGTTTAGCTTATTATACTGTGTTGGTCATACAGCGGATGTCACACTGGCGTATATTTTGTTTATTATTCTTTTTGTATTGTTTTGATTTCTGATAATATATTCTCATTTAGATTTTGTGTTCTATGTGGCTTTTGTTTAATTGAATTGATTCACGCCTATTATATTTAAATACCTGATTAAAATGGCACAATATGTTAGTACTCATTTTGTTTATATATATTTTGTAACTCTTTATATTTCTAATTAAAATTAACAAGTATGATGTTTTTTATTATTATTTTCTTATTTTATTTTACGTTATGTATCGTATATGATAAACCATAACGCATACATTGTAATAAAACATATTTTATAGACTATTCGATGTTTAGTACATGGTTTTAATGCTTTAAAATAGCTACTAATGTATACGATACGTATTGTAAAATCTCAGGAATATAAGATACACACAACGAACAAAAACGTATAACGAACAACATCTTGGAATGGAAGTTGTTCATAAACCGAGAGTTTCCTGTATACTGACAGAAAACGAATTAAAAATGAACTTCCTGCAAAATCACATAAAAACAGCTTAAATATGTATCCTATGCTCCATTATATAGAGTGGCAAGTATTGAAAGAACTAAATGTTAATAAATAAAAGATACCAAACTCAATATTTGTTCCCTA
>NW_019059728.1:49358-128214 GCF_000696155.1 Zootermopsis nevadensis
ACCTACTTCCTGACTTGTTGCTTAAACAAACGGATACAATTACGATTTGAATATTTCACGGCAGTGCATCCACAGATGGATGTCTTCTGGGTTGTAGCACCATGTAGTCTCGTAGTTTACCAACATTTCAAGGGTCCTTCCTACCTCCATCACCAGGGTGATCATCGCCTTGGTGATGGTGGCAGAAGACAGCCATCTTTAAATCTAAACAAGACTGAACAATTACTGTATAATATCTGTTTATTTGCATCCTTATCTCTTTAATGTCTAACAAACATAAGCACAGAAATGCTTAACTTCCAACTAAAATATATTGTCAATATTCTTACACATGATGCCAGGGCATAACAGGCAGTGTTTATCTGTTTAACTGCCCTTTCCTTGTCCCCAGCAAAAATGGGTTGAAATTCCTTAAAACAACTCCACGAATAAACCACAAATACTTTTAGAAACTTGATATCTGTACTATACTTTGTACTGTACTTGTCTACAGTAATAACGTACTAACCCGCCAATGTCCAATCCTTCATCAAACCCTTTGTTTGATGCTGACTTGTCTTTAAGCAGTGGAGGCTTGCCTGGAGGCAAGTTCTGAAGGGACTCCTGTTGTTCCTTTAATTGACGACGACGCTTTTTGCTCCATAACTCATGACAATCTTGCCATGTTGGTAATTCTGGTGGAGGCATCCTATACAAAAACAAAATAATGTTATTTATAGTTGTGTAGGATTTAAAGTTTTCATTGTGACAAAACAGTCTTAAAGTATTAACTTGCCAGAATGATCATTAAGGGTTTTAATTTTATTAACATCTCTAACATTGCTTTTGTCAAAATCCATAAAGATAACTAGAAAATTGTTTCATAAACAATATTTACATTTTTGTACTAAGCGTATTCAAGTTTAAACAAATTCAATTTTCTTTGGATGCTAATTAAGGAGAGAAACAGGTATCATTTCTGAGTGAATACCATATTTTCATCTACTTCTGCTCCCTCCATGCAACTTAAAATCATTTTCAGTGGATACCACTACAATCGCATTCAATACAGATCTAATTTAAATGCAATAAGTAATACAAACAGCAAACACATGTTTACTTCTCTGGGCAAATATTCTTGAGCCATGCAGATTTCAGAGCATCCTCTGCAGTAATTCTCTTCTCTGGATCTAGCTCCAACATTTTGTCTAACAAGTCTAGAGCAGTTGAAGGCATGAAAGAAAATTCTTCTCGCAATCGTCGGCGGTGTGGCTTCTTTGGCTTCAATGTGTGCCACAAAGGTAATTTGATTACTGATGGCCAAACTGCAGGTGTTGGTGTGCCACACAGGTTGGAAATTATTTCCAGTTGCATTAACTCAACATTGCCCTGTTCCAAAATATAATTGATAAGATAAGTATCAAGGTATTTATTACAGGTAGTTAACACGGTGATGTATAAACAAAATTAAGGAATGAATTTCAATGCTATAAATATTTTTCCATTCACTGCAATTGTTACATCATAAATATCACTAAGATACGCTGTATGAGAATAAACGGAGCTGACAATATAAGAGTTCACATTTCAGCACGGGATTCTCAACCTTCCTCTCCCTGTGTGCATCAAGAAAATCTTCACTGAAAAGATCTTCTCAAAAAATCACAGGCATATGAATCAAATACAGTCACCACCGTTCTAACTTTTCAGTTTTACATACATATACTGTGAAAAATAGTTTCTATCATAACACTGCTTGATAATTCAAGAAAAACTACAAAGCACTAAACAATTAACACTAATAAACACAAAAAACAGCACAGCCAAACTTACATTAACACTACTTGGGAGAAGTTTGGAAAGCCCACTCCCCCACTTAATGATGTTTCTTTGTATTTTCTATTAAATGGGTAAACAAACACATATGATTTGAAGCTTCTGCAGCAACTAAACACAATAAAATCTTCTTGGGCAACCAGCTACATCAATTCGTTACATGAAGAGACCAACGTTTCAGAAACCATCTCCGTCCCCATCATCAGGGTTCAGATTACAATGGAACCCTGATGATGCCAAGATTGTAATGGATAAATAAACATACTTCAAACCTGAGAACATCATATACATTTTGTTACCTATGATCAAAAAAGGTAAATTATTCAAAGCATTTTCTTGCAAACATGGCTCCATAATCTTAACAGGTTACCTGAAGGGGCCACAGCATACCTAAAAGTGGTGAAGTATTAAATGCATAAAAATGTTAGCATCACTTACACAGACTCCACAAAACATTATTACAATAAGATAATGAAAGATAAGATCATTCAAATAAGGTATTCTGTAAATTCTTGATGATAGAAACAAGAACTATAATTATACAAACCCGAAAAAGTGGCTTCTTCCAGAAGAGTTCTCCAAGAATGCAACCGCAACTCCAAACATCAATGGCAGGTCCATACCTCTCCTCGCCAAGCAGTAGTTCAGGGGGTCGATACCATAACGTGATCACCTTGTTAGTGTACGGACGCTGACGATCTTCTGCACTATACAACCGTGCCAGTCCAAAGTCTGCTAACTTGACTTCCCCCCTGTCAGCAAGAACAATTCTTAATGAGCTTACAAACCACAAAACACAAATCCTACTAACAGCAATAGGGTGTTAAAAATAAATACAGCCAACATTGCAAGGTTTTCACATTACAACAAACTCAACCCCCCATTTCTCTTCATACACAAAAGAATTTCTCAATCACAGATATGTAGGATTTAATTCTCAGAGGAACTGTAAAAATAACTTCTCATACACATACTCAAACCAAACAACTTCCTGACAAACACTAGCCCCTTCATTACTAAAGTCTTATTAAACTAAACTTTATGAGAATAAAATTTGCCAGGTGAATTTCATTTTGTTTTATACTACTCCAATACAACTTCATATAAAGTTCAAATAACTGTAACTGATTCTCTCAGAAATGGTCACTATGTACTGTCCACTGACCACGAGAAAAGCCCTGTGGGGGGAAATCGGTTCTGGTGCGGTGCAGGGGAATGTTTCTTATCAGGTGGACTAGAGGGCTGCTATTGGTGGGAAGTGTGACACGCCAGTTTTACACTACTACACACAGACTGAAAACATCAAGCTGTTAAGAGTAGTGTGTAGTGAGTGCACTTGTAATGTGTTCTGTGGGTGTTGTGATAATATTCTAGATTAAATGACTGTGCCACTGTGAGGCAATCTTAAAGCTATACCCATTAGAACACATGAAAGCCTGTTGTCTGTTGTTCGTTCAGTGGTTGTGGAACGAATGCTTTTAGGATGGGTCGTCACTCACAGCGAAATGTTGTGCATGCGCGTATATCAAATTCCTAGCAGGGATTTTCTCCTGGTCTGTGGACTGTACTGACAGATGCCATTAAATAAACTTACTAAACACATTATTTATTATTCTATACAACAAGATATTTGTTATGTGAAAATTGTTGCAGCAATGTGCTTATATTTACAATAAACTGAACAAGGTCAATAATGTATGAAAAATTATGAACACACATGGAAAATACATGTACTTCAAACTGGAGATCTCCACTACATTAATTTTATGTGATACATATCATTTCAGTGAAAATTAAAATTTGTAAACATACATATTCGAGACACAATGTTCTCATGGCAATGAAGATGTCCAGTGTTATAACTGAGAAAACCAACATGGATAAACATACCTGTTATTCATAAGAATGTTACTGCACTTAATGTCTCGGTGAAGGAAGTTTTTCTTATGACAATAGTTCAGTCCATCAAGTAACTGCCTCATTATCGATGCATTGTGTGCTTCATTAAAATTTACCATTCCTGACTCCAGGAGTCCCATTAAATCATGGTCCATGTACTCAAATACCAAGTAAAAAGATCCCTTGTCCTGAAATATACAAATGCATAAACAAAAATTATTAGTACTGTATGGATGCATAACTCAGTAATGAAGACAATAAGATAATATTTCTTGAATTTCAGTGGAATTATTTATAATTTGTTATATTTAGTGCCTAGTATCCTGTCAATTTTATTACGAGCATTTCTAAGGATTGCTCAGAGTTTCAACTGTTCACAAATGTTTTGTGAATTTGATCTGGTTCAGGAGTAAAGAAGAAAGAAAAATACTCTACACCTGTGTGTGTATGTATGTGTGTGTGTGTACACATATACATCAATTCCACTTTAGTTAAACAAATCTTTATACTTTAATATTCATGAAAACAAATTTTTGATACCACTGCCTTGTTCTACACCCTGCTTAATAGACTCTGTGATGAAAAGATTTCACACTCTGTAATAGTGTTCATTACATCGTAACTCTAATGAACTCAAATACTGTGACTTCTCAACAAGGACTATACCAGAAATAATTTCTGAATTATATTGGACAATCTGGACTACCACTTACTCAAATCTGAACGCAAAAAAATCTTCATTACAAATTCTGATTACATTTAACATTGGAACCACTCAATAAAAAATACTGGCCAATCCGGGATGCTGCTGTAGTAGAAGGGGGGAAAAGAGTTTAAGAAATATTACGCTCACATAACTGAAATATTTACCTTCCGAAAATCTAAAGCATCCTGCTTGTCTGTGACAATCTCTCTCAAGTTTACAATGTTCTTATGGTTCAGTTGTCTTAAGATCTTTATCTCCCTTACTGCTGTAATAGGAAAACCTTCTTTCTCATTTTCCAACCTTACTTTCTTCAATGCTACCAGTTCACCTGGAAAACACAAATAAAATACTCTTTCAATATCTGCTGTGGAGAACAAGTCAAAAAACTTGGACATGCATTCAAATAAAATTTAATAAAACTCAGTACAGGTTACCCTTGATTTGCGCCGATTCAGAATAACGCCACTTTTGAAACCAGAAAGTAAAAAAGTGAAAAATATATATTTTACTATTATTTATAACGTTTTACAATGTTTCTCATACTGATTCTTACACTAAATCGTAATTCTTACATCACTGATTTTGAATAAAAATTATAAATACAGTCACCTCTGGACTCATTGCTAAGTAGTTGCGAGATAATCTCCTAAAAATCCACCAACATTGTGCAACAGTTACGCAAGCATTGGTCACTCTTCACGGCAAGTCATTTGCGTTCAGTCTGATAAGAGGGTAAGAAAAAATGTGCTCAGTTCGCTTCTTGTTGACACACTGAATGTGCTGAAAACGGTGTGCTAAACGTGTTTGTGTTGTAGTTCGACCACTATTCTGCAGTAGCAACTTTTATATATTTACAAATTGTAGAAAAGCAACCATGTCTGGTAAGAGAAGAGAATGTGTTGCTAAAAAGTTGCGTAGGTCTATTGCGTTAGAAGATAAGATGGATGTAATTTGAAGAATAGAAGGTGGGAATACCCGTCGTAATGCATGCAGAAGTATGAAGTTGCCTCCTTCCACTGCGACTACCATAATGAAAAATTCATATAAAATAAAACAGTCAATGTAACAGGCTACGAGAGTAAGTGTGACGCAAATGAGTTATAACAGAAGTAAACATTTAGAAAGAATGGAGAAATTACTGTTACTGTGGGTGGATGACATAAATCGAAAAAACATCCTTGACTGAAATTGCTATCACGGATAAGGCGAAGTTAATTTTTGAGGAACTTAAGATAAAAGAGGATAGTAAAGAGACATTCTTAGGAAGCAAGGGCTGGTTTATGCGATTCAAATTTCGCACTAAATGTCACAGTATGAAAATAAGTGGCAAAGCAATAAGTGCAGATGCAAAGGCAGCTGCAGCGTATCAGGCCATTGTGGAGGAGGGTGATTATCCTCCTGATCTTATTTTTAATGTTGATGAGACAGGCCTGTATTGGAAGAAACTGCCTTCACGAACTTTCATCGCCCATGAAGAGAAGTCTGCGTCAGGTTTCAAGGCTGAAAAAGACAGGGTAACGCTTTTGATGGGTGCCAATGTCTCATCAATGTTTGGGTGCCGGGAACGCATGTCACTGACTTCCCATTGATTTATATTATAAAAAGAGTTTCAATTTACGCCGGTTCGTCCAGGAATGCATCCCCGGTGTAAATCGAGGGTTACCTGTACATCTATTTTGTTTACCACAGTAGCTTACCTGATCTTTTATCTTTCGCTTTGTATACTTGGCCATAAGTTCCTTCTCCAATCTGGGCAATTACTTCAAACACCTCCACACATCGTTCTCCCCAGTCTCTACCTCCAGTTGCCAATGATGCACTATTCTTTGGACCTCGGCGACGATGCAGAATCTTTGGCCGTCTAAGCTTTGGACGAGGCATGACTTTGTTGCTTGACTTGAGAGGTTTCTCAGGTACTATTACTGGTGGAGGTGGTGTCAGAACTGTATCTTCATCTGCACTAAGCTCTTCTGAACCAGGGACAACTGACAAGAACAAGAATAGACAGAAATCAGTTAATATCCACAGCAAAGCCTGATCAAAAAAGTATCATACTGAATACGTGAAAACTAAGGTGATGCACTTACAGGGATATTACATAAAAAATTTCTTACCTTTATTTCATCTTTTCCATTTTATGCTAAACTCTCATGGGAGAGAAAATACAGGCCACAGTGACATGTCTTGTCCATCATACATAATTTTTGATTATTTTTCATTATATATACAGCACATCAAAAGAAAACATTACAATAAGCTGCAGATCAGAAACTTACCTGGTGGCATTGGAAGGTCTCTGATACCCTTCCTTGGCGGAGTTTTATGTTTGTTCACAACTGGCTCAGGACTAGGTGAGTGACTTGGAGGAGAATCAATACTCTCAAAGTCACTTTGTCGAATTCCAGGAGGCATTGGAAGTTTGGTCAAGCTCTTTGGTTTTAATGCTTGTGGCACAACTTCTGGTACAGCAGGCTTGCTTACTTCAGCCTCAACAGTCAGTAGTTTTGGTTTGACAAGAACAGGTTCACTAACAGGTTTTACCACCGGAGGTTCTGAATCCATATGTATCACATCAGGAGCACTATTTGATAATGAGGCATCATTTGAGTCTTCATGAACAGGAGAGATGTCCATATTATTATCAGGAATAGCAGTTATGGCCCTAGGTGGAGTAATTTTCATATTTGTTTGCTGTCCTGATCCACTAACCATAACTGCATTACTACCTGGAGCTGAAGTTGATGATGAAATATTTGGATAATTGGAAGGTGGTGGTACTGTAACTGGATGTGTTGGCATGATGCCAGCAGATCCTGGTACTACACTGCTTGGGACCTGCTGCAGACCAGGAGGAACTTGAGAGTTTGGCACTACTACAGCAGTGGGAGAAGGATAAATAAAATTTGCTGGTGCACACACTGATGGATAGGCAGACTGACTTGGCTGCACAGTGTCACTGCAAGGTATTGGAATACTGTTCACATCAGAAGGTGTAATATATGTGGTCTGATCAACATCCACCAGCACTGCTTGAGACAATTCTGTACTAGCTCCTTCTTTCACAGGTGTACTCTCCTCTGGTTCACTGTCTTTATTTTCTTTCTTCTTTTCTTTGAGGGCTGCCAAACGTTTCATTGCAAGTTCCCTCATATTTTTATCTTTCACCAATTCTGCAAATAAACTTGTCTCACTCATTTTTGCAAGCCCAAGATCTTTGACTTTTGGGGTATGTGAAGATGAAGATGAAATGGGACTCCTAGGAGAATGAGGACTTCTAGCAGGACTTCTTGAGCGTAATCTGGAGTGTTTGCTGGGTGGAGTTCGTGGACTATGAGACCTCAGTGCCTTTGGCGTCCGTGAACGCTGCCTTGAAGAAGGGCTGCGAGATCGAGGTCTAAGTAGAGGACTACGGGTGCGAGCACGCTTTGATATTTTAGGGCGACTACGACTGCGACTGCGAATACGTGATGATAAACCACGTACTACAGTATAGCTTGGCGACCGACTCCAACGTCTGCTATTGCGGGACGCGTGTGGGGATCGTGATCGAGACCTGGTTGGTCTGCGCCAACGTTGAATGCTACGACTACGTGAACGAGTCAGAGAACGTGGCTCCATGCGTCGTATTCTGCAACATAAAATTCAAAATGTTATTTTATTTGTTCTGATCCAAGCACCATAATACAAAATATATGCCTATACAGATCACTTGGCACATTTTACTTTAGCCACTTTGTCCTTTAGTCACATAATGCAAGGTTTTCTTAATGTTGTAAAGAAGAGCAATAATATCTCAAAAGCATTATGCCACACTTATGGTACATTCCTTCGGCCTTTCAATATGCTCATAAGTCAGGTTCATTATTAGTACACAAGGCATTAATTACTATGCACACTGTAAGTATTATCACCAGATTTGTTTGCATAATAGTTGAACTTTTCATTTTAATTCTCCTTTGATTGCGACAATTTTAATGTGTGCAATATGTAAAGGTACAAAAGCAAGGAATTATTTTTATTTAATTTATATGACCATGTCATAATATGTGACAACAGCAACAACATTCAAACTGAATCAATTATAAGATCCACCTCTTAACAATATGTAAGTGAACACACAATTAACAAAATGTCATAACAGCACTACTTTAGCCAATTTAATGTATGTGTGTGTTTCTTTCTCTCCAGATGTCTGCAGTCATTTAGTAATGGTCTGTCAACTTCTGCAGTTGTACACCCCCTTTATGGCAGAAATTTTGGGACACATACCTTTGATCTTTTAGTCTATTCCTCTCCATACCTACAGACCTATAAGAAGAGATTCTAAGTTAACAATTAGATTGTGAAACATATTTCTTTACTTCACATTCTTCAAACTTTCTCAATATTATGAATGTAACACTATACTGATGCAAAAACAATGCATATATATTTTGTATGGCATATCATTCAAACAGAAAACACTTTATGTATATTTGTGACAAAACGTTTTCTTCTTTATAGTAAATGAACATTACATCTTACAAATTTGTTTATATAATGTTCAGATTTTTGTGCATTCAATTTCAGTAGTTCTTAATTTCAAATTGTTTTCTTTTTCCTGCATACAGGTATCCCTCATTACACACAATTAATTGGTTACTATAAATCACCACATAAAGTGAAATAAATCATGTAGAGTGAATTAATTTTAACACAGTTATAATAGGGACGCGTTCAAAAATAGAGAAATAATACATATTTTGTTTATGATTCAAAGACGCAAGCAAAATCTTTAATTCAGGAATCACAAGTAATGTTCTACATTTCACACTGATTAAAAGAATATAAATCAATGAACTACACAACATTGCTTCCAAACATTTAATAACAAATAGTGCAAAACTTACCTCATTGGAGAACGGCTTCTTGAACGACTGCTCCTACGTATTCGATTGGACTTATGGCTTCTATCTCGTTCCCTCTCACGTTCTCTTTCTCGTTCCCTTTCTCTCTCTCGTTCCCTCTCTCTGTCTCTCTCTTTCTCTCTCCTGTGACTTCTCATCCTATCCTTTCCATTTTTGCTGCTCTTCCTCCTTTTTCGGGACTGTGAACTCACACTTCGTCTGGACGTTGTGTGAACCGGAGTAGGGTGGTGAGTAATAGGAGATCGAGGACCTGGAGATGTGTTTGAAGGTTTCCACCTCACTATTTCTTCTTCCTCCAAAATACTATGGGACTGTCTTGGAACAGGGCTTAATGATGGTGTTTGCCTTGGAAGCATACTAGGAGACCTTCTATCTGTCGGGCTGGGTGAACGTCTCCCACTGTATCTTGGCTCCACTGCAGCCAGCTTCGATGAGCTCAACTTTTCATAAGCTTTTGGAGGTAATGGTGGAGTATGGGGAGAAGAAACTGGAGTACTACCACCTCTACCCCTTGAAGACCTTATAGAGACAGGAACTAAAATAGTTGAAGTCCTTGTTTGAGGTGACAAACTTTCTTCTGGTTCAGAAGATTCAACATCCATATCACTTGGCTCATGTGGAGGTGTGTTCCCTTCATCAATGAATGGTGGAGACTCTGGAGAAATCAATGCATTACTCTTTGTACAATCATCTGGAGAAGCAGATCTTGGCATGGCAGATGGCAACACTATTTCATCAGGAGATGCAGGATGGTGCCATGAATCTACCAACCGACTAGCGTCCACTATCTCTTCTCCCGAAATAACCAAACTGATATCATCTGACTGCGGTGTTAAACCACCAACATTTTCCTCTCCCATACCACCAGGAGAAGAGCTTCTTGAATGATGTCTGGATTTTCTTTTTCTCCTCCTGCCACTAGAAGAATTTGGACTTCTACTTGACCTGTAAGAAGTTTTCAACTTCCTATCTCGGTCCCGTTTATGTTTCTTTTCCTTTTTTTTCATGGAGCTGAATCGATGGCGACTACTGGAAGAATGTGCATCCTTCATTTTCCTATAAATGTCCAAAGAAGATGGGGAAATACTTCTGCCAACATGATGTTTTTCAACAGAAGGTGAATGATCATGACGTTTCCTATGCCTCAGTTCACTTCCCCGGGATGTAACTGAAGAAACAGATGCTCTACGTTCCTTCCGCTTACCACTGATTTTTGGCATGGAAATTGAAGGAGAAGGTGATCGAATTATTAACACAGGAGAAATAGCATGTCGCCCACTATGGCTCCGCCTGCTTTCACTGCTTCTTGATGGAGGGGAAGACACAACACGGGAATGCGATGAGAGTGATTTTCTGTCACTGTGATGTCTGTACCCTTTATCCCTATCAACATCTGATTCCACTAATTTACTATTAGCACCACTTAGTGATGCTCGGCCATGTTTATGCTGACTCCGACTGCTAGAGCCATGATGGAGTCCTGAATGTGGGGAGTTTGGACTCACTTCCCCCTCACTTAAACTAATTCGAGTACTCTCATCACTCTGTATCTCACCTGCTTCAGGACCTGAGAGATCCTCAGAACTTACATCTGAATATTCAACTAAAGGCTTTATGACTGATGATGCTACAGAAACCACTGGATTATCAGCACCACCGGAACTGCACTCTCTGGACCGTCGCTTTCTCCTATTCTTCTTATTATTTCCAGATATCCTCCCATGACTTCCACTATGTCTACTACGTCTACTTCTGCCTGACTCCATGTCCATATTTGTTTGAATGACAATACCATCTAGGTCACTTCCTGATGCATCCGATCTCTGAGTGTTGCTTGATCGACGACGATGTTCAATGATCCTTCCATTTCTTTCCACATCCCGACCACTTGGCATAGCACCTACTGAAAAAGATATGTGCTTGGTTGTTTTAAAAATAATTTCGCAAAGAGACAAACACAATTGTGCATCACTACCAACAAACACATTTACTCTGATGAAATATGATGAAACTTTCGAGCTAACATATTTAATTTATTCCAACATTATAACCACGCATACACACATTTTTACACGTCTAAACCTTTATTACTATTTATATGTGTGCGTGTATACCTTTCTACTTTAAATATACACAAAGTACTAAACATCACTTTTTAAATAATCACTCGCCAAACCTAAAAAATTCACTTTATTGTCATAGACTATTTTAGTATAATAATAAAGAAAAGGCCAGTGCATATAAAGGCTGAAGGTACTACAAAAATATAAATGAATAACGCACTTCATCGTATAAAAATTATATAAACATTCCATTCAAATAAAAACACATACATGCCCTAACCTAACTTACGTTTATAACTATTCACTTAAGTACTAATACTTCGCTTAAATCATAGATATTAATGGATTTTACCTAGTATTTTCACTTCACTTTAACTGCACATATATCAATTAAACGCGTCTGTTGTTTCCAAATGTACACTGCCACTACCCGTCCGCCATCTTACTTCCCCACAGTTCGTTTACAGGCATAGAAAGCTATTTTAAGATTTACAAAACACTCACAGCACAAAGCAATAATGCATGCAAATACAATAAACGAGTCAGTAAAATGTACTCACCAAAGAGATGGGTACTTGTATTCAGCCAGAAATTACGAACATCCTTCCTGGAGGACTTGAACAATATACACTACTCTTCATTCCAATCTAATAGTTCAATTATATTAGGTTCTTTATTGAATTATAAAGAAATACTAGCTGCTCGGGTATTGTAGTATGGTATTTTAAATGTCCTTTACTTCGATGTATAGATATTTTATTGGATTTAAGCGGATATATTTCCGATCATTTCAACAACATCATACAAGATAATTAGGCTTCGACCATTTGGTGACGTCTCTAGTGATGCCAACGGAGCAGGGAGAAATACGGTTAAATATAAGTCTATGAACAGTGAACACAATTTAGCTAATCCAGTTAACAGGTTTATGTAACTAAGCCAGATATTCCTAACTGATCACGGCAAAAAATAAGTCTCTAAAATTAGTTATACATAGCATTAAATAGAAATTCTACGGCACACAAGTGTCACTTAACAATGCTAAAAGTTTAGAGCAATCAAAATGTAAGTTGAACAACCTGACTACCACATCATACCAAAGGCCAATATATTGGAAAGATATTCCTGAGTTTTGCAATTAAGGCAATTTCTTGAATGTAATAATGTTATCCTCTAATTTATTTTCGAGATTTTTGTATTCAGCACATTATTGAAAGTCACATTATTTAGGTTACGACACAGAGAAATATATATAAATATGTCAAATGTGTAACCCAATCACATTACTATTGCATATGTTGAAGGGCATCTTTCCGTTGATAGAAAATGAGATGTAGGCACAGCTAATACCAACACAAACAATTGAGGGCAACTTGGGCAATAGGCGCTAAATACCCACGTTATTCTAATATGGCAATTTACTTCCTTAACCCCAACCAAATTGTAATAAGATTTGGAATATCTATTATTATAACATATTGTGACGTGTTGCCGTGAGAGCAGCACAACAATGTCAATAAACAGTTTAATTGTCTGTTTATTGACATTGTTGAGTTTGTTTATAAACATTGTTGCGTTTATTGTTGTATGTTCGTTTAAAAAGCCGATTGACAAGCGGCTTTTGAGGAGAGTGTGGAAAGTGCTGAGGTGTGAGTCGGATGTAGGAGAAGTGTGTGGTAGAGTCAAGTGAGTGGAGCCAACGAGCGGTCTGGTGCGGCGCTGGGTAAGGACAGGTCGGCTGCGTGTGAGAGCACCGGGTTCGTGGACCGTGGCGGCCGAGGAGCCAGCGTGTCCAGTGGGGGTGCTGAGGGCCGGAGGCTGCGTATGTGAAGAGCGCCGAGCTCGGGGGACCAGACAGACTCGAAGGACAGTGCGAGAGTATGTGTGTGTGTACAGAGACTCGAAGTGTGTTGTTGTAGTAGAGAGTTGACTGTAAGTGCAGACCTCTGTAAGTGATTTAATTTGACGTGAATAAATCAGGGGTTGACAATCAAGGTCGCAATACCGTCCCACGTTACAATATATTTATTACCTGCATTTTCTAAAATATTTAAAAAATGCATAGAAAGTAATTCATTATTTAAAACACAAAACATTACTATTTATTCACTGAAATTATTACGAATTTCAAACTAATTTTGACATTGCTACATTTCTTTTGTACACATTCTGAAAAAGGGCGAGATTCATGGTAGTGAAAATGGTGACAATGGTCTTCTGGCTTTTGGTACCATGTAGCCCTGAGAATGGAGAGAGTATGTTTTTTTGTAATGGGGGAATCTGCTGATAAGTCTGCATAGACCGAAACTCAGATCATCATCTTGTTGAATTCCGTTTACCCACAGATTACAGCTTCTTATTCCTTCTCTTCTGGAACATGCCATTACTTAAGATTTCTTTGTAAAATGCAAACAGTCATAGGTTGTTAACAAACAGTTCACAGCCAAATAAGTTTCTCCTAAATTTTGATAAAGCAAACTTTGTAACATAAGGAGCCAATAAATAAAATGTAGAGTAATTTGAAGTTATTTTGGACTGAAAATTCTAAATTCACTGATATATTGAGGCCTGAGGAAACTGCAAAACTATTGTGTAGTTGTACAATAGGTATCATAATTATGTAACTGTACCAATAAAACACTTTACTACAATCACAAAAAACAAAAGAATTTTGACATCAAGCTGCTGTATTATGCAGTCACATGATTCATGCTCAAATTTGCATGTGTTACCAGCTGCTGCAAGGAACCATCAGTTGTAATTTGTCAAACCTTATTTATATGTCCCACATATATTTTAATTTCCTAGTACAAATTGGAAACTGTCAAAGGACTTTATACACACATACACTCCTCTGAAATGTTTTTGTTTCCTTTTTATCTTCACATACCATTACAACCCAAAACATTCACTGCTGTGAGAATCTCAATTATCAAAATGTTTTTTGATCAGTGAACACCTGCTTTGCCATCCCATTTCAAAAACCAAACTGAGTCAAGCCAAAATCAGTAATATGGGATGTGGATACCAAGAAAACTGACATGAAAAGTGTGACTACCTTACTCCATCAAACATTTAGTCAATGAGAAATATATTTTGTATAATATCATCTGCAGCAACACAGAAACCAATCTGCATTTTCTCCCACCCAGCTACACTATTTCTTTTGTTAATTCACACATCAACTGGTTGTACAACTCTTTGATGTGTTACAAGAGCAATATTTCTGTATCTTATGCAATTTGCATGGCAACCTAGCAAGAGCAAACTACAACAGAAACTGTACTGGCGACATAACTGATGCTCTGCCTTTCAATGCAAGTCATGGCAAAGACATTTGGAAACATTTGCTTCAATCATTGTGTATTGTTATCACCAGACTGGATAATAAGGGTTAGTTTTTCTGAGATTTTTCTTGATGTTGGTAAAAGATGTGTTCAGTTCTAATTTGGCAATAAAATGTAAGTGCTCTGGCTACCGTATGTGTCTTGAAGTAATATCTGTGTGAAACTAGTGGTTTATCAAAGAGTGAAATATGTATACAGTAAGCATTAACCTCTTCAAAGCTGTTCACCATCTTGAATGTCAATTATGAAAATCAGGTGTTCTGTATGATGGACAACCAGTTACTTCAATCATGGTGTTGAAATCAACCCATAATGTAGCTTACCTAAGTATGGTGTTGCAAACTTTCATTTTGTCTATTATGTTAAGCAAGTTTCAAACAAGTCAATGCATTTTTCTCATATATTGCAAACACAAGGAATTGTAGGCAGAATGTGGGTGGGACTTTCAGGCATGCAGCAAACAGCAGGCAGGACTTTTGCTTGTACAGAACAGATTCTAATAGTTGGTTGCAAGTACAAGAGTTTATGAATTGAGAGAAAATCTTTTAATTCATCGGTTCAGAAAACACTAAAGACGCCAAGAATGTTGAATTATTTTTAGCTATATCTGTATATCCAGGACAACTTTTCAACAACACACACTGCCTTAGCCACATAAATATTATTTAAACCTTTGTGCTATATTTTAATATATGTTATTAAATATTAGAGGATGGATTTGAAGATTATGGATTTCACCAATTTTTGGATATTATTAATACCTGACAGAACAAACATTGTTCCAAAAATTCATAAATTGTTATATTGAGTTATTTGTTACAAATCAGGTTGTTTTTCCAGAGATTTTACGGACTACTGTATATTTCATACTTATCATTTATGACAACTCAGGATAGAAGGCATTCTGTACAACATTACAAATCAAATATCTCACTTTAGTCTTTAAAAATTTTTCCAACTGAACTTGTTATGCATCATATATGTCCAATTATTTTATATTAAAAATATGTATTAACACTGTAATAAAAATGTGGATGAGATTTATATACACTTTTAACAAACTGTTTCTTTTAGAAGTCTGTGCATTGGCCATCTGTCATATGAAAACTAACCACTACTGACAATTCAATCTGAGACCTTAGTATGACAATGTATTATACACTATATACAAATACAATGGAAATGTTGTTACAAAATTGTAAAAACTGGGATGTCCTTCATATATCACATATGTGCACTACCCATTAAAACATGTTACTCTCACACCGTCTCTAATGTGTGTACACAATTCAAATGCAATTACAGTGTTTGCAAACACATTAAATTAACATCCTTTGTCCCAATACTTGTGAATTATGATTTCTATGATCACTATTTAGTTTAAAATTCACCCTAAGGAAAGTTACATGTATATGTATATATAATGAAATCTCACTAAGTATGACATTTTCAAATTTATTGTGCGACAAATCTGATTTAAGCTAAATTCCTAATTTGACAAAAACATTTTAACTTCTACTCACACATTATTCCAATCAATGCAATATTTTATAATTTTTATGAATAAAGTTTCATATTTCATGTATTTTAAAATATTTCAAAAGGTTACTGCAATAAAAAATTGGACATGAAAAACTGTGCAAGCAAATATGTTACCAAGGCAGTTTTTGTTTGTGAAATTTAGTGGTCTATACATAAACAAACATAAAATCAAAAGAATTAAGAATTCACACTTCCTTGTAGAAGGAATGTAGTCAAACATATTAAAAAATGTGACATTACACTGTTTTTCAGACATTTCAATGCAACATTTTCAACACTTCTTGCAAGACTGTACAAGTGCACAGACACAAAGTACTTATTAGTATATATGCACTATAGTCATGTCAAAATGTCCTCTATAACATGGCAAGAGTTCATAAATAATTTCTGCCACATTTATATGTGCTTCTGGATATTGTGGTAAAACATGTTTTGTTTCTTCCTGTCTAACATTTATTTATCACAAGAAACAAATTTGTATACTCTTCACAAATATCGTGTTTTCCACTTTTAACATTTAATACATTCCTTACCATCAATGTAAATTTGTGGCTCAATAAAACTATTATCATAGGCTACAATCTGAAACCTACAAAATGACAAGAAATTTGGTTTCTGGCAAACCTACTATGAGGCACCCTTGAAATTTCATCAACACGGAACCAGATCGTGGCCGTGTCACTTTGCAAAGTTATTCAACTCAGATTATGCTGAACACCAGTAGCAGATTTGTCACATTTGTTATGCTGTTCAATGTTTCCAACTTTTAGTAAGTACACTTAATAACAGAGGCAACAAAATAATGAACATGTCAAAACTAACAGTAGCACCACAATGAATGCGACCAGCTACAATGAATATAACAGACATTATCACATACAAAGACATAATAAACTGTGTAATACCAAAGAAAAACACAATGTGAAACTCTATGTGTAAATACTGGTTTCTGTTTACATCTTAAAAACTAATTTATCCACATCCAGAATTCCAAGCATAGATCCACTAAACAGACTGATAACATTTTAAATTATTTTATCTTTTAGAAAAGTCATAAAAGTGAGAAATTTGTTTACTGGTCAAGCACATTATCAGCATTTCTAGGAATCTGCTTCATGGAGTAAGTTATTAGTTCATATAATTTACAAAATTTTACCTTTTCATTTAGCGTGATATATACAGCAGGAAAATGATGTAATGTTATTGTTTCACTGTAGCTGAATCACAATAAATGCTCAGAAATAAAGGTAGTTGTGCTAACGGTGTAATGTTCATTAATTTACATGTTTCCAAGAACACAATGGAAACAACAAGAATCAATTCCTTCCCTCCAGCACAACTTAAATGGAAAATAATGCAGTGGAAGGAACTGAAGTCATTTATATATCCTAGATACTGTATAGAACTACAGATGTTAATCATCACTTTTACACAATACAGCACATTTTCGAGCATACTAAATTTATATACAATTTATTTTACAGTAATATTTCAGATTCAATACAGTATAATTATTTAATTAAATAAGTCAGATAATAAAATGTTTATAAAAAAGGAAAGGCAAAAAATGTATAATAAACAGGGTAGTAATAAAATATATGAGAAATGGAATGAGCAGTATCATTTTATCATCTTCCCTACATGCCAGTTCTCCTGTCCACATTTCTGCCAACAAATGAAAGAATGACACCATAAACATGATGTCCTATGTCACTGGTGCATGATCACAAATCTCTGCTCAGAATTCTAGTTCTTCCATGGTGCGAGAGAGACGATTGTTGTCAATACGACGTCTCTGACTGCGTCGCACAGCATCTGCCCGCCTGTAGGGTTCACTTTTGAGACCCAATAAAATGTCTTCCAATGCACCATTATATACTTCATCCTGCTGTAGGAGTTTCTTTTCTTGTACAAGTCGAGTTTTGCACTTCAATTCATTTATCACTGCTTCCTGTAAGAGGACAACCATAAAGTTGTATCAAGAACCTATGAGAGTATAAGGCTGGGAAAACAAATTGAAATTAAGAGAGATATTTCTTTAATAATAGAAGTCTAAAAGCAAAGGACATACAGATTCACAATGGATCTTGTACAGAACATAATACTGCACTGTTTCTCCCAGCTTATTCTTATTCTGTGCTCTGAATATTCATAAGTTACACAGGAATAATTACAACCTAGAATTCAGAAGAAGAAAAAATCAAATGCTTTGGCGTATAGAATATCATTTCTGCTTCATATCTAACATTCCCAGGATAAAATCTTGGCTCAGAGACCAGCATTTCCAAAAGAACATTAATGGATTTTCTGTTACTGTTGGTAAAGGCTAGGTCAGTACTTCAAAACAGATTATCTCCATATTATCCATCATGCCACATTGAAAGAGTGCCATAAAAGAAATCAAGAAATAAACAGTACACAATGAGAGAAATATTGCATTCAGAACAGCAACTTGAAAAGATGATATAGGTAACTTTAAATTCTTCAGGATGCAAATTAACTTTATGTCTATTAAAGGTATATATTACCCCCATCAAACAAATGTATTCTATAAACTGACTGTTCTTTTGTCTGTATGCTGCCAAATTTTTTTTATATACTACTACTACTACTCCATGGCACTACAGCTCTTTTGTAGGGCCTTGGCCTCCTTAATGACTTTCTTCCATACCAATCTAACTTTCTGTTAGATCCACCAGGATCTTCTTGTATTAGGTTTCTGTACAATTAGTTTTTCCAGAATGTTAATTACCAACACCATACTAGTTAAGAAAATCAATATGCAAGTTCACAGAAACAGTTATGCATGCTCAAAGTCAAATAGATGGTAGTTAAAACAATGGTGGTTAATCCCAGGGAACTACATCAACCTTGTATGACTTGAGGTTTTAACAGTGGTGAGTATGAATATTTCTGTCTTCTGGGTTTTTGCTCTGTGTAGTCTGGTCGATGTTTACCAACGTTTCAGAGGTCATACTGCCTCCGTCATCAGGGCGATGAATGTGCCAATCAGGTGGGTGGGGCTAGGTTTATAGGAGCCGGACCATGAATGGAGTATCCTGCCCCTAGACAATGGGAGCAGGTGTCAAATCAGGCGTGGGTGGGGACCAATAGGAGTGCCCTTACCACAGGAAAACATAATGCATCATCATTATAACGATTAATTTAATCATACTTTTAAAATTTATATCTCCTTCTGCTCTTGGCAGAAAGATAAAAAGAGCAAGCCCAAACTAGAGTGCAAAGAATACATAAAACCAGGATAAGGCTACAGAATAAGGAAACAATAACAATGTATTCCTCTGAACAAAATGGTAAAATTAGCAAACATAAGTACAACAGAAAAGTAGGAATCATATAGAAAATGTGTGGGGAAGAAACCAACAACCTAAGCAACATTTTATATAAGAAAGTCACTTTAACTAAAGAAACTGTGTGGAAAAAAGAAAGAGACAACATACATTACCTCATAATTAATCAGGGAATAATAATTATGTAAAGGCATCCCAAAGCCAGCAGTTAATTATAAAACAAGTAAAATCATAAAGTGTTGAAATTAATGTCAGTAATGCCACATAATTTCCATAAGAAAATGTAACTGCAATACTTGTTTTACTGCAGTACAAAGTTCCAAAAAATTTCAATACAATGGTGCAATGGCTGTGAACACAAATTTTTAGAAGTGATTGCATGCCACCTGAAAACCATTTTATATTGAAAGTTCCATCTTTGACCAAACATTTTTTCATAAATGACTTACGAGTTTTTCAACCAGGTTTCCAGTCTGTTATGATAGTGCTGTTAACACATTCCACTTGTTGTTACGGCAGTGACTAGGCTGAATAGAGCGTTGGGACTTCAAAACAAAGCAATAATAAAAAAAGAAAATTTGCCCATTAACAAATACAATGCAAAGCAAAGCTCAAAGACAATATGAAAGAATTTTTTTTGTATATGTATGAGCAACAGATTTAAAGGGCAGGCAACAACTACAAATATGCACAAAGACAAGCTACAAGAATAATGTAAGACTTGACAAGAATAATAATATATCGCCACAGTTCTCTAAATTATGCTTCTTTTGGAACACAATGGCTATATTTATAAGAAAGTGTTGAGACATTCATTTGCCTTGTATGAAACTTTCTATTTATTCTTGTTCATATTTGCACCTGCATCACATTTGTCACTTAATCTCTACCAGATTCAACCACTACAGCTCCCACGCAAGCAAAATACCACCTTCCCTCTGAGACCTAAATTACTGAATTTAATGTAAAATATAAAATACATTCACACACATAAAATCTTTCAGTTTTCTTTGTTTGTAAGTGGAATTTAATGGAAGACTATGAACATAATGCATGCACCACTAGATTTGCTGCTGAAACCGAAATCACCATGTACTGGTATAGATAGTTTCCTTTTTATACTGGTATGGGTGGGTTCCAATCATAATATTCAAGTACAGAATAATTTGTATAATTACATATCAGATCAAGGTAAAAGAAAGAATTTAAGTGTAACAGAAACCTGGTACAGGGCCTAAGTACAATGTGTTATTTATTTCTATTAATAATTATGTACACAGAGCGTTGCAGAAAATGACCAAAACACAATGCATAGACAGAGAAGTAGGTACTGTTTCCAAACTTCATCTGCAAGGCAGAAGTCTGGTATATGACACATTCATCTTGTATAATATACATATTATCACAGCTACACATGTCCTATTATGTTGATACTAAATGTCCCTATATGCAACAATGTACCATGATTACATCCTTGATATGTTGAAGCAGATCACACATTTCCTCCTATACTCTTCATTCTTCAACATTTTGAAAATAGCCACTTATACCTAGCCAAAGCAAACAAAGTTGTGGATAATATAGCAGCTAGAAATACAGAGCAATTCTGAATAACATATAGTTATTAATTTAGAGACATACAGGAAATAACCAATCAACTGTCAGCTATGTCCATTGGATAAATGAAAAGAAATTCCCCCTAACAGCATTACATCCACAAACAAACTCTCATCAAATAAGACCAAACGTGGCAAGAACATACGGCTTCCTTGGTAGAAACTGACTCACTTCGCTCTAGGCTAGCAGACCAATAACCATAAATGCTGAGAGACAGGACGAATGATATGACTAATATGGTAATGATTTTGACATACAAGGGCTGATCAAATTTGACACTGAAATTTCACAGTCATAAAAGAATAATGTGAATTGGTGTCATTTCTACACATCCATTTTATGGGATGGGAAACGTGTGAAAATGTAGGGGGAAGAGTACCTAAAGAAAACTTTCTAATATGAAAAAATGTTCTGCAGAACTGGTGGATAAACATCTGGTGCTGGACAGTGTATGGTCACAAGTGAAGAAAAGCAGCTCAGTACACAGGTACATATATGCAGCTCCTCCATCTGATGGTGTTACGGTGACTACCATATTACATGGCAGGAAAAGTGCTCAGCCCTAAATTCAAACAACCCCATGCTTCTGCTCCTCATGGGTTAATCCATGTTGCTACTCTATATAGCATTCACTGTCACTCTGTGGATTTAAATGACTACACAGACTCAACATGCTGGTTGATAAAGCAAAGAAAAACTGAGAGAAAATAGAAAGACAACATCCTGAAAGAACAGCAGTACCACACAGTCCAGTCTTAATCAAATCTGAATGACCTACAAGCACAAGTTACCAAGCAATTACAAGCAGTGTTTGGCAAGTTCATAAAATTACTGTTCATTACATACGGCACACACACGGAAGGAACTGATTAGTATATTCAAAAGATGAACCATACATACAATATTAGAATCAATCACCAAAGAAGGAAACGTCCTGGACAACTACATTTTCAATGTCACAAACACTTAGCCATGAATGAAATAGCAGACTACTGTACAATGAAACCAAAAGCTTCTATTAAAGAACAAATAATCACAATTCATGCAATGCACACTATATTATAGTTCACAAGATGGAAAAGTGAAGCATAAAATGCCACTAGACAAGGATAGGATATTATATATTTTATGAAACTGAAGTATAAATAATTTCTTCCTCTTTTGCAATTTTCTCATTGAGCCCTAAATACAAAACACATCCACATTCTATGCAGCTTTCAATAAAACTTTTAGGCATTTTTGAAACTGCATGTCAAAATCACACACATAATAAGCATCAAAGTTCTTCACTGTGCAAATGCTAGTGAACACTAATGTTATCAGTTCTAATTTGCAACACTTAAATGTTTCTGATAGAATTAATCACTGGTTAGATGACTATAAAAACTAAAATTTCCAAATATATCCAAAAGAAAACAAATTAAAGTAATGGGTTGGTCTTCTAGATAGTAATGCTGTACAAACTTCTAGGTACATACAAATGTTTTGGGGCTGAAGGCCTGAATAATGAGACAGCATGTTCCTATGAAACGTTGGTATCTACTTACAAGTCCACATGATGTTACAACCCAGAAGACTAACACTGACATCCTCACTGCTGTGGGAACCCCAAATCTCAATAAATTGTTTTAACTAAAATTCATAATTAAAGTAAAGTAAAGTTACTACCTGCATATTATTAATACTGATAAAGACTGATATTAAAAAAGAATAAAAGCACAATTATCAAATAAGAATTCTGGCACAATAGCAAGCAGTCCAAACCTGAAACCACGAATATGATTTGTTTCTTGCTCCCATAACTATATGCCTGTTATGACTTGATAAATAAGGAAGTAAATCAGAAGTTGCAGGCTTGTGCATTCTTCAAAGCCATGTCAGCTGTTACTCAAATCTGTGTCTAAAAGGTAACATATTATATCTGCATACATTTCTTAAGTCACACTCATACTCACTTGCTGTTTCTTCTGGTTCAACTTATTGCGCTTCATCACTTCCTCATTGGGTTTATTTAGTGCCTCCAAAGCTGCCTGCTCAAGTCTTCTTCGCTGTTCATTTTCCTGATCTGCAAGCTGGAGAAATATTGAATTCCAAATTAATAAATAAACATACACACATCATCAGAACAGTTTAATGTGTTAATTATTTTTTGGCTGAAATATGCAGAAATAAATCAAAATATACTATAGAAAGGTAAGCATCTACCTTCTCTAGATCAAATGTTTCCAACTTATTTTTTAAATGGGTCACTTTGCCAACCAATACTATGCTGGACTATCAAATCCAACATTTTTTTTAAAACCAGAGCAGCCAGTACATAAATCTACAACATTTTTGCGCTGAAGAGGAGGAAATTGGGTAAATTAAGACATTTCCAGCCAGTATCTTGCCAGCAGGACATACTTATACTTTTAGTCCTACAGTAGATCAATGATACATAGTTTGTGGAGGGGGGATTTAGAGGGAGGGGAGGAGAGAGAGAGATCTGAATGGAACTCCTTTGAACTTATTAAGTTTATATTTTCTACTAAAGCATTCTGGGTTTAGAAAATAGTATGTAAATTTATACAAGGCATGGAATCCACTATCTAAAATTATGTAAGAACTTACTTTAAAGGCACGGGCAAATCGAACAAGCAGTGAGAAAAATGTACTGGCATCAGCTGTGCGTGGAGATTCACCAAAGTATTCGACACATTCTCGGAAAGCATCTTGAGCAGTACGACCATCAGCCTTGAGTCGTCTAAGCTTCTCTTCAGAATTTGCAAGGAAATCTCTCAGCACTACACTCTGACCACTACCACGTTCCTTCCCACTCCCTCGCAGCTCCGCTTCTTTACGTACCAAATCCATACCTTTCTCAAGCTCATGAATGTCTGTCACAATGTTCTCCAGGGACACTATAAACACAAACCATCCACAGTACTCTTATAATGAATTTATTGACACTAAGCTCGAAACTTAGAACTCACCTGAGCCACACTAAAATTACAATTTTAATTTATAGTTTTTGTTGAAGGTGTGTCATTAAACTGGTGCATATTACTGGATATTTTCCTTCATCACATACCATAAAAATTCTACATTAGCATTACAAGCCATGTAGGTAAAACATGGGAAGAAGATACACAATAAAAACATGATTCAGAATGTAAAGGTCTACTTCTAATTAGAGCACTATGCATATATTGAACAAATCTTTCCTGCAGTAAGCCCCCCCCCCCCCCAAGTAAAATATTTAACAAGATTATGATAATGGGATTAGAACAGCAAACGTTTAGAATACGATAAAACTTATTCCACATTCCATTACATGAAGTGTTGAATCAAGAAGATGAATTCACAACTAAACTGGAATCACTTACCAATGGCAGCTTTATCAATGTACATGAGCTCAGAGTCAAAGTTCAACAGCTCTGGAAACTTATGTCTCACTGTGTCAACAATATAGTGAAGAAGGCACATCCTCTTGTCTGTGGATTTGGTGTCAAGTAATGTATCAAGGCTCTGAAGCTTGAACCCATAAGCTGGTCCACGCTTACTGCTATTCAGGTAGTTTCCAAATGCAAGGATTATCTCCAGCACCCTACGGAGTTTTTTGGAGCTCTTCACTGAACTAGATGCAGATATGATAGCATGAATTTGCTGAAAAGAGATATAGTGAAATAATTAAAAATAAATGTTGTACACGTGAGACTTCAGGTTCTCACAGCGATGAGTATGATGGGATGTTGTGCCATGTTGTCTGGTAGCCAGATGTTTCAGAGGTGCTCACTGCCTCCATCATCAGAAGACAAGCTACCTTCAAGAGTTACAATGATCAAATTGCTCTGAATAAATAATCATGAAGTGGACAGTGAATTCAAGTATTTTCTGAAGTGTGTCAAATAAGTTCAATGAAGTTTTCTTTTATCAATCTAAGTAAGCACTAAATTGATTCTTCTGTTTCACTCTTTTCCACTTATTCAGATACAGATTCTTTTTTGACAGTACTGATGACATTCAGCATAATGAAAAATTACAAATGACTATATACATGGACCAAAAGGAAATGACTATTACTTATTTTATGATACTAGGTACTATCTCACCATTTCTTGGAGTCAGAATAGCTGGCATTTAATCTCAGTTTTAACCAAAGGACTAAAATATATGATACACAGTGCATTATCATGACATGATTTTCTCCTGTCAGGCCATACAAATGTATGAAATATTTTTCATTTATAAGCTTGTGGAATGTATTAAAGAGTTCATCTTCTATATAATTCTATACCAATTCACAAGCATATAATTCAAGTCACCTTTCAGATGTCTTCTATGTAATAAATATCTAACTGCTCATTAGATTACAAGGCATGACGGTAGGAAATGAATTTAATTTGTTCAAGATACAGTTCAGCTGCAGGGTGTTTAGGATTTATTCAGGCTTCTTAAAAACATTACAGATAAATCCAAAACAAAGAAAGTAGTACAATTAGCTTCTCAGTATGGACTTAGTAACACAGAGGAGGAATCATTATGAGCCTTTTTGATAATTTGTAACAAACTGTGCAATACTCACTGGAGTAATGAGGTGAATATTATCAAAGAAGTTGCCAATGTAGCTCATAATGCTAAGTTTGGCTGATATCCTTTCTACTTTCCCCAGTTGCAGCAGGAACTTATCTTCTTCTGTCAGTAAACTCACATTCTTCTTTGAGCCCACATATTCTCTGTAGGCCTTAGTCTGCACATAAGAGAACAAGGTGGTCAACAAATAATCCCTTGCAGAGACACAATTCTGGGAGCACATGAGTGTATCTAGTTCAGTTGGAGGCCAATTTTCTTATAGATGAAACACACAATAAAATTCTATATGGACAAGAGGAGAATAACACCTACATGCTGAAGTATTCACTATTATAATTGTGGTCAAATTATATGGATTTTGAGATTCTTTTTTGCTCACTTGTTGCCCTATACATCAGACTCTGCTACTTACATTTGGTATTCTGAGTCAGTACTCATTCTGATTCTGATCTTCTAGGTTGTGATGTCACATATTCTTGTGGGGAAATATACTGCCTCCATCTCCAGGGTACAAGATGGAAGTTGTTCTTTCAAAATATTGATATGAGTAATATTAATATAAAATGTCTGCTAACATCAAAATATATTCATTATTAATAGTGTCAAACAAATTTAAAAGTAAAGATAAGGGGGGAAAAATTACCTCTTGGTCAGTCGGCACCATTCTCTGAAGAATTTCCACATTTTCCAGTGACAGGAGCTTCAGATCCAGTGAATTTACAGCAGCAATCACCTTTTCCACAGGCATCTCCATTTTACGCCTTGATATTGCTGTTTGTTACAATTTTAAATATAAGAATTTTGTTTGTTACACAACTTTAGGAATTATACAACAGTAATGTAAGCAAGGGGTCAGCAATCAAGTGTTCTCACATATATGGGTTACATTAACACTAGGTTTGAATATTCTGTTACTAAATAATCAGATCTAATGAAGATAACATTTTTACTATTAGTCACACAAAAAGCAATGTGCAAACAATAAATTTTGAAATCTTTCGAGATAGACTGACCCCACGCTTTTCATCATTATTCTTAGAAGATGAAAATGGTACTTACCAATATTCCTGAGCCGCGTGTGCTCAAGTAAGGAAACATTTTCTGTACGTTTAAACCTCTTGCTGGGAAAACTGGAGAGTCCATCCACATCAGTATCCCCATTGGTAAATGCTCCACCAGTACCAATTTTAAATCTCTCCTCAAAATCACTGAAGTCTATTATACTGTGCAGTCGATCATCATCTAGCTCATTGAATATTGTACCTCGAACCTGGAAAATGGAAATCACATATTTGGACCTATTAGTAAATGACTTGTTTTTCTGAACACAGTAACAATATTGAGCCAATTCCATGGTTTACTCTAGAACTATCCTATGTTAAACAATGTTAATACAGTCAGACCTGTGTTAAATGATGCTCTTGCTGTTGTAACTTATGCCTCCAATTATGGCTTAATTGACCTCCCTAGTCATAATGGTAGCCTTGTTTCCCTCACAAAGTTTTACCTTTGTCAGCGAGATGGGAAGCAGGAGAGGCACATGAGAAACATACTAAATTCAGCCACTTCTGAGCCTGCGACATTAAATGCAAAAGTCCAGCATCTTAATCCTAGGTAAGCAGCCTCCCCTCCCTCCATTACCATATATAGCTGGGTTGATGGGCAGGCTGATCAATTCCAGGCAAGTCTTAATTGATAAGCTAAAAAACTTATATTAGAATACAATTCAACCATATATTTCATATATTTAGGAAGCTCTGTTATAGATCAGGTGCTAGTCGCTGGCTTCACACAGCGGAGGCCTGTATTCATGCCCAAGAAGTCCACATGTGATTTGTTGTGGACATAGTGGCACTAAGATCAGGTTTTCTCCAAGTACTTCAATTTTCCCCTGTCAATATCATTCCACCACTGCCCCATCATCTACATCTGGGAGCTGGACAATGAACCCATTAGAGGCCATGGTTTCACAGTCTCCTCCCTTTGTAGCAGCAACAGGAACACCACCAGAATATTTAAGAACACACTTTCGTTGGATTAAATCTGGTAACACACCTACCTGATTGGGTTTAAGTGCTATCCAATTCAGTGTGGGAAGCTTGTACTTAGTCTGAACTTTTCTCTTGATGGTCATAGCACCGTCTGGAGCTTGCATCATTCCAGCTGGTGGAGGAGGTGCAGGAACTGGAGGACCACGTGATGAAGACAAGGGTGGTGGTGGAGGACAGGGTGGTGGGGGAGGAGGAGCAGGTGCTGGTGAGGCAACAGGAATCAGTGGAGGGGGTGGAGGTATGGGGGCTAATAATGGATTTGTACTATCACAACTGGAACTGCTTCCTAAATTCACAGAAACAAAGACTGATATATTATTGAAATAAAGAAAGTGTAGTGTGCATTCAGATTCAAAGAAAACAACTGGATGTATATGTGATGAAAATAATCTTGCTGTAAATAGTATTGGTCACCAATGCCATGGGCCACACTGTACAGTAGTATCCTTGTGTATATAGTGTGTACATTTATATCTGTGAGTGAGGTTACACAGAACAGAAATATGAAACTAAATCACAGCATACCTCTGGGTAAGGTACGTGTAAGAGTCTCCAGCTCCATAATCTTGCTCTCTAACATGGATTGTCTGTTCTGAGACTCCTGCTGCTGCTGCATTACAGCTCGACGCAATGTATTCACCTCCTCGTCTACTTGCCGTCGACCTTCAAGCAGCTCATCCCTTTCTGCTCTTACTGCTCCCAATTCTGTTTCCAGTTCTGCCAATTTTGCCAATGATTCCCCTTCCAGTTCAGCTAATCGATCATGGGCCTGGAATAACAAGAAATTATACTGTCAACTGTTCGTGCATGAGAGGAATATATAATGTTAATCCTGCTCTTTTGGGTGCTGGCACTGCATGGAAATGGGCTGTATTGCTAACATTTCCGAGAAACACGCTCTCTCCATCACCAGGGCTGACTTCACATGGTGCCAGCATCCAAAAGCAGGTTCAATATTAACAATGAATCACTCTTAAAGCCTCAAACCAGACAGATATACATGTCCCAAGGTACCATAATATCAACTGTCAATGACTACACCAGTGGAATCACAGTATAATGGGCTCTGTGTCATATTAAATCAGAGTAATAAAGTCAAAGTCAAGCACACAAGGTTTTGAGAAAACCATTAAATTTAAAATATTTTTTCTCTGTACGTTATCTATATAACATCTGAGGTCTACATTCATAAATATGAAGAAATAGTTTTTAAATTGTAAACTAACTGGCTGTGTTGCAGGCCAACTTAGCAGCTAAAATAAAAAAAAGCACAACTAAAATGGTTTAATTTAAGTAAAATTAAATTATCATAACTGCTCCCCATATCACGGACTGCAACTCACATGTCCGAGCTCATCCTCCAGTTCAGCTACTTTCTCCAGTGCAGCAGTCTTTGTCTCACTATCTTCCATAAGAGCAGCAACATCAAATACATTGTCCAAATAGGCAGAGATTTGCACCTGGCCAAGAAAATAATACCAAATTCATATTTAAAACAATAATTTCTATAATTCAAAAAGTAGTTATACATATTCCAAAGATGACAGTGGGGAATCACTAACGTTTTGTAATAATGGGTCAGACAAACTGATGTTTTACAGGAATGCTTCACACACATGTGATGATGAAGATGGTACAGACAGTGAAGCTGTTGTCATCATTCCCTCTCACTGCATTTTTGTCTTATCATGCTGTTAAGCAACAATTTGTTTCTCTATATATTAATTATCATTATAAATAAATTTTGAAAATTAACCTAGCCCTCTTCATTGTCATAGTAGACTAATTATTATATAGTACAATTCATTTTGCTTTCCTATTACTTGTATCCTGTTAACTCAGAAACATTTTCTATAACATTTCAGTTTACTATCCAACTATTTACATTCTTGATAATTACTGGCTAGCAGAAAACTTTATAAGAACTTGTTTGCTGACATTCTGTTTAAAGGCAATGCAGCCAATCTATAACATAAAATTTAAAAGCATGATTTAAACAAACCTTATGTAGGCACGTAATATTTGGTGCAAACTAAAAATAAGAGCTGAGGGGAACATATATGGGGAAAAAGGAATGAAATGATTAACACAACTCAAACATTCACATTGTGTGAGCAGATTTCATACATTGGGTTTACCATCAATATCAAACAACAAATTACGCACCTGAAGTTCTTCACTTTCTGTGTGTCTCAGTTTCTCTAAGTAGTCATCAAGTCCAAGTTTTGTGAACTCATACTGGAGGTGAACACGAAAATTCATGTCTTCAACTGAATGCACCACAATATTAACAAACTGCATGCAAGCCACCTGGAAATGATCACATAATTTTGGAAGTATTCTATCACTATAAAGACTGCTATCTTTTTATCACTAATGAAAAAATTATATAAATATACTATTATAAACAGTATCATTGAAGCAAATTTAAAACTTCTGAGTGAGTCAGTATGATATAAACTGCTTGCGTTGCTTCCTTACAGAAAGAACAAAATTACAAATGTATAATGTTTAAAACATTATCAAATGGGAAATTTTGCTTTGTGCAGTGGTGTCATTTGGAGTGAAAACCTTAAGATCACAAAATCTAGTTTTAATGCTGGGTCACCATGTAACTAATTATTAAATTTTCATATCTTATTTAACAGAAAATGAGTGGGTGTGGCATAGTAATTACCATGACAATAAAACAAAATGTGTTACAAAGCATTCTACTGAGGGAATCAATTAGAAGTCTCCTAAATTTCAGTATAACTTGATTTGTATATTTTCCCATTAATAGGGAAAAAGGGGAGGGGTTGCCAATTATTTAAAAAAAATATAAAAATGCCTGCAAAATAAAGAAAATTCCTTACAAAAACTATCACTCTGACCTGCAGTCAATTAAAATCACAAAAACGGTGTCTTTCTCTTACATGCTATTTGCTTGTATTTACCATGAATTCTATATGGAAGACTTGGTAGTTAATAAAGTATTCCATAAGTGTGTGGAAGCGGCGTGTCTCATGGCACACCTCCTTGAAGTTGTCAAATGCTGACAGGATAATCTCATGACCACCTTTGACTAGACAGATTGCTGCAAGCAGCTCCAGAACCAATGCTTTTGTTCTGCAAACAAACAGTCACAAACTCTTAACAAGATATGTGAGATGAATATAAAATTTTATAATCTAATACAAATATAAAATCATATACTAACCTAATACAATCTGTTATCACCTCGCCCTTTTATAAAACCATTAATTTTCATTAACTAAAAAAATTGGTACAATGTACATCTATTCTGCATCCTAAAATATGGTTATGAAGTTCATAATTTTGGAAATACATTGTTATAATGAGTCTCACCTGTAACGCAATCTCATGCTATGGACTCAAGAAGAAATGTGAATCTTGATTAATTGGCTTATATTTTTTTATCACATTGTAGCTATTGTGAAATGACAGCGTGTTTGAAATTATTCTTGCCTGTAGCTTTTAGTTTTTGTCCCCAATTACTAAGTAGAGAGCCTGCAACTGTTTCTCTAACATACCTCAGACTTTTGTGCATAAGACTTAAGGCAATGCAGTTAATAGCTTCTCGATGCTGGATAACCATGTTGAATCCATACTATAACAAAGATACAGACATTATACTAAATAATAACAGTATGTAAACATTTTTGTATGAAGATATTACAAAGCATAATGGGATATATATAAATAACACAATAATGATCCATAATGTTGCCCCCTTTTCTTGTGAGGCAAAGATTTCAAATTATCCCTCTTAATTACAAAAATTCTGACATTATAATTTGATTTATATAACAAATAGTACAGTTCCACTAATTTAAGTGTTCTCCATGGATCACTCCAAAACATGACATTAGTATTAGTATTACACTGTTCACTAAATTGGCCAAAAAAACACAAGAAGTAAGATGTTTTGACTGATTAAATTAATGAGGGATGGATTGGAAATATCTTATAATAGCTAGATAATCCAGATTTGCAAAAAGATTAACAGATAAGAACATTTAACACTACATTATTCCACAGAATACAACTGAAAAACAGTTAATTCTAAATAATTACCAACTAAATAAACAATAAGAGTCCTTATTATTAAACACTGTATGTGTGTGCAAACACGTACAAAAATGTACCAAAAATATTTCACATGTTTTAGCTACAGCATCTTCATGGAAACATTCCATTACCTTGTTATTCATGATAGCACGCAGACACATGATACAGACATGAATGTCATCCTTGGCTTCACCCATGTTAAGCTTGGCAACATGTCGTGAACGTCTGCGCACACCTGGACTATCCAATATGTCCAATGCTGGACGAAGGTAACCATTATTATGGCCTGGACTGCTTACAGAAGCTGTAACAATTAATCTACCATAACTGACTGCTTTCTTAAGCATACATTATGTACCGTGCAGTGCAAAATGCCTTATGACGATCATCATCCATTTTTCCTTGACATAACATCAATAATGATCTCTGAAAGTGGGTTCTGATCAACCCTTTACAGTGTTCACTAATATCACATGCTTTAACAATTAGAAACTCTCCATTTTGCCCACAGAGATTGCTTGTGGGTTGTTTATTTCAAATAAACAGCAATTCCTTTCCCAAACAACATCAATCAACTCATCTATATAATGGAGAACAATGAGGTAAGAATTGATATTCAAAGATTAAAATTACATTCCAACACTTTGTTGAAAGATTTCATATAGTAAGATCACTTACACCTAAATTATTCCAAATATTAACATAAGAAAAAATGTTTATTTTGTAAAAAGTCATTACAGAACAAATGTCTGATTTACATAAAAATGAGAAAATAATTCCTTCACAGAAATATAAGAGAGAAATACACAATATACGAAGAACTATGCAATTTCTGGTATAATATTACTTTCTGCATATGTTACTGACCATTCTATTTTCCCCATTAGTTACTACCTTTAGCAAATTATGTTTTATGATTTCATGAAATAAACCTGTGTAAGCTAGGTAGTTCTGTACTTCTTATTCCTCTGGCAGGTTTTAAAAAAATACCTGATGCAGATGAACCTCCAGCTGTCATGTTGCTTGCCAGGCGCTCTTCTGAGGAGTTACGTGACTCTGATATCCTCTGTTCATGCCTCATCATGACCAAACGGAAGCTCAAGTATTCAATAAGGTGATCTAGGCCTTGATTTTGGTCATCCAGAAACTCACGAACCCACCTACACATAAACATTTCGATGACTAACTGATGATGATGATGAGAAAAATATTATTAGTTCAGTACCCCTTATCGGTACACACACAAATTAACAACTGAGGTGCAACACATAAGAAGAAAACAACCTACTGATACTTTTTATGACAAAAAATATGGAAAAGCAATTAAACCACACTCGGTAAATCAGAGAAGTGTAGGCAATACTTAATGGCAAAAACACATGAGATGTTGGTAAAGTTTTGAGACAAATAACTGGCAATGTTTTAAGTTTATTTTAACATAGAAAAGTTCTGCCATGAACAATTCTCTGTATCCCCCCAAACTGTAGCAAGTTCACATTGGTTGCCACTATTTTGACATGTTTTCTACAGAATACATATAATTTCTAATAAATCTGAGACTCTTGATTTTAATCTGATTATTTTATATGCACAAATGTAAAGTAATCACTTACTCAATGTGATTTGTTCTCAATGAAATCTCCAAATCCCGTAAGACTTGTGTAGATGTAGCATCACCAACCATTTTTCTTTTCTGTTGAATAATAATGAGGTACATTATTAAACGCCACAATATTCTGCTGCCAATAGTTGATACCCTAATAGCAGCAGAAAAGTGTTTCGTGTTTGGAGATGCCTTCACACACATATACAACCAAAATAATTTTCAGGACAACATTTAAGATGTTGTACAACATGCAATCTGACAATCCAAAGTCTTATAAAGTGTTGTAAGTCCATATTTGAAGAGAGCAATGACAAAATATGCTATAAGACTACTGAGGCAGAACAATGTGATGAACACTGGAAATGGTACTTAACTTCAGGAAAGCAAAAAGTATAACATAAGGTTATGGTGCAATACCTCATATCAAAACACAATACCATTTAATATGAATTTCAGCACTTCATACTTAATTGTTCAGATACTGTACATAAGCACTTCTAAACCTGTCCAAGCCAAAGACAAGAAATCCAGTTGCTTTGTTACTCAACTAAGTCCATAGGGCACAGTCTTCCTTCAGAATTTAACAGATGTCCAGTTAGTGAAGAAATTCCACCAAAGGGTCATTACAATATTCACAACAGCCTAAGCTAAATTCTCTAACATGATACAGGAACAGGGAATTTAAATCAACATACTATGGGGTTACCAACCACATTTTTAATCTTGAGTTAATGGTTTAACAGTGCACTACCGTAACACAGCCAGACAGATCTCCTGCAAGCTGTCTGACATATGGCTGATAGAAGTTAAGAAATATTTAAATATTATTCTTCCGTTATGCTTGGATGTTCCACGTATGTTTTCTTTTCACACTTTCTGACTAAAATGTTGCATGCATTTTCCATTTCTACCCTACAAATGCTGACTTCACTGCTGTTTTGAAATAGTGATCTGCAAGAATAGAAATCTACAACAGAACCTTGTGATAAATATACGCTAATCACAATTACTTAAACCCAGACTTAGGGAAGTGTCATATATTGCATGCTTGGACTGAACTGCTTTAAAGGATACGCAACATATTTACAATATATAAACAGAATAATCCAGAAGCAGAGAAACTCATTTTAAATTAAAAACCATGAAGGACCTTGGGAAGAGGAATTATACAAAACTAAACAAGCTCTTTATAACAACCAAACAACTGCCTCCAAGTGCAGTGGAATAAGCACAAGAGGAAGAACCCTCCTCACTTGCAGATTAAGATAATGAGGCATGGCCTATTGTTATTGATGTCACATCTGTGACTCTCTCAGCTAGTGGGTACACCAAAGTCAATGACCCTGGACCTAGGGTCCCTGTGACAGGCCTAAGTGGGGGGGCGGGGGGCGAAACAAGCAGACAGGATTCTGACAGGGGTTGCAAGAACAGTGGAAGATGATCCTGCAGTAAGGATAACATAGGCTGAAAAAGATGGTCCCACAAGAAGGGCACACCAGTAATATGGAAGGATCCATTTCGTTCTGATGTACATAATGGCAATTCACCCCAGACATATGAATAATTTATAACTGAATATGGATAATGAATATGTAGTCCTATCTACAGCATACACAAGTTCTATTCCACAGAAGTTAGTATAGTAACTAGGCTAGGTACACAGACGCGTTAATGCCCTACAGGTTAACTTACTCTGGAACTTCTCGACGCTTTCGGGTCCAGGTACGTCCTCAACTTGGTGAGGTAATGTGCGGGAGGGTCCTTGGCATGGACCCGTTCCTGAAACAATGGAAACATACGTCAGATTACGATAATTCAAAGAAGTTAACAGTCGGTTATTACCCGGCTTTTATGCAACCCGAATGTTCATTACCATAAATATCAATCTCATCTCAGGCTATTATCTCTCCCCCCACTCCTCGGCTTTGCGTGAAATGGTCCCTGTACGTTGATCTTCGCTCAATATTCACAAAACTGGAGAATTCTGGACAAAGCTGATCTCCACTGCGGCTGGAAGCATTTCAGTGCTTGACCATGCAAAACTGAATGAGGCGCATACAACAGTTGAGATAAATGTACAATGTGATTAACATATTAATAATTCTCTTGCATTCGAATGGAACGATTTTTAAAATAAGCTTCACTTTAACATGTCTTGTTGCTTAACTTCAACTGTGATACAGAAACGCGATGAATCCGTCAATGCAGTAGGCTTTACAAAAAGATAACGAGAAAGACTTTCCAACCAATCCTTAGCTTTCTCGTACAAAACACATTCACAGCACATAGAAAAATCTTTCATTACAATGACTGTCGCATTCCATTTCGTATGCGTATTTCGTCGTCCTTCTCTCAGGTGTACATAAAATGATAAATCGAAGTCTGTCCACAGCGATATTTCAAACAAAGGATAACCAAATACTAATATTATCCATCTAAACAGCAGAATATCGCGGCTGAGCGAACAGCTCCCCTTGCTTCATATTCGAGGGATCCGAGATTCAAGTCTCGGGCTGGATATTCTTCAGTGCCACCTGACAAATGCTGGAGAAATATCATACATTCGACAACACACAAAATACTCATTTCAAAAAGTGTCGTGGCACTTTGATTTATGTTGATGAATTAATAAAACATGCGATGACGCGCTGAGTGAAGTCTCTTTTTCCCGTAACGGGGGCAATTACCTTACATTTTATTCTGTAACTGTACATAATCACGTCTCAATATAATCATCTGTGCGGTCCACACGCTTCCACCAACGTTTAGCGATATTCATGTGTCCGTCACGATAAAACTGTGTACTGCTGAAGGACCCACATCTTCGAAGCCGCCTAAACTTCATCGTCTGACGAGAAGTACAATCTTCTCAGAAGTTCTTTCAGTCTCAGGAAGAGATGTAAATCAAATGGAGCCACGTGTCGGACGTTTGGTGGGTGGTCCACGACAGTTCAAGCGCCCGTGTGAGACGTCGCATTGTCGTACTGGAGGAAAATCTAGATATCCGGATAAAGTCGCGTCTTCAATTCTTGCAGAGTTCCAACGTAGTGCTCAGAGTTTCTGGTGAGGCACAATTCGAATGTACTACACCATCAATGCCCTGGAAAGTACTGAGTATGACTTCGACAGCAGAAGGTGAGAGAGGCCTCGGATTTCCTTTGTGACGGTATTCCATTTTCTAGCTCTTGTTTTCAAGCTCGAAATAATGCCTACGGGTTCCGTCCCCGGTGACAAATGATGCACAAGTATTTGTCGCCTTCGTGTTCATATTGCAACTACAATTGCTGGAATATGTGCATCCACTTCTGTTCCGTTTCTTAGCGAGCAGTCAAAGTTGTCATTTATTCTGCACTGGCATCGTCTCCTTACACTGAGCCATTTTCACGACTGTTATTCAGGGACTTTTAGTGGCAGAACTATGAAAATGCACACAGAAGTACAGGGAAGTTTGAATGAATGAACTGCGTCACGTTATTTCTGGGGAGGATGTCTTTTTAGCGCGCCAGGTACTTCAGTGTACTAGTAACTACGTTTGTTTTCTTTGTGACATTAAGTCTGAGATTCTGAAAAGCATTTTACGTCTTCCTGACATTTATATGAGGCCCGCCTACATTTTTGGAGACGACATCTCTCGAAGCCTGCAACACTTCCATTTCAGGCAGCAACAAAGTGATATGGCCTCGAACGATTATGGTTGCATTATGGTCATGGACCACGTTATGCTGCGTTACACCAGTATGCAGTGAAGAAGAAGTAAACTGCCGGGTGCTGGACTGTTTTAAGCTTGTACGTTCCCTAGTAATAGAGTTCGGTGAGGTAGACGACCGAACCAATGGGTTTGTCACAGCGTAGGCGACGTTCTTGTCTGGTCGACGGAGCTGTGGAAGGGATCATGACTATGGAGGTCACCCACAACAGCCGGTAATGACATCATCGCAACCTACGCTTACAATGGAAGTCATGAACGAACTGCGACTCGGCTCACATTTGTACAAAACGAATACAGCGAAATTAAACAAAATAATCTCAATGGGTGTGACAACAGATGTACACACTCCGAGGTCCAAAGGTACGAAACGATCTTCAGATTAAAGCCATCTGGTTGGTCGATAAGCTCGCTGTCCAATGACAATGATCAAATGTGTGGAAGTAACACAACTTGTTTCGGCGACAGCTTGGCAATCTTCATGGGGTGCAACCAATATCTAAGCGAACAAAGGTTTACTACAGTATGTGTAGAATACAGGCTACTTATAGGCCTAAACATACGCTGGTAGAGCATCCAGTGCAGCAGTCTCAAAAAATGTGATTTAGCAAGCCAATATTCGACCTTAACGTGTCCTGAGACTTCTGCTTGGAACCAACTACGAAAATGTATCTTGTCGAGATGTCTGAACGTGTGTGAATATCGAAGTATTCAAGCCAAAACAGCGTGTCCTGCGATACCATTTCACCTGTTTTTCAACAGGAACACGTACGTGTCGAACCCCGCACAACAATAAACTGTGTATTATGATTCGATTACTTGAACTCGATGATAATGCAGTTAACATTCGCAAGTGCTTAACTTTCTAGAGGCGTCTGTACTAAATCAACAGAATCCGTATGCAACATGTGTAGAGCATAAGGTCATCGAATAGTGACGTCATGCAAACTTGGTGCTTCTTGTGCACTTAAAAAAAAAAGGCTATACTTATAAAAGAACAAGAACAGTCTTTCAACTTTGCAGATTGCACTTGAAGAGATGACAGATGCAAGCTAATAAGTGGCGCTACTAACGAAAGAACAGAAACCGAACAGAAATTCAAAACGTGAGAGAAAGGGTGAAAGAGATTTACTGTAAAAAGCGCATTCTTTTTTACTTTACCTTGAATTCAAAAGATTAGCATCCCGAAAAAAAAATCACACGCTTGTATAATATTATTGCTATTTCTGGGAAAGATATCTTATAGAACACACAGAGACAATTCAAAATTTCATTCTAATGAAGAAATTAAGAGCAGACTAAATTAATATTACGTTTCCCACCACCCCAAAATCTTTTGCCTTACCATCCCCCATATATAAGTTGCTTGTATGGATGTGAAATTTGGTCTCTCAAATTATGGGAAAATGCAGACTGGAGGCGTTTATGAACAAGTTGCATGATGTTCGGACCTAAGAGGGAAGAATACGAAGCTGGTAAAACAAACTGCCTACGAGGAGCCTCAGAATTTGTAGCCTTCACCAAACACTATCACGGTGTTATTTTACATTTAGCTAGACCACTTCCACATGGCGACTGAGTTGTGTAACACATAACAAGAACATACTCTCAGCAGCCGACTAGTGCGGAAAGCCGCAATACCAACGCTAATCAATTGTTCCTCCTCAATGAGCCGTCCGTCTCCTTGAATTCTGAATGGGTTTTTTTTTCGCCGTCTGCGACTTATTTTTATTTTAGACTTTCCCCACGTTTATTGTGGCCGTTGCTGCTACTGAAACACCTCGCGTCCGCTGTTTCTGGCTTTTCGCCGTTCATTCACAAAAGACCTGCATGTTGCAGAGTTTTACTCCGTTCCTGTACATCCTGTAAATGATGACCTTGCTGTTCTTCTTGTAAGAAAACTTTGTTTTGTATGCTAATTTCAACAAAAAATGCAAATACATGGAAATTATTTTATGTAATAAATGCGCAGTGTACACACAAATTTCGTCCAACCAACACGAAATGTTATTTCTTCCTCTACCTGAAATTACTAGTGTCAGAAGACACTTCCGGCCACTGGCGAAAACTTCAATATCAGTTAATGTTTAAATTGAGCGAAATAGGGTCGGAGAGTGCCAACTAGGTTCACCCGGATCAGGACAGATACCACATGCGGGCTGTTGTGAAGGCGGCAATGAACCACTGGGTTCTATAAAAGGTGGGAAAATTATAGCAGAAAATAAGACATTACTGTAATGCCATTAAATCTTTATCGTGATGAACAACATAAACATTTACCCCTTCCCTATGAAAAAGACGCTTACTGCCTCCATCATTAGGTCAACGAGTCCTGACGATGGTGGCATTAAGCACCCTCGAAACACCGGTCAGTGTCTACCAGTTACACGGCGCAGTACACCAGAAAACAAGTCATTTTCATATTGACCGCTGTGGAGGAATCCGAAATCTCACCGTCGCTAAGGTCATTACAGGACTGATGTATTGACCGCATCTTTCGCCACCGCTGTTATCATTTGCCAGTTTCCCTTCCCACTGCTTCCCGAGTGCGTTGTTAGGGAAACCCTCTGGCAATCACGCTAATGGAAGAAGACTGCTGCAGAAATCGCTATGCTCGTTGCGATCCAACTGTACCAACGTTTGGAAATTCCCTCGAGTACTAAATGTTATTTTCCCTGCGAATATGCAACGCTAAAATTCAATGCGGTGTTGGAAAAGATTCTGGGTTCGTCGATTCATTTCCTGTTCCTACAGAGGCTATCAAGATGGCGAAGGAAGGCGATGGTTTTCATATTACATTCAAGGGGAGTTTAAACTTGATCACAGCAGCTTTCTAGTTGCCATTGTGACATCACTTACAGTCCCTTAGATAACTGTAGGCATATTATCCTCGTTACGTTCATCTGTCATTCGTACAAATGATCACTTGATCTGACACTTCCCCATCAAAACTGATAAAATACGTCAGTTGCTGATTCAGATGAACAATCGATGCATAATAAACTATGAATCGGGCAGTGTGCAGGAAGCGACATAAATTATCATCATCCAAACAACGACCTGGAGACAGAGGGAAACAAAGAAAACCTCAGGATAGCGAGTTCCCGGCCGGAATTAGAACAGAGCACTTCACGAATACTCCGCACAGAATGCTGCTAAAATCTGAAAACAAAATTGCAAGATCACTTACATTCCCCAGTGGTGTTAATTAAAGGAATTAATTGCGCAATCCCGGACAGGAAAATTTTCCGTCGCTCTGAAGATGAAAAAAATATGAATACCCGAAAGCTTACATTTACATGATGTCACCACCTAGAAACAGGATTCACACCAGCATGAAAGAATAAAATCTTCTAGTCATTACAAGCATACAACTTGAAATCTTCAGTTTCCCTAATCATGTTCCACAGCAGATGGAGGTTTACTACCCTCGTGACATGGTACATCTTTACAACTAAATGCAACTTCAGCTACGAGATAATGTCTTAGGGTGAAACACATGAACGAAAAGCTGCATGTCTTAGTGAAGAGAACGAAAGCAGAGTCAGTACCACTACTTCACAGTCCTTTTTCCCGGGTTCAAACCCTGCAGCATTCCATAATGTATCTGCCGTCATTTAACCTCTGAAATCGACACATCGTCCTACTCAAAACCAATAAGCAGGTTATGTAAACTTTAATGCTATATTTTTGCTCTAGAGTTTTCGGAGCCACAAACCTTACGCAGTTGATAATTCTGATTGGATTAATAAGAACATAATTAAGAAGGGGCCTACTCCAGCAAGAGTCATACGTTTGTCTGAATAGCTGAGGTTATTATTATCCAGTGTTCTGTCTTACGACAGGTCCCTTGTTCTGCCCAAAAAGAGCTCTCCAGTTTTCCCTATTCTCAGCATCTCGTTTTAACTCTTGCAACTTCATCTTCTTTCCTCGTTTAAGATCGTCGGTTAGCTGTCTCAGTCTTCTTCCCAGTCCTCGCTTTCCTTCAACCTGGCCTTCGATGATATCCCTCAGTAACCCATTCCTTCTCATAATATGTCCCAGCCAGTTAGCTTTCCTTCGTGTAATCTTTGCTCGTTGACTCTCCTCAATACTTCTTCGTTGGTCACTCGATCCGTCCACCTGATCTTCTCTATTCTTCTCCAACACCACATTTCAAAACTCTCCAGG
The DNA here is from genome assembly GCF_000696155.1 of Zootermopsis nevadensis. The sequence continues at coordinate 90,742 of NW_019059728.1, forward strand.
TATTTCTGTTCCTTCTTCCTGAGTGTCCAAGTCTCTGCTCCATACGTAACACTTCACTAGTTTCTTCTTCATCTCCAAGCCCAACTTGCTAGGGAGAAGTATCCTCTTCTTGACGAAAGCTGCCTTGGCCATGGCTATCCTCGCTTTTACTTCCTTGGTGCATAGGGCGTCCGTCGTGACTATGCTTCCCAAGTACTTGCTCATTGGTGCATAGAGCACCGTCGTGATTATGCTTCCCAAGTACTTGAAATGCTCCACATTCTCCAGCTGTTGGTTTCCAACTACAACGTTCAATGGTTCTGCTCTCGGTGCTATCCTCATTACCTTTGATTTTTCAATGTTGATTTCCATCTGCGGTAGCTGAGGTACACCATGGAAATGTCAGGATAGCCGACCAATAAACTTAAGATGTGACACGCATTCAGAAAACAGTAAGACAGCAAGAGAATAAATAACAGAGACAGTAAAGAAATAATAATTATGTAATCTCGATATCAGCTAAAAACAACGCACGTTTAAGAATGGCGTCGTAGACCGGCCACATGACGAGTACGTGTTCTTTATGACCACGCACACGCAAGAAAGATGATTTCACAGAATCGAAGCAATTAATGAAAGGTGTAACTCAAAGAGTGTGTTAATAAGCACATCACGCAGACAGCAATACGAAAACAAAGCTAAATCATTTGAACGTTTTAAATTAATATAAATCTCTACGCATTTCAGAAATGTCAGATGAGATAAGAGTAACGTGTCAAACCAGTTCCTCAACAGACATTTTCGAATCGCTTCAATTAACGCCTACCAGAACAACGCGAAATGCACAGCAAATCTCGATTTCAGTGAGTTTTATGTGCTAAAAGGCGATGAAGGGCAATCATCGAACTGTAATGAGCGTGATGATGTCATGAAGTTACGGACGTTGACTATCAAGGATTGCACTTTGTATACACATCATGAATGTAGTTACGTATCTCGGACGAGCATCGTTTTACACATAAAATGGTGAAATTACACCGATCCTGCTTTCGAGAGACTTGTCCATATCTCAGGATTTATGGAATTTTTGGACACATATTTTAATGCATCGAACATGCAAAACAATTAGCGGTTCTCTGACGGTTCACGCGTTCTTGAGCTATGCATGTATCTGAACACTGGCCCTGTTAAATTTGTTACTGTTTACTTAAGTTCGCGTAATTCCCATTCCGAAGCTACAAACCTTACAAATAAAAAACAAATTCCTAAGGGGGTGTCCTAAAACTCACATAGCCCGATGATTAAAGCAAAATATTTTGTTGGTGTGACAAAAATTTCAATTTGCTATACCCAGTGGCAACGACTCCTGTCACTGCAAGAAGTCAGTGGACTGAATCTGCTCTTTCGTCAATTGTTTGTGTAACAAGCATGATGCAGTTTTCTACACTGCAGCGCTGGCCGAGGTTGTGACAACGTGCTGGATGGGCGTTTCTACCGTACACCCCTGTCGCACTGATTGAAACAGAATGATGACTGGCAGGAAACGGCCAAAGTGCTATCAGAAACAAGTTCCATATGGACTGTCCTAGGATTAAGAAGATGACTTAAGGGATGTTATGCCATTTACCGATGACTGCACGATGAAAAGCCGTTCATTTAGGATAACCCAGAGTCGCACTGTTGTTCCAGTGAGGCAGACAAAGAGGTGGGATGAAGCCTCTGTAGCACAGAGCAAACAGCTAACGCACGTTCCAAACTTGTCAGTCGGTGTTCGCGATCAATGCTGGTTGCCTAACTAGCATGGCGGTTTAGTGCATAGTGTGGACTTGTGCTCCCCCATACGTTTGCGTGATTTGGTGCTTAGTTACGCGCCAGGGACTTCGTTTTATTTTCCAGTAATACCTGAATTCTGCAAATATTCTGTCGAACGCAGACCTAATTCTTTCCCGCTTCCATGATTTGCTTTAAACTACGACGAGGAAACCTAAGGAAAACAATCTAATTCCGTGGAAATTAATTTCAAGACTTCTGTAATCTGAAGCGAGCGAACACACAGAATCAACAATTTCTGCTGCGATACAGAAACTATCTCTGGACCTTAACCGGATTATCTTTCATGTACCTTGCAATTGTAAATATACAGATAAGAATTTTTATAAAATTAAACTTGATGCAGCATATGGGCTGGATAGTCGAGTAGTCTGTAGCATGATTCCTGCCCTACTGACAGATTGGTGTAAAATTCTGAATATATCGCCTACACTAAAGGAAGAGAAGCTTACAATACAGTCCCATGCTCAATTAGCCCTCCTACTTTATATAACACAAATAATGTTTTCATTTCTGAAAAAATCAGGCATATTCATTTCGTTAAAAATACGAGTAACAAGGATTAACCAACTTCTAATTAGAGAAGCACTAAGTAAAGCATTCTTACATGACAGGAACATGCTTCTCATAAGCTGATGTTCTGATACAAATATGGAAGAATATAAACTTGGCATCCGTGCTACAATATGGTAAAGAAATTAAAAGATTTAGGCTGAATTCGGTAAGAAGGACACACTAATTATTGATAAAATCGCAAATAACGTGCTGAACAATCACGTACGTTCAGAAGAAAGACTAGAAGTGTCCACACTATAGGCCTAATAGTTTAGAAACGTCACGAGAAAGGAGGGGTGACATCCTATCCGCTGCAACAGAACGATTTAAAATGCATTTCATGTCATGTCAATAAATACTTCAAGTGGTCTGGTTTCTTCAGGTGACTTCATGGCATTACATTCCCAACATGCCATGTATCGTGTTGTCTCAGCTGTCACAGTACACAAAATTACAAGAAAAGAACACGTGGCGAGGTCCTCCGTGTTTAAACAGGACTAGAAGTTTACTTTCCAATAAGCGGGGCCTCTGAAGTAAAGATCGCAGAGGGCGCAGCTGCCCTTCCAGTGTCCAAACAGAAGTTGTCTTTTATTTACCACAGGAATCGTGGGTGTGTTTATACAGGCCAGGGTCCGAGACTCCAAAATTAGAAAACCTCCCCGTCATGTTTCATACAATTTTATAGAGCCGCTCGAGATCACAAAAATCACTTCACTTCTTATGTTTTTCCTTATATTATCGTTGTAACGGGTTTGATGTAAGTTCAATCATTGCCCAGAACTGCAAAATAATTAAATTAAACAAGAGACTTAGGTAAATCACCATAAAATACGACTCCACAAATAAAACTGTCGATTAAACGTCGAGGCATATGCATACTAGCAGTTCGGGGTTCGAATTGATGAATATGAGAATGACAGCATATCTGAGGCAAGTGGTGGGAGAATATTCGATAACAAACATTTCGGCTTTTTCGTATGCCAGTATAAAAGAAATTTCACTAAACTAGTCAAGTAAATATTTCCTCAAATAAAGCAGCCATACTGTGTTATAACGTCACTGCTATCACACCCCGCCCTTAAATAGTCGTTTACGCTGGAATTGTAGCCAGAACTGGCACAGAAATTGTAAACAGGAAACAGGGCTACTATTCAAATATTTACAACGCTTCCATATTATTCGAATTATTACACTGATCGACAGGAAGAGGTCAACCGCTGCCACGAAACGACGTTTCTAAAACAAACACAGTCGATCAACGACTTACTGATAAATAGCTTCTTGGGGCAAATAAGAGTGAAGAGGCTATCTCTTATTTTTCTGGAACTGAAATATGCGATAATGCGCTGCGTGTGGGGAAAGTGTCAAGAACATCATACATAGTACCGGTTAACACTGATCTTCCTTTGTATTCCTGAGGTACCGGATTTGAGTCTCGACCCCATGTCATCTATCCTTATTGTCTTTCATGGTTTTTCCAAGTTCTTTTAGACACATTCTGAAATAGTTCTGGGTTGCTACGTAATACAAAGGCCACAGACATCATTAGCACTTCATAATAATTACTACACATACAAACGACAATGAGAGTAACACATTTACATTCTAAAATGACCAATCGTCATAGAACCGTTTCTGATTAATGACAGCGACTCACGGGATTCAAACCCGAGACCGAGTTTTATGGAGACACAGTACCAAGATCACTGTGACAGGTAAATCGGGTAGCCGGCCATTCTTAATGCGCTACCAAGCATTCGGTTAAAAGGAATTTGAATCTGACAGCGAATTCTGGACCCTAAGTGTCAAAGACGCATTCTGAAGAACCACGCAGTCACTACTCTGTTGTTTGTGTACGAGTTAACTGGTAACTTAGCATACACGATCATTACACACTGTTGAAAGCTTCCCAAAGCTATTTATCTTTTCGCGTAGAGACCCATGTGTACGGGATGTTTAACGTATACTTTTATGCGAACATTTGACTGCAACGAACTGCAGAGTGACTTCATAGGGCCATACAAAGCAAACGAAGTCTTCAGTGTTGAAAGTACTTTGCAGCTACTTTCTAAGGTACCAAAAGGTATCGATGCATACATTTTAGGACTGATCCGCTTACATAAGTTTTAAACTCACTCTTACAAATTTCTAACCGGAATGTGTACCTTCAGCAACCGACCATTTTCTCAGGTCTGTACAGACATCTGCTCAAAGCAACTAGAAATCATTACGGCCCTAAGAATAAATTACCTACAAACTTGATTTCATAGCATTTTAAAATTACATATTTTTAACTAGTGGACATTGTGTTCAAATGTCATGTAAAAAGGCATAAATAATGTTATGACAATTCTACAAGACCCGTTTTACCCAAGCAAGTCCTTCACGATCGGTTTCATTTCACTCGCTTCGAAAATTGTGAACTGCGGTTGTCGTGATTTTTTCTCTTTTCGGTTTTATAAACAGAGAAATCTTGCTTCAAAATAAACAACCGCCTCACCTTTCCCACCACTTTCAAACTCGCACTGCACCACCCCACATCTTCGCAATACTAAAATATGGGATTTACGTAAAGCATATAAGACGAACGAAAACATTCTCATGTGCTTAAATGCGCATCTTAATGCTGGCCTAGATTTAACACTGTGAAGCCGAAACTCATCCACATAATATTTATGAATTTATTCCGTACCTCAAAACAAAGCACTTCCTCATTGCAAAGATCAAATGATTAACGTTGTTTCAGGATATATATATATATATATATAAATCAGTTTACAGTGAGCATCATACGAAATCCAAAAGTATAAAATGCAGATTTATTGATTGTCAAAGCAGGTGGTACATACAGTCACCACTGAGCCTTAAAGGGTTGAAATGGATAGCTCCACTGTGTAAGGAGAGTGGTAATTATGCAAATTATGGCAGGTTTATGGGAAGGTAACCTTTATACGCAAGAGCATTATGACTCAAGCACGTATAATTGAAAGCGAAATTATTCACAGTCAGGCACGTCAGAAGGAGAAAGCAGTCTTTACAGTTCACAGTCTTCTGAAGGTAAAATGCAGATAGGCACGATCACGATGAGTAAGAATAACGTCAGCATTCTCAGAACACGGAGCGTGAGTCAGGATTCGGATTTTATTCTACCTACAGGTCCACTGCTTAAATACATCACGTCATTGTAATTCTGTGTACTTAACGTAAGCCAAACTGAATGTACTCGTGTTGGTCTCCTGGTCGTGCGGACTTGCAGGCAGATACCAATATAGTCTTCTAGTGATGGAGGCAGATGTTTCTCTTACCGTCTACCTACAAGTCCACACGGCGTTACAGCCCAGAAGACCAACATCGACATCTTCCGCAGTGAGAATTTTTAACGGAAGGCAGTGCTCGTAAGTTTCAAGTACGTGGACAGCTTTTATCGAAATCAGCTGACTTCAGTTACGAGCATGCCCGCTTTGATTAAAGGCGGCACGGTGAGCAATTCCAGGTCTGTTACACCCTGAATAACAACGAGAAAGGATGATGCACATAAAGCACGAAATCAATCAATCCACTTACGCTATCTTCTGACATAACAGCACCAACTGGAGCGGAATGTTATTCTGTTGTGTTTGAAGTCTACAATTTCGAGGTCAATAACACAAATTCCGCTGCTTATAAAAGAGTGGTTGCATATACGTACAACTTGAATTAAGGCTGCACTCAGCCTCTTTCCTGCAGATCTATTTCCGTTCGTCCCTGACGAACAACCTTGGCTGCTATGCGTTTCATTTAGACGCCAAAGGTCCCTGGGTGGTTTTCCTAACAAAGGTTCTTATGCGTTATCTGCATGAAATAAACACATAGTAGGGAAACTGGCTGCCCGTCCGCATGTTTCGTCTCCGAAACTACTAAACCGATTTAGAAAACACGAAGTTGATCGTATTCTCTTTTTTCATGGGCCTCCTTAAACATGTGCCTGGATGTCACCATTTCCTTTCACGTCCTTCCACGCAATGTAACTTATGTTAAGAAATTTCATCGAGTAGACAAAGCAAGTTTATACTATACACCACAAAAGATTAGGCTAGGGTTAATTTTTTCACTTAATATTGACACAGATGAGAACTCGAAATTCTCATGAATAAAAAAATTATACAGCTTTATAGATACATAAAGAGTAAGGCTACACTTAATCGTATTCGTGGAAGAGCAAATTTAAATACCGCATAAGAATGACGCAAAGGATCATTGTCTTCAACTAGGGCAAATTATATAAATCAAAGTGGAAGTGAATTGTACAAAGTTCCATTGCTCTCTGAAACAGTAATTCATTAGTCTGAAAACGACTTTCTTAAGGCGGACAAGTTTAATCAAAGAAAACAAAAGGGTTTCGAACAGTGAAGTACCTTCCATTCAGGGGCCAACAGAATAAATTTTCAAAAGAAGCTTTATTCCATTGTAGAAAGAATTATATGCCTTTAAAACACAAGGTCGTCAAGAACTTTCACTTAACACGACACAAAAACTCTGTGAAACCCATCGTAACAAGACGATGAACTGAATAATAGGCCAACGCTTGTAGACAAGACGGATATAATGTACAGGAAGACGCAATAACAGGCTCAGACGGCATGAATGAGGCTAAATATGACTGTGTTGGTAATGAGGCTTTGACATGGATATGAACACGTGATAAAGAACTAGTTAGACTCCTCAAGAGACCTGTTTTATCAACTAGTCTAGCTGTACAAGTCTCAAATGTTATGAACATACAATTGAAGGGAGAAACTTTGTGAACTGAAAACGAATTTCGGTTATTTTTATATTGATTTCAGTATATATATATATATATATATAGCTTCCTACAACAATTCCTCGGACAGGGTCTTTGATACAAATACCTGTGACATACTGATGCCAATGACAAATACAGAAAACAATGACATTACAAATTATAAACGAGGCTATCACAATTATTTCCAACAGGAAAGGCACGAACATTTCTGGCCACTAATTACGATCAAACGATTCTGGAAAGTAAAACCTGCATTATTAATGGCTGATAAACGGAGAAACGTGGAAAATTAAATCCAACACAAACGTGAGAAGTACGAGTACTACGTTCTGGTGTACGAAGAGTTTACAAATGCGACATTTGCCATTTTGAATCCTTCAATGACCTTCACGTACATTTAATGTGGTCAGAAATACATCGAAGAGGGAATCAACAATAAAGATGCTATTCTGCACTTAGTTTGAAACTTATATGTTTAAAATAAATAATATATTAAACATGATAAAGTCATATAAGTTCACGTTCAATGTTAAAGCAATGCATTCTTTGCACAAAGTGCATAACATTTTATATGTACTAGAGCAGGGCGCTCCTTTCGGAGCTCCTAGGGGGCTTTGGTCAAGTTTGTAAAACGCAACCAATCTTGTGTAAGAACAAAAACTAAACCCCCCAAATTGATGGTTTAAACAATTGACCAACCCCCCTTCTAGGGGGTTGGTTGCGTTTTGAAATCTTACGTAACACGCTAAACTAACTCCCCTTCGGGGGTCAAGTTTTTAAAACGCAACCAACCCCCCCTTCGGAAGGGTTAGTTAGTGTCTCATTCAAGTGTTTTAACCCTTGAGTAAGAAACTAAACTACCCCCCGAATGGTGGTTAAAATACTTGACCAACCCTCCTTCGGGGGTTTGGTCAAGTGTTTAAACTCTTGAGGAAGAAACTAAACTAAGCCCCCCGAATGGTGCATAAAACAACTGACCAACCCCCCTTCGAGGGGTTGGTCATTTGTTTTAATACGCAACCAACCCTTCCCCCCGGGGGGGGGGGGTTGATTGCGTTTTAAAATCTTGAGTAAGACTCTAAACTAAGTCCCCCGAATGGGGGTTAAACACTTGACCAACCCACCCTTTGGGGGTTTGGTTGCGTTTTAAAATCTTGAGTAAGGCACTAAACTTACCCCCTTCGGGGGGTTAGTTTGGTTTCTTATTGGATGAATATTATTATTAGTATCAGATTACCTTGTCGGTGTTGGCAACGTCTTTTACACTTTTCTTCATTTCTTAAATAGTCTTATGTCGCTGTTCGGAGGCGATGTGCTGCTTCTAGAGCAGTGATAATGCGACTGGCTTGATAGTTTTTGATTTCTTTGTTGTGAAGCGTTATTTGTTTACTCAGCATTGTTGTGTTCCACAACAATGCCGAGTACACAAATGTAAGGTGGCATTGTTGATGACGTCATTTTTTGACGACAACGACTAATCACAAATTTTTATAGTAGAATAGTAGAAAGAAGATAATAGACAATGTAGCTTAATGACTAGTTGTTAAAACCACACGCAAATCCATTCAACAATACAATATATTCACTAACTCGTATCTACTTATTAATAATTGTAATATAATTTCAAAGAATCCGTCCAATTCCGAGATCTTTGGACGCGGTTCGTAACAAGCAGGTCAATTCTGCAGTTCCTACACCCAACCTCGAAGCTCTTGTACCACGCCTTGGAGGTCGTCCGCGACTGCTTATTAATAAAATCGCAAGTACTTTTCATACGTAAAGGGCGACTACTCCAATCGCAGACCCGAAGACGCGCCGCGAGTGGTTGGATGCGACCGCCTTACATGAATTTATGCTACTCTGTAGATGAAAACATACCGAATTTTGTAATACTGAATTGCACTAACAAAAAGAAATACATCATTCGTGTAATTTTATCTTCTGGTAAACCGTTCACACATAAAAGCTTGGCAAATCAAAATAACACACACAAAAGTAATTTACTTAGGAAGCAGTTAAAGTTTAGTTTCGGGAGATAAGACATTACTAGCGAGATAACGCAGACCGAAGCATTTTTGTACAAAACACAGCTGAGAATTTTAAAATAGAAGAAAACAAGAGAAACGTGGCTACTGCATAGAAATGGACTGGTAATTATAATAAATATCAAGATTCGATGGAAAGCATACGTCGCAAGTCCTTACCACAACTTCTCATTTCACTAAACCGTACAAGTACGCTACCTGACGTAGTAACAAGGCGAAAGAAGCCGCCGCCACCTGTTCAGATCTGAAACGCACTCACCTGATCACAGATAATATCCCACTTCTTCTCATCATCGTATTGCTTAAGAAGTTTCGCTTTGTCTGGAGGAAGATCCATGGACGCCTGAAACACATAACCATCTAAATTAATGATTAAAAATATGTATAACTCTATCTAGTGGGCCCAACTGTGTAGGAACCTGAAGACGGAGATAGAGTCCCATCTCCGAAACGTCGTTTTACGTTTTATATTTACTAGACGATGGATAATATCCAAGGAAATTTTTATTCAATTGACTCTTCACCATCGTCAAGAAGTTTTAGATTTGATATAACTGGTATACTTGAAATAACAAGTAAGTATAAAATATTTACTCGCTTTCTGCTCGTACTATTAACTACATAATCTACTACAAACGAAGTGGAATCTATACCCACAATTTAAATGATACTTTCGACAGGTTTCGACAAGTTTCTATAGTCTAAACTGGTTACAGTTTGTTGGCACAGTAATGAGCATGCATACAATATCAATAACCACCACGCCACCAATAATCCAACTGCTAGCGTCTCCTTGATTTGAAGGCGTGCAGAAATTTGGAAATGTTTTCTCATCAATCACCTATCACACAACGTCAATACAAAATTTCATGGACATAACAGAAATTATCTAAGTACCACTAAAATGTCTGCCTGTAGAAATCTTCTCCACCTCAGGGATTTGAATAAGCGCGTCGTTGGTGTAGGCCTCTTCTTAAATACTGGAGCGCTGATGTGAGTAGACCTGCAGGCCTGTGACCACTAGGTCCTGACAACTTTAAACAAGCTAGTACGCAATACCAGAGTGCCATACACAATATTCGTAACACGACAATCAAGCATCCACAGATGTTTCGCAACTAACTTTGTAATCAAAACCAGGGGTTCTCAACCCGCGGCCCGCAGATGAGTTTTGTACGGCCTGCGCCCGTCGCAAGACCTCTACCTACACAAATCAAATACAAATATAATTTCTTAGAACAACATACAAAATGAAAAGAATTTCTCATTTACATGTTCTGCCAGTTTTCATTTAGTCGGAATGGCAAAAAAGGGAGGACATTCATAGCACCTTATATCGACCAAGGTTTAATTCAAGAGATGGTCTAGAGCAGTGGTATTCAACCTGGGGTACGCGTACCCCCGGGGGTACGTGAAGACATCTTAGGGGGTACATGAAATTAAAAATATATATTATTTTATGATAAACACTGAATAATCAGTAATGTAATTTATTTAATTTATTTTAGATGTAGATTATATACTATGTACAACTTGAATTATACACCAACAACTTAGGGGGTACAAAATTGAAGATAAATTATATATTATATACGCGAACAAAAAAGGTTGAATAACACTGGTCTAGAGGACCAGAATTTGTCAAACAAGGAGGGAGAAAATTGAAGAAACGCTGAGATACCTGCACAAGAGAATCCGTCGCAGTTGCGAATCTCGAAACGAGAGATTGTTTGCTGACGGCAACCACAACAAAATCAATAGCTTGGTTCCAACCGAATGGGTGGGCACAGACTGCCAAAACACAAAACCTCTCTCTGAATCTAATGTCCTTCACATACAACCGAATCACGTCATGATTAACTGTTAACTACCGACATTTTCCAACACCTAACAGATCGCGTAGCATTATACACACCCTGCCTAAACCAATGGTTCTCAACACACAACCCGCGTACAGCTTTTGGAACAAATTTATCATTTATTATGAAAAACAGGTTACTTGATGTCAGGAAACAATATATGTTAATGCTGTCAGCATCTGGCAGTCAGTCCTTGAGTGATGAACACTCGGAGGGATGCGTGCGAACAGCAACAGACGAATAAGCTCTAGGTATTAATAATTCATAACAGTCATGCTGCTGCTGAATACAAATGAAATATATCTCCACTTTTAAAAACTTTATGTGGAGGCAAATGCGATCCAGGGGTTCAAGAAACATGTATTCCCATATGGCCAATGATAATACACCAAGTTGTCTTAAGCTCGGTGCAAGAAATTTAATCTGTTGGACACACGTAACAGGTTTCTCACAATTACGAATTTCTACACACTACCAAGAGTCATGAGTGATTCTGAAAATATGACGACTAGAATGATTCACTTCCCGACAACCTCCAGGAACATTCTAGGAGAGAAATTATCACGCTGAGGAAGTGTGTTCTGTTGTAAAGTCCGGTGAGTCTTCGATTAGTTTGCCTTCATCTCATTTCGCGAACTGACAGAGACTACTTCATAATCAGTACATTTTACTCGTATGAAGGAGTCCAAAAATCTGATTCTCAACTTGGGGACCACATTCCGCCTCTATTATCGACTCGCGATCTTCAAGTTTATTTAACGAACCGCGTTATTACAGATATATTCGACATTGTTTTTGACTGATTAATCATTCAATAACAGGTTAAATTTCTGTTGTGATTCACATCCATCCATCCAAGCGTTCGTTAGTAAAACGCGTCTTAGGATGATGAAAGCCCTGGATATGGAAGGAGTGAGCACATTACAGCGTCGGTCTGAGAACCTGAAACTTCGCCCAGAACGTTATCGATTTTCCAAAAACGACTCGTTATATAAGACTCTTACGTCATAAAATACAGCTTTAAAAATACGAAAATCGTACACACGTTTTGTTTGAAACATATTTTGGTATGATGAATATAATTTAAATACGCCAAAATTTGATATTAATTTTGTGTTGTCTGAAAATTGTCTGCCTTTGCAACAACAGATTTGCGTCATTCTGATCATAAACATTTGAACATATTTTTGTTTAATGAAGTACTATCGTTATGAAAAACTGTACCGAAACCTATGCTCTATTTAAGCTTACACAACGAACACAACTCATGTCTTATCAAGCGGAACTTCTGTACCAAGACAGCGAGAGACCACATGTAACTTCCTGCTACCACTGACTGACAAACGCGAACTAGGCCGTATTAAGGACAGTATTATAGTAGTGTCTGGTATGCAAATTACAAATACACAAGACAAAAATCCTGGAGAATGCTGTGTGCCTCCTCAATTCAAGAATGACGTTACCTCAATCACTGTATCAAACTGAAAAGAGACGAAGTTTTGTTTGCAACGAAAACTAGCAAACGATTTTCGTTATTTCCTACAAGATGGTCGCAGTTATCAAATATACACTATTAACCAACCACATGGAGCAACGCCTTTCTTGAGAAGCTGAGAGTCGCTCAGCTAATTACATTTCCCATATTTATGGAACCCAAACGTTCATTACCGTGTTCACAACAGCCCGGCACTGGTCATTATCCAGAGCCAGATGAATTCAGTCCACATTCGCTCATCCTATATCCTTAAGATCCACTTTAATATTGTCCTCCAACCTACACCAAGTCTTCCGAGCGGCAATTACCCTACAGGATTTCTATCCAAAATTCTGCATGCATTTCTCATTCTCCACAAGCTCACAAGAGGCCTTGCCCATCTCATCCTCCTCGATTCCTTGATTATCCGAACAATATTACGGCTGCATTATGGACACATTTTTCTACTACGCCGAGAAGCAGCGACGCCCTGGGCCTGAACCATTGCTGTCAACGGTCCCTACTGCAAAATGAGTGTAATCACACGCAACATACGATTAACATAAAAACTTTCAACTTCCAGCAGCATGATGTGCTTACAGCCGCTGACTGCATTTCTTATCTACTGACTGGTACATTTGCACTAAATAAGGGCTGTCTACAGAACAGGAAGTCTATGCAAGGGCTGAAGAAGCGAACAGTATATACACAGAGCTAAATATGTAGCCATACATATTCCAGACTGTTTGCCTCAAGGCTCCCCAAATACACGGACAGATAGACAAATGCTCTAGAACCAACAGCTGGATTTACACTGATCTCTTCCAGTATGACCACAGTGGCAGGACATTAATTCATTCCGCTAGATACGGCACAGGCCATTAAAGGCAACGCGTTCTCATACACTTTATTCTGACTCTTCTTTTCGAATTCAAACTAGTTCTTCACACAAACTACAAGCGATGCCAAGCTGGACTCATGATTCAACTTTCAGTTTTATATAATTCTGGTTTTAAAATTATCACAAGCATCGTAAATAAAATGCATGCTCAACACAGAATTCACATTTTGTACCACGCCCTGGCAAGAACAAGGTGGCAGATAATTTTTTTATAAAATACTGTATAGTCTTGGCCGGGACTGTTCTCTTCGCCATAAAATTCAGACTGACTCCAATCCAGCATAATATGGAATATTTTCCTGGGGGTAAATTGGCCGGAGTTTGAAGTTAACCACTGGCATCCACTTTGAAAGATCTGTTAAGACATCACTCCTCATTGATACAGTCTTGAGTTAAAGTAGCCAAGATTAATACTCAGTCAATTTGATTAAGCTTTGGGGCTGAGGCCTAGCTTGTCCAATTTGCATCCTCGGGACTAGAAGTCCCACCCGTAGTCAATTATGCCAGGCGAATGGTGTGAAAGTGTTTTCACAATGACTAACACAGTTTTTGTCTATTTCTCCCTAATTTCCATTGTAAAAAGTCACACGGGTTCGTGGCAACCTGTGGAATAATAAAAATCCGAATTTACGAACAAGACTGGCAGTGAAACATAACATCATATCCTTCCCTTTCTACCGTAACTTCAGGATAACCGAGTATCAGTGGAACGGTCGACAGAAGTCGTAAAAAACTTTGGTGGCCTTTCAACGCGAAAGTTGTCACAAACTTCCAGCATGATGGCCATTTTGGAAATGCAGGGTTGTATAGATTCTACCGTGTCGCTGGTTGCTACGGCAACAACCCCATTGTGAGATGAAAGCTTCATAATGAAGGAAGGGTGGATGTCGAGCGGAAAAGGGTAAAGAGAATTTTCTTGTATCGAAGAAACGTCTGACGTTACGGGATCGCACACTTAAGATTTTGTCTTGAGTGGTCTCTTCACTCCCCAGCGCGTCCAATTCTACAGCATCCACTATCAACACAACTATCAGACAGTGGTGACAGATACACGGATGGCTTGTCCGCATGCTGCAAAGATCAAACGCAATGCACTCGTTTCACGTAATTAATACAGTTCGAGTAAAAACCTAGCAACAGACCAAAAAGTCGTTACATTCTCGCTCCAGTTGACGCTTGTAATGAGATCGCGGTCTGGGAAGACGAAACAGTTTAGGAACGTCAGTTTCAAGAGGCTCGTTTGTCGCGGCAGCAACCGTAGAAGATGAGATACAGCATCCACTGCCTTCAATTTACCATGTGACACAACGCCACAAAGCTCATGAATTCATGACCAGAGCGTATCTGCAGCGAGAGTGAGATAATTTACTTTCTTCAGGCAACCCGTGAGTACACAAACGATGAACAGCCAACAGGAGCAAAGGCAGAGAATTAATGAAAACCTAAGAATTATAAACTGCAGTTACTTTATACAGCAGCACAAAGTGCAATTTTATTGATAAAAACATAACGGGACCTCCTTTTTCGTACTCGGGAGGGCCAAGGTTTAAATATCACACCGGAGACAGGCTATCCAGATTCAGAATTTCCTTGGTTTTCTTCAGTCCCACTAGGCAAATTACAAAACAGTACCTCAAATTAGGACACAACCACTTACTTCATTTTCTAGTTACGGCAGGTGCCGTTAGAGAAACCGTAAAAAATTGAAATAAATAAGTACAATTATTTACATGAAAACAATTATAATGAACTTAATTGTGTTGAGGAGACTAAAATCCATAAAGCACGGACTTGAGTCTGAGAGGATTCATCAAATGGCGCCGTTACTCTACAACCTGAATGGCTTTACCAGATACTATCACAATATGAAATGTGTAAGTCCTCGTTCAACTTTACTGCTGAGGCTGACTGTACTGACTGGCCTATCCCCTCAAACTCCTGGGTACTGTACATCGCTCAGCTGTGCCTCAGCCTGCAGGGATGTACATGCCTGGCCTAGGTGTTATCCTGAGAAAGGACCGAGCAGAAACCGAATCTGCGATTCCGAAGTTCATGTCTATAAAGTCCATACTCTAGCCGTCTTAAACCAGGTGGCCACTAAGGCACGTTTATTTTTCAATCCATGGGTGAATTTTGGCCACTTAATACTGTTTTCGACCTCTAAAGGCTACAGAAATGCACTACTACACCATAAGAAGAGCTTATCTTCACGCAATTAGAAGCCTGTGGTTGGCCTTGCAATTTAGAACCCGTACATCCTGCATACTGCGACAAGACACGCCATCGGTCCCTTGCGTTTTTAACTTAGAAGGCCACGAACCAAGTTTTATCTTCCTCGGAAACCGGTTATGTGATGTAACAAGAAATTTAAAGAATCTTACATAATAAAAGTAAATAAAGAAACCTAGAACCCAAACAAAAATTTGTAAAGGATTAAATTCGCATGCTTTATCAGTTTTTTGTGAAAACTCCATAAATGAACAAATATGGCAGATGTCGTGTTTTATGCCCGTCCGTACGTTTCGTCTCTGAATTTCTACTACAATTTCGATTAAATTTCGTATTGAGGTTCTACAATATAAGCTATGTCAAATATAAAGCTCATGTGTAAATCGGCTGCTACAAAACGTCGTAAACACCTCCCTTCAACGAATACAATGGACACCCCTATTACCATAAGTGTAGATGGGGTTCCACTCTGAAAGCGTTCTCCCTACAAACGCCATATGTTCGTCACACAAAACCAAAATATCGTATCGCATCATGAAGTGTGCCGAGTTCTCGACGGGAGATGATCGAGTTGGGCACGGCGATTAACCGCCCCATTCAGACCCCTCTCGTGTTAAATTACCTGGGACAGATCTTACTTAACAGCGAATTACAGCGACCCACGTGCTCAAGCCACTCCACTGAAGCAAAACATGGACACACTTAACGAGTTTGTAAGTTAATGGCAAAACTGGAACACAATGAAAGGTTACAGTCAATATACGCATTTCCGAATACAAATTGAAACAGCTGTAGCACTAAATAACATAACTGCATGGTACTATACATACAGAAAATATCAGCTATTTATGTGGTATCGCAATGTTAATCACGAAAAAATCGACATGGAAAAAAAGGCGGTAGTAACTTATTCTAAAAATAGCAGCCAAGAAGTAAGGCCACTTGTTCACCTCCTCCGACTTCCTGTGTAGAAGGCCGAATATAGAATCAATGTACAGAGTCTGGATATAGGATCATAATATTAGCATAAGAGGAAATACCCCGTATGCACACGACTGGAGGGTTAAACACATCAAGCAGTCGTATCACCAGACCACTCATCTACGTAGTAACTTGTCATGAGGAGCTTTCAAATACTTTAATGTCTTAAAAACAGGGCGGAACTTACGACGTTCTATTGTCGCTATCTGTCGATTATGATTACGTTCCAATACTCGTGAGACCCATAACACAAAAATCCCCTGATGATGGTGGCAGCAAGCACCTGTGAAATGTCGGCAATCTTCTACCAGACTGCACGGTAAAAAAAACCCGACTCTGAAACAACTGCATACTTCAAAATTTTCTTACACTAACAGGAACGTTGTCCTTCCAGTTGTAACATATTTTCCATTAGTTCAAAATGTGAAATCGCAGTGATTATCACTTGTATCGATGAAATGACAAAGCTTTTGGGCTTCTAAATGCACGGTAAATGCGCAGACACAAGTGTGCCAACTCATGTCGAAACGTCCTCTGACAAATTTTATACGACTATCCTTGGAGTAAATTGTACCGTGACTTGCACCCACTCAGTCTTTGTGGTGCGCGTCTGCCTGCCACAGACTGGAAATAAAATTTATGAACGGTAAAGTCTGCAATTTGGAGTACAGTACCTAATTAATAAAATTCCACACAAGTTCTTCCTTAATTCAGTGCACACAGCAGAGTGGGGACGTGCGGGATCAAGCATTCCTAGCAGAGAGCTTTCCCGTTGAACTTCAACGCGCAAGCACTCGACTTCCTGGATGAATCCACCGACGAAGCAAAAGGCACGACACAGAAGGGATATATCACAGAGTGCGAGGCGTGGTGACGACATTTCCCTTCCGGTCATTCATCCGGATCTCTCTTCCCATTCATCGACAGCTGTCACATACATCGCATTTGCTGATTAGTAAGAATCGCTGAAATCGACGTTCCCGGCAGCAATCGCCTGGCTTGGTAGGCAATAAGCTTCATCAATTCGGGCTTCAATTCAAATACTGTTCGCATTCTGATTTGGTTTCTATACGCTTTGGGAATTTGTATGGCGCAAGATGGATTACTTCTTGCTACTTTTAAGGATACGTTGTTAATATTCCACATTTTCTAAGTTCACAATGCACGTCCGTTTGGCTTAATGCCACATGTTTCTGCACGCCTTCCTCAACAGCAAATAAATTTCCAAGTTTAAATGTCCAGGACACGTCAGATCCTCTGCTATAGTTGGCCTTTCCTCTACAGACTACATCACGTTTCTTTCTTCATATGAACGAAAATGTAAACTCCTTCTGGTTTACATTCCTCCTCTCTCCCACGCGGGCTACATGACCTGCCCATCTCATCCTCTTTGACTTGATCTGCCTAATTAATTTGGAGAGTACAACTTATGAAGCTCCTTATTATGTAACTTAATCCAGCCTCATATTATTTCATCCCTCTTAGGTCCAATTATCCTCCTCAGCGTCCTGTTCTCAAATACCCTCAGTCTACGTCCCTCCCTTAGTGTCAGAGGCCATGCCTCATGCCCATACATAACCACGGGCAAAATTACAGTTTTGTATATTTTAATCTTTACGTTTCTAGACAGCAGATGGGAAAACGTATGAAATATATTTTAAAAAAACAAATCAAAGCACGCAGAAATGTAGGTGGATTACCATTTAGCCTCCTGGAACATCAACAGATTGGTTCGAATATTATTTAACGACGATGTAGCAACTGCTGAGTTTATTTCGCGTACGAGAAAACAATCATGAGAAGTGAACCGGAAATGAAGGGAACGATAGCGGCCCTGGAATTTTTCAAGGTATTACCGGCGCCTGACTGGAAAAACTGAAGAAAAATTCGAGGGGAAAAAACTCTGGTTACACAGCGGCCAGGTCAAAATCATAACCCGGTACCTCACAAACAAAACTCCACTCCTAAATTATCAGAGTTGTTACTCCTTAAAATATCAACATCATCAGAACCGAGAACTTGTGACAACTCGGGCTGTTAAGAGAACTAGTCTCAAAGTGAACGAGGGATGGAAGTTCGAGCCCTCGCAGCGATGATACTTAATGGCTTTTAACCCATGTCCATAACATGTCTGGGGCTCAGGTACATACTCCACTATTCAACGGAAGCCAAATATGGTTCCCTTAGCGTGCAGGCGACAGGAGCACAGCTCTGAACTTTCACCTTGTAGTGCCAAGGTGAATGCGTGACCTCGGAACGACTCACAGTACGCTGCTTAACCATCCGTTTAGTGATGACGGTCACTACGAAATCCATAGAACAAAACAGTTCAGTAGTTAACTGTCGCTCTGATAGTCAGGAAATTCTTCGCTCTTTAACGATCTAGAAGGTCCATTATCGTATTCACAAAAGCCCGCCTCTGGTCCATATCCTGAGCCAGGTGAATGCACCCGAGGTTTTTAACATCCCTCTTAATATTATCATACAATTATGATTCGGTCTTCCAAGTGCTCCTCCCTTCAGGTTATCTGACTAAAATTTTGTATGCATTTTAATTGTTACCAAGTTATTTTTAATAACATTTATGCAAGTTCTGGCAACTTATTTTAATTTATGCGCCTGCTATTTATACCAGAGCGGTCAATTCCGGTGGTCTGAAGCACCAGCAAAGAACATTTTGACCAGTACGAAAACCAACACTGCATCAACGAAAGATTAGGCAGTGTCGCAAGATACGAACCATCTAACGTAGAGGCAGGGTACTTATTGTGTCTGAAGCTACAGCGGAAACTGAGACATACACAGACCTCTTTTTTGCCCCTTTCCTTCTGGGACTCAGTTCTGTTTTCTCTTCGGGCGGAACTTCTCTAAACATTCACAGCAAAAACGCTATTCCTTTTCAACACGGTAAAGTTTTGAACACAAAAAGTCTGTCTTCGTACCATACACTAGCTCTCACACAAAATCTGGTTTGTCATTTCTTATCGTACTGTACGAGAATTCATATGAACGTTGTCACATCTTTCTTTTAGTAGGATTTGAGGTTTTCATGGCGGCGAGTCTGAAGATGGCTGTCTTCTGGGTTGTTGCGCCGTGTAGTCTGGCAGAAGTTTACGAACGTTTCAGGGGTCATACTGCCTCCATCACCACCATCATCATCGCTCTGATGGAGGTAACAAGGACCTCTGAAACGTTCGTAAACTTCTGCCATAACGTCGTTCAGAAGTCAAGAAATAAGAACAATCACCGACTGTAACGCTCCAGACTTACTCGAGAGGTAAACGGTTCGAATTCTGGGCGGGTTATTATCTTTTCTGGGACTTCTTTAAGCTTTCATCAGACGAATAACAGCATACTGAAACAGGTCACGACATTTACTTATCGTTAACAATTATCTTACCGTTTCATTCGACGCTATATAACGTATGAAGATAAAACTAACTACCAAAGAATCAATTAATAGTAGTTACCTCGTCATGAATGAAACGTCATCAGTGTGTTTTACATGTCGTGAGAGATATGATGTTTATTTTTAAACAGCACGTTTACGATCATGTCAAGAATTCTGGAGAAAATAACGGCATCTGAGCATCTTGTCTGGCACAACGCGACATTTCTAGTGCGTTTCTCAGCAAGTCATATGGGGAAACTAACAGCATCCAACAATGAAATGAAATAAGTACTGCAACTCGTCTTGTTCCCCCGGAAACATTTAACTCAAACACCACATAACGCAAGCAATTCCTGAGAAAGAGAGACCCGTCAAAATGCTAACCTAACCACCACAAACGTCAGGAAATATAGAGAAAACGGGAGAAGGCCTATTTCTTGTGGAAGCTCTTCATATTTCACAACATAAAAGTCAGCAACATAATACGAAGCTCATTTACATCTAATCAGACAGGCTATACAAAGAGGCTGCTATTCTGCACTTCACTGAAGATCTGCTAGAACATTATTTAAACATAAGTGGCAGTTGTCAAGTTGAATGTTCTGTCTCACCACATTTACATTAGAAGTCGACCCAAATAGTGGTCTGAGCGAAAAGTAAAGCACCACAACTAGGGCTACAAAGGATTACTGAAAAGTCACGCGACTCTATGGTTTATATATTTCCACAGCAACTGGCAAATTTCACTGTCGAAATACCACATATATTCAGCAGACCTAATACACTATAAAACCTGGTACGAAATGCTATATTCCAACGAAACTGATAAATAACGCACACTCAAAAGTTGAAAAGAATAGTATTATTAAACGAGATATTTCGCTATTCGTATTTCAAGGATTACGGAAGCTAACTTCAGATGGAATGCGGGGCAGATGCGCTAAATTAGACCCACTGGGTATTCAGTGCCACAAAAACATTTTTTTGCCATTGTTTCGGAATCATATCGGACGGACAATACCAGAACGTGTCTAGATTTATACGACTGAAAGCCTATTACTGTTCCTACACGTGTGGACGAGTGTCGTTAAATAAATTACAACCCCGCCCTTCCAAAACACATCCACAAGCAATAGCAGCTCCGGATGCAGTTAATAGTACTACTAATGAATGCGTAATGGCAGAGCAGGAGGACAGGGGCTGTCACCATAATGGAGAACGACGACCCGGTTGATTTTCGTATTTCAGCACTACACATTAATTTCGAATACATTCAACACGATTAAAACTCGAGATGATGTGCAATATCAACCCCTTACTTTTATGGACAATGGGGTAAAACGAAAATCGACCGACAATGCAAGCTTTACATAACCAGATAATTCTTTTCCCTTCATAATCTTCTTGGTTCCGATTTAGGAGTCACATCAGAACTTGCAGTTCATTACACTGAAGAATTTTAATGTTTACAAAATCATACTACTCCTTTCACCATGGAATATCCTTAAGCCCAAATGACGGTACGGACACATCGAGGCCTATTTATAAACTACAATACTTTCTAATATATAGTGTACTTTAAATTAAACTTCGCAGATTCGTTCTTAGTAAGTTACGAGGTAAACAACAGCTCTCATATTAAATTAATCTCCCGTTCCTTCGAGATCCTTCAGCTATATCCAGGTCTGCGATCGTCTTCCATGATGACGAACAAGCTTGTATGATTCCAACGGAATTAGCAACAAAAGCCCGCATACTGTTAAATTACCGAAGAAAAAAAGAAGTCTTAATATATCTGGCAACATAGCGTTGTAAGTAGCAGACGAGTATCCCAGATGCTGCGGGACAGAAACGGCCGAGGACCCCAAGATTGCTTATAGGCCTGCTTCTCCCAAGCAACGCGGTGTAAGAATGCGCAGAACACAGGTACCCCTGTGCCTAAGCACCACGACATGAAGATGTACAGGGGACATCGAAGTAAAAGCAATATGCGGTATTGGCACTAGCTGGAGCCACACGCTCTGCCTACGTTAACCATGGTACTCCTTATGTGCGGGCCACAAATATAGATGTGGCAGAAATAAATATTTCTGCGCCTGCTACGAACCGAACCTCGGTCGTCCAACCCATGGCCTATCATTTCACTGACTGGGTTTATCCCTCAGAGGAGAGCGTTATACAAGAAATCCAACTTCTCAGCTCTATCAACCTTGCTTACCAGAAAGAATGAATGAAAAAAACACACTAATGAAGACTAACAGAGGTCTTCCTACCTTTGCACAATGCCGTGGCAGTTCCTAAACGTTATGTAATACTGACACACAAACAGTATTTTCCCACTCTCAGGGGGTTGTCATGTCTAACCTCATAACAATTATACTCATTCTCTGTTCCTTGTGAATTTGGGAACTGCAGGAACTTAAAAAACCTGCAGTATAAAAGAGTGTAAGTTTGCTCAGCAAATGGTTAATGTGACCACAAATCACGAAATCGTCTATGAAATCTCAGGGATAGTCTAAGTAATTTAACCCACTTTAGAGACTAACTGTACATCCATAAAAAAGCAGTTACACATCCTTCTCAACATCTGAAGACAGGATGTAGGCCTGGGGATGACAACCGTCCATTGCCATTGGCCACATTCGCTATTCATATCTTTGCCGAGGGCTGCAGAGGGAAGGAGGAGGAGGAGGAGGAGAAGATGGTGATGATGATAATCATGATAATAATAATTAAGAAATAGATGCTGCATTATGTACCTCAGGGGCAAGGTTTGTCTCAGTACACAGAAGTAAATACCCTGTAAAATGGTGAAGAAATGGAATAATAATGTCAACATTAAGCGAAGCTGTTATTATAAAACTTGGTGCAGCTGGTGTTCACTTGAAAACTGTTAATGACTGTGTTACTCCATACAACTGAGTTAACAATAATCTCAGTACGGCTATAATGTACTAATTTCCAAAAAAGATGATAAAAACATAGCCTACTTGATTTCATAAAAGAAAGTTCAAAGTGTCATGTAAAAGTCTTTGAAAAACAATATATTTCTAAATACAGGTAGGACTTGGTTTGTGCCGGGGTTAGGTTCCTGAGATTTCTGGCATAAAATAAAGCTGTGTAAATTGAAGCAAAAATATAATGATAACATATGTAAATACATTAGGTTATAATTTTGCCTACAGTTTTATATGGGTATGAAACTTGGTCTCTGACACTAAGGAAGGCATTTGGGAACAGGGTGCTGAAGAGAAATTTGGACCTAAGAGGGATAAATTACCAGGAGGCTGGAGAAAGTTGCATAATCAGGTGCCTCATAAGTTGTACCCCTCGCCAAATATAATTACACTGATAAAGTCACATAGGATGAGGACAGGACATGTAGACTGTATGGAGGAGAAAAGAAATACATGCAGGGTTTTGGTGGGCAAACCAGAAGGAAAGAGACCACTAGGAAGACCTAGGCATGGGTAGAAGATAATAAAAATGGATCAAATACAAACAGGATGGGGTGGCATGGACTGGATTCATCTGGCTCAGAATAGGGGCCAATGACAGGCACTTGTGAACCCGGTAATGGACCTTCGGGTTCCACAAAATGTTGGAAACTTCAGAGTGACTGTTGACTTCTCAGGAAGGACTCAGCTCTATAGCATAACTAAGTATACTTACTTTATATTAAAATTAACAACAGTACAAACACTGAGATATACTGTATATATTTTTCATATTGTCTTAACAATATTACACATGTTGGCCAATGTCAGAAGTGAAAGAAGAAATGATAAATTCTAAAATCAACTGATGTAGCTGTAGTCGGACGTTTGCCTATCATTAAATCTGATCACTACCAATAATAGCACGTAATTCTAATCTGAAATTTGCACTTTCAATTCAAACACCTGACTTAACTCATAAATTTCCTTCAGATCTTGAGCCCCATCAGGCAGCAAGCCACATTCACTACACTATTAGCTGCTTTAGAAGATTAAAAATTAAACCAGCTGACACGTTTGCACAACCTCACGTGTTTGACTACAACCACGCGCTCCTGTCAATAGTTTTTCTACGTGAATGTATGAGAAATTATTAAATTTAAGTAGTTCCTAATTGACACTTACTAAAACTTTGGCAAATCTTCTCTCCAGTTCAATCGCATCGGGCATCGGCTGTTTCGTGCGGATGCTAGAGCGAACATTGTTCGTCTTCAAGGTAGTACCCTCCGGTGGAGGAGATTCACTTTTCGTACTAAGTGAACTGCCCATTGTTTTCACAAACAACACAATGCACATAAAATTACATTTCACTGTTGCACACTAACCCACAAACCAGCAACAGGTTCCTCGTCCTACAGCACACACAAACATCATCACTACCTCACCATCTTTTTCCAACTCCCACAAGGCCCACTACTCCAAACGATAACTAACGCTTGCGTATTCCACACCTCCGTATATCGATACAAAGCGACGTTACTAATCGATCAGATGGAGGGAGTTGTGGCGAATTTTTCATCGCACTGCCATCTAGTAACAATTTTGTAAACTTCATAAATTGACTAAATCATTTTCAAAATGTGCAACTGCTAGAGCATTCGATTGTGTAAATCATGAATTATTACTATTAAAACTAAATTTTTATGGAATTTCGTAATTTAGCTGTAAAGTGGTTTAAATCATACCTTCAAGACAGAAAGCAACAAGTAGAAATAAAATCATCAAATTTAAATGATAGCACTTACTCAAATTGGGGCATTGTAAAACATGGAGTGCTTCGAGGTTCAACACTTTGTCCTCTTCTTTTTTCGTATATATCAATAATCTGCCCCACAACCAACTACTCTCATTCTAAACCTATACTCTTCGCTGATGATATTATTATTATTATTTCACATCCAGAACTTGACTGTTTTCAAAATTGCATAAATGATGTCTTTGCTAAATTGAACAAATGGATTAAAGCCAATAAACCCACATAAAATTTTGACAAAACAAATTTAATGAAAATTTGTACTAACAACAGAACTTGTATAAATCTAAATATAGGTATGATGATAAAATAATGGAGGAAATAGAAACTAAATTTCTTGGCCTACAAACTGACAACAAATTACCCTGGAAAACACATATTCAATACATTATCCCTAAACTAAGCTCGGCATGTTTCGTCATGAGGACAGTTGCAACACTCATGAAAACAGAAACTTTAAAATTACTTTATTCTGTTTACTTCAATTCACATCATGCTTTGCAAACACAAAATTGTGACGCAAGGAGGCCATAATAGTGTAACTGTAAAAGAACGTATTTCAATACATGGACTATCATTGTAAATGTACCTTATTAGGTTCTTATGTTGCTACAAACTTCTATGCATTTTAATTTCTATACTGATTCATAATTTAAACCCACAAGTATGACATATGTCTGTAGAACACAGGACTGAGTCTTATACTAAATCTGACAGTGGTTTCAATCCAATTACAACTGCATACTTTTGTTGTTCAAATATGACAATAAGGACAACAAATCAAGAACCACCTGAGATAAATCATGAGAACTTTAGGGGGGGGGGGGGGGGGGGGGGCATGCCACAGCCTGGTCAACAGGAGGGAGAAGGACATAGAGAGACAGAGAGAAGGAAAGAGAGAGAGGTCCAAAGCTTCTCCTTGATTGTCAGTCTCCTAAAAATCTAATCATTTCCATACATACGACTTACTCATCACCCTGATGATGGAAGCATCAATCGTAATTTAGCTGTAAAGTGGTTTAAATCATACCTTCAAGACAGAAAGCAACAAGTAGAAATAAAATCATCAAATTTAAATGATAGCACTTACTCAAATTGGGGCATTGTAAAACATGGAGTGCTTCGAGGTTCAACACTTTGTCCTCTTCTTTTTTCGTATATATCAATAATCTGCCCCACAACCAACTACTCTCATTCTAAACCTATACTCTTCGCTGATGATATTATTATTATTATTTCACATCCAGAACTTGACTGTTTTCAAAATTGCATAAATGATGTCTTTGCTAAATTGAACAAATGGATTAAAGCCAATAAACCCACATAAAATTTTGACAAAACAAATTTAATGAAAATTTGTACTAACAACAGAACTTGTATAAATCTAAATATAGGTATGATGATAAAATAATGGAGGAAATAGAAACTAAATTTCTTGGCCTACAAACTGACAACAAATTACCCTGGAAAACACATATTCAATACATTATCCCTAAACTAAGCTCGGCATGTTTCGTCATGAGGACAGTTGCAACACTCATGAAAACAGAAACTTTAAAATTACTTTATTCTGTTTACTTCAATTCACATCATGCTTTGCAAACACAAAATTGTGACGCAAGGAGGCCATAATAGTGTAACTGTAAAAGAACGTATTTCAATACATGGACTATCATTGTAAATGTACCTTATTAGGTTCTTATGTTGCTACAAACTTCTATGCATTTTAATTTCTATACTGATTCATAATTTAAACCCACAAGTATGACATATGTCTGTAGAACACAGGACTGAGTCTTATACTAAATCTGACAGTGGTTTCAATCCAATTACAACTGCATACTTTTGTTGTTCAAATATGACAATAAGGACAACAAATCAAGAACCACCTGAGATAAATCATGAGAACTTTAGGGGGGGGGGGGGGGGGGGGAGAAGAGTCAGGTGGAAGACAGGTTTATATATTTATTTCTGGTCTGTACAACAATTCAGTAGCTCAGACTATATAAAGTCAAATTACAGAATTATTAATAAACTGGAAATATGTGGGCCACCTAGTCAGTATGGCGACTGACTACGAACTGAATGACGGGTTCAATCCCTGATAAGGGGAGAATATTTTTCCTCTAGCCTCTGGGGCCCACCTGCCTCCTCTCCAATGGGTACTGGAATCCTTTGCCAGGGGTAAAGTGCAGCAGGAGCTATATCTCTTCTCCCCCACAAACACCTATACAGCATGCTGTTGGACAGCTTTAGGTTTTTCACATGGAAGTTACCAGGCCTAACTTAAGGCATGTACTGGCATTTGCTTGGAGGGAGTGAGGAGAAGCCACAAAAACCTTCAGTCATGATAATTGTCTCTGGATTGAGACATCCAAAATATAAAAATAACCTCTCAGTTTTGTAACATTGTCTGAGTGGCAGAGAAGAGTGGTAAAAAGACTAATAAGACAAATTTTAAGTATTCACTTTTGTAATTAGTGGCAATATGTTAGTAAATTTCACCATGTTGGCAGTTATTAAATTGTTATACTGTTCCCTGAGGTTTGTGCGTGTGCATGTGAGCTCGTGCATAGGCAGACTCAGGCTGCAGAGTTGGGCACTCCAGTCATGCTGGGCTGACCCACACACTTCACAGCTGCACTGTCTAGAAAGTGACTAAACTATAAAAGATTGTGTCCATTTCTTCAGGCTGGTTTTGCATGTCACAGTGAATTATACGTACATTCCATAATAAACTTATGGAAATGTATATATCTCATAATTTGACCTTGTGGTTAGAACAAATGTTTAATTATCAACTGTTCATTTACAAGCACTTCAACCTTTTTAGTGTGCTATGGAACAAAACATGCATACCCACAACAATGACATTTTTTCAACTATACTAGTTGCCCATCATCAGATAGTTACAATTTAAATAATGTACTGTGAAACACACAGAAGTGGACATTACCTAAAAGGTGCTACCCCCACACACACCTCTGGGAAGATAGCTGGCCTCTGGATCGATATTCAAATCTGGGACATGCTGAATATGGAGCATTAGTATTATACTAACCACTTTACTGTAACCTAAACAAAATTATGTCTAGGCTCAGAGAATACACAAAGTAAAGCAAAGCTGTCCCACTATATGCCACGTAGGTCCATGGTGGGGGGGGAAAGGCATAGCTCCTACTCATTCTTGACCTCAGCACTAGGTGGGGGTGAGTGGTTAGCATCACGCCCTAGCTATGCTTTACCCCTGGGAAAGGACCCTGTTACCCATTGAATAGAGGTTGGGTAGGCCCCACAGCCATCCTGGATGCAAAGGCTGGAGGAAAAATCCTTTGCCCCCATCAGGAATTGAACCCTGGTCATCCAGTCAGTAGCCAGCCACTATACTGACTGAGCTACCCCGGCTCATTACACAGAATACATAAAGATGATTTCTATTGAACTCTTTGATGTTAAAACTCATTTTAATATGTAGACATCCAGTTCATACCTCAGAGAAAAAACTACCCATAATAATCATAAAAATCAATAAGTTGATGCAATCTAAGGAAATAAAAGTTGTTTACTTGTAGATTCATACAAAACTCATTTCTACACTATGTGGGAAAACTGGTAAAGCAGGTGGGACATACTATTACTACTAGGCTTTAAATGGTTAAAGGAATTTCCTTCAGCTACTGGGAAATAGTGTATACAAGAATAGCTACTTGCACCAAAATGTATGCCATTATTGAGTAAAACAACTTAACCATGAAAAATGCAAAGGCAATATATGTAAGAGGGTATATGTTTAAAAATACAAAAGTAAAAAATTATATGTACTTCATTTTATTAAAGGTCATGGAAAATCATGCATAAAATATTTTTACCCTAAAGGTAAGTCAAAAATACAAAGTTTGTGTAATGACTGGAATAAACTGATGGAAGATAGTCTAAAATTATTAACATTATACTATTTTAAGAGGTTCAAAAGTTAAACAATATATGATATACATAAATTATATACAAACATTTACTGAAACCAAACATATTTTACAATGAAACATTACATTATTGTAGTTGCCTAAAAACAGAACTCCAATCATAAACAAACCTATGCCACAATTACTCCTGTGATGTCATTAATAAAAATTTTTTGGGCCAGCAGCAGACAAGTTTTACTAGAGGCTAGTAGACAGGTGGGACTAGCAGTAAATTCAGTAAGCCATCTAGTTAGTCAGTTAGTTATTTGCACTTTTTTCAGTTATGAGTAATAAGTAGGATTTGAGGTTTCCATGGTGGTGAGTGGGAGAAGACGTCAAGGCAAGAATCCGCAAAGCAAATGCAGCCTTTATCCAACTGTGCCCCATTTGGAAAGCTCGAGAGGTCCCACTCTCCTGGAATCCCCAAGGATGGAGGAAGAGGGGAAGGCCAAAAACAACCTGGAGGAAAACCACTGAAGAGGAGGCAAAAAAGTATGGAAAGACCTGGAGGGAGATGAAAGTTCTGGCTCATAATAGAACTCCTTGGTGCTGCTTTGTCAAGGCCCAACGCTCTGGCCAAGAGCGACAGGATATCAATCTGAAGACGGCTGTTTTCTGGGTTGTAGAACTGCCCTGATGATGGAGGCAACAAGGACCTCTGAAACGCTGGTAGCAATCTATGAGTTACAAGTTTGGCAACACTTATCACTTGCCAATGTGAGGTATTGGTGACATCAAAGTTTAGTTAAAAGTTTACAAAATAAACAATTTTCTGCACATGTGGAAAAGAACACTGACAAATATAATAAAAAGGAGCCATTTTACTAGCTTTTGCTATGAAGATCCATCACTCACGGACACAGTACTGTCTGTCTCCTGAGAGTCTGCTCCCTCATCAGAATCACAAATAAATGAATCCACACTTCTCAAATTTGAAACATTTTCTTCAAACCCATTTTTACTGCCAAGACTTGAATTTTGGCCAGCGGTACAGTTTTGCATTTTCTGTTCTAACTCTGCCCATGGATCTTCCAGCATTGAAGGGTGATAATACAGACTTATATTATCACAATATCTTGCATTTCCTGATAAGTTGTTATCCTAGAAGAAGAAAAACACGTCTTAGAATTTTTGGAAATCCGAAGTATAATTACGGTGACATTGGTATGTACATCATGCTCATAATTCAATAATATTCTTCGAAATACTTACTTTTCTCTTTCTATTCGGACAATATTTCCTAGATATGTCCATATTACTATATGGACTGAAGCTTGAATTACTGTCTAAATATTTTCTGTTCGTATTGTACGGACCAAACCTCGAGTTAAAACTTGAAATGGCAGGACTGCCATCGAAGCTTTTTAGATTACGTCCATTCCAATTGCCACTAGTTCCTCCTGTATAATGTACAGGACTACTGTAACTAAGAGGAATAAAATCAAAGTTGTCTGGCTGTGGCGTGCCTATAAATGGAGAACTTCCAAATCTGGCTCCAAACTGACTCCTAGGACGAACAAAATCATGATACAAACTTTTACTATTGTTCAAACCTGACTTTGAACTTAACGGAGTACTAGAATCAAACTTCTTATTCATTCTGTCTGCTAAACACAAACTGAAAAAACGTATGTACTAGTGATTGCACAATTTACACACTATCCACCACACCAACAATGGCTTCCGAAAGTGTTATCAACAAGGTTTCCGTTACTTCAAGCCGGAAGTACGTAACATAATAATAAAGTTTATTGAATATCTGCTATGATGATCCATGATCCTTTGATGTAAAATGCTGATGTAATGCTGAATACTCTAAATTTATATATTTTTTATATAAAGCTCTTGATTCCTTGGTTTCAGAATACCATGATAAGCAAACGGGTTTTAGAGGTATGATAACAGACAGTCAAAGATACACGTATTGATCAACAGAGACTGGATAGGACCGAACCAGGAAGTACGTCATACAATCATAAGACTAGCTGTGCACGGCTACCACCACAACTAACTAACTAACCAGATGGCTTACCGAACCCGAAGGTTCATCACCGAATTAACCAAAGCCCTACACCGGACCCTGTCCTGGGCCAACAAAATCCAGTCTCCTTCAACTCCTATCTCCCATAGATCCCGCCTGACATTATCCTCCCATCTACGTCTAGGTCTCCCCAGCGGTCTTTTCCCCTCAGGCTTCCCAGCCAATACCCAGTGCACACCTCTTGTCCCATCCATGCGCTCTACATGCCCTGCCCATCTAATTATTCTCGACTTAATCACCCTGACAATATTGGGGGAGGAGTACAGACTCTGCAAAAAGACATATCACCACGAACCAGATCAATTTTGTCTGTGCAAATTATGTGGGAAAGTGTGTAAAATACCATATAATAGAATGTGATAAACTAGAAAAAACAGTGACGGAATACAGCAAAGGCTGATTCCTATTAACATTTGCACATTCGTGCGCATTTCTCCATTATATAAAGATACACGTAAACGTATTGGCTTCCACTGCCATGTACATCAGATGCATGAAAATAAATGCATATGGGCAAAAATTAGTGAGATTTGAGATTCTCAAGGCGGCGGGTATTAAGATGACTTTCTTTTGGTATGTTGCGACGTGTAGTCTGGTGTACGTTTACTGGTGCAACAGAACTTCTTACTGCCTCCATCAAGAGGGCACTCACCAAAGGTGAGGTAGTAAACACCTCTGAAACATCAGTAAACTGTATCCAGACTATGGGGCACAACATCCCAGAAGAAAGTGTTTTCTATAAAGTGAAGCCATGTGCATTATGTACATTATTTTCATATGCATTGGTAGTATATGTCCTCATTTTTACTACCCCAACCACTTTGGATTAGGTTACTTATCTTGTGGGATTTGCACTTTTCATGGCTGTGAGAATTGTAACCCAAACCATTATTGTACATTCTTTCACCTATTGCTCATAAAATATGACATATGTCTTTAATTCTACCTGCTTTAGTCTTTTTAACATGACTTGGGAACATGTTCCAAAGACAGTACAGCTGTAATTTTAATTATTCTTTACATCTTACTTATGATTCTCAGAGTCTTTTAAGTTGCTACTTATTTCTCTCTCAGTTGGTGGTACTGTCGTTGCAGTGTATGTCAATATTAGTTGTAATGTGCATTTTTACATAGGTGCATATTAATATTAAATTAAACATTTACCACTTGGTACAATTTCACTGTTTGTTACAAAAATTGTACTGTCAAATCATTATTGTCACTGTTGACAATACCAACATATTTTATTCTTCCAATTTCAGATAAAAAAATTGAGAATGAGGAGAACAAATGTGATGAATAATTGTACAATCCTGTTGAAATATGTTTTGGTCTTCTGTGAACATGGTAGTGAACCACTAAAGTTCCATTAAAGGCAGTAATTTCTCTATTAGCTGAAGAACTATCAGTTTCTGAAGCATTCTGTTCCATGGAGTTAGTAGTAACCTAATTAACTAGTTAACTGTGTAGTTAGTTGGATGGTTGGTTTGTTTGTTAGATGAGACATAATTTAACCATGAGAGTAACCAAGAGAATGGAAAGATAAAAATCACATATCTTAATCCTTGTTGGTAGAAGATATCATGCTAGAAGTACAGTAACATACATTATACACATTTTGTATTCTTTTGTCACTTACATTGTATCAACTTTTACAGACACATTAAATAAGTTCTTTTTAACCATATTAATCATTTGTCCAATTCACTGATGATGCAGATATTGTTCTTAGGATGGTCGATCAGACATACAGTTGTACACACATTCCTGAAGTTCACTTTTGTTTTCCAAGAATCACTTCACATTACTGCATTTCAGAAATCTTTTTTTTTTTTTTTGTCGTTATCACTCTGTTATTCAAACAGTTTCTATTTAACAACAGTATAACTATTAAAACTGTTTTAACAGGTGAAGGAAGAATATACATGGAAATAGTTCAGAGTAGAAAACAAGGCAACCTGTGGGGAAATATATGCATATTTACACTGAAGGGTTACATCCAGTTCTTATAGGCAAGAAAGTGTGGAAAAATACATAACAAATTGAATATTACAATAAATAAATATGTCTGTGTAAATACTGGCCTTATTTTTATTCATTCTCATTCTTTAAAATGCCCATTATGAAAGTCTTTTTTAATATAACTCACTGTCTTTCAGAATCTACCATTCAGTTCCCACTGATACAACAGATGACTCACAATATATATAATGCTGAGAAATATTAAATTGTCTGGGCAAACTGGAGAAAATATTTATACATAACAGATGTGTTTGTCAGTGGATCACAGAGAAAATTAAAACTGTTAGAAGTGGATAATAATCTATGAACTAAGAGTTGAAACACATGAAAGTAACTAAGGAAACAGTGATGAGAATAAATAACAGTAATTTGTTTATGTTATGGATAGATAGCTTCATAAGTGAAAGTGAAAAAACATAAAACAAGTTGTAGCAAAATAATGTTCACTGTCCATCATAAGTTATTGTAACTCACAATACTAACAATTTTAAGGAAGAACATTGGATGTACAGCAACATTAGATGAGTACTGACAATTAATGAAAAGACAAGTTTTGATACTTCATCCTTCAAGCTTCTAGTTTCTAGAAAAATTGAATCTTTAGTACAAAGAAT
The DNA here is from genome assembly GCF_000696155.1 of Zootermopsis nevadensis. The sequence continues at coordinate 124,157 of NW_019059728.1, forward strand.
ACAAAGCATTTTTAATGGGAAAACTTGATGCTGATTCTGCTTTCAGTATGATCATCAGTAATGTCAACAACATGCCAACTTCTACATAGTGCCACAACCCAAAAGCATGATCAACATAAATAATGAATTAATGCAAAAGCTTGAAATCATTTACAGGAAAACTTGCTGAAAAAATGTACATATTATGTATGAAATGGGAGTGGATCCAAATGATAAATGTACAAGAACAAACTGTCTAGATTCTACCACATTTAAGTGTGTACTCATGTACAGAATACTTCCTGAGGGGTGAAAAAATTTGCAACCATTTGTATTGCTATCTTGTGCACACCACTCTTTGCACTGCTAGAGTATCATAAGGAAGAAAAACTCTTGTCTTGCTGGGGTCTCTACTTGTTTGTATATGAATCGGGAACTTCCTATGGGTCCTACCTAGAGTCATACCCCAAAGGACTTGCTCTGTTCAGGAACCATTCAAAACATAAGGGAGCAAGTAATATTATTCCTAATGTGACCTCAGAAGCAGGGATGACATTGAGATTGTATATGTTATTACAGTATAAGAATCAACAAAAATAATGTTTACAAAATAAACTGTCTAATTAACACAGCTGAAAAAAGCTTGGACTAATAATTAGCCCATTTTTCATGTTTGGGTTTGTCAGAAAAGTAAAAATGTTCAATGTATTTGAAAGGAAACTAGACAGCTGTACTCTTCTAAAATTTCTCAAATCCATTTTTATCCAATTTTCTTTTATACAAGCAAATGGAGTATTATTAGACATATTGTGATTTTCATTTTCTGATACCTGGAAACATTCAAGGAACATTTCCATATTTCCAAAACAAAATAAATATTGATCATTTCCTTAGTTGCAGATAAATATAATTTATTATATGCAAAAATTTGGTTGTACTTCAATCTTACCTACAGTCATTACCTGTAATCCAGGAAGATGAATGACTAAAAAGCATATCATCAAATGTGGACACTGATTTTCTTAAAAGCCTTAAAAAAATTAGATTTCAATAGCTTTTAATAGGTTTCTCAGTGTTCTAAAAATTTACAGGAGTCCACATTGAAAAACATTTATATTAATTATATATACTACAATAAACCATTTTTGTGAAATGGCTGCAAAAGTTCAAATTGTGGATTCATCTGTTCTAGTATCATTAATATTAAATATGTCTGATTTGTGATATGCTGCCAAAACTATTTTACCTCTTTTTTTACACCATAGTAATATTATCATGTATGTACTCCTTAGTTTGGCAAGATAGAGATTTGGCCAATATCCAGAGTCAATACCATTCAAATTACAGCCTTATCTGCATTAAGACATGGAAACTGGCTAATAGTACCAGTATACATATATTAAGATTAAGAAAGTAATATCTTCATACCTCTTTTCAACAACTCTCATATCCAATGCAATTCTCTCGGTCATCCATGTTACTGTGGTGTAAAAGCAAACATTTTGGAGACTATCTCAGCCTCCATCATTAAGGACAGATGTGACATGACCATAAGGCTTTACTCTGCAATAAAGTAATTGATTGCCCACAAGGATTTAAATGAATTCAGTAACTGTAAAAACTTAAGTCAACTTAAACTGTCATAACATATACTCTTGCAATGTCAAAACAAATCAGATAAAAAGTATAACAGAATTTCATAATACACCAGCATTGATTAAAATGTCCTTACACATCTGGCATATGTTAATATTTACAACAGCCCTCTGGTCGTAAGAGCAGAAAACTATACCAGTATGAAATTTAAATGTTTTATACCTGAAAATTATCTATCATAATCACTTTATCTTTGTAATTCAAAATTAAAAGAAGTTCATGACTCTACTTACATATTAGGTCCTTTGATCTAGCTCTGTAAAGGTTAATTAAGTAAGTATATGCTTGGAACATTTGGTATCTGAGATCACATGAGATTCAATAACAGAAATCAGAGATATACCACACACTGCAAAAACAAGTAAGAACTGACAACATACGAAAAACAATGTGTTTTTGTTCCTAACTTGAATGACCTTACAGGAGCTTTAGATGTATTCAGAAATGCTCATCCAGCTGCTGTTCTGGAGGAGAGGGGCCAGAGACAGACAAGACTGGAAGCACTGCTGGGGTCACTCTATTACAGCCAGCAACAGGAAATGAATGTTGCAGTGGCTCCATACCACTTAAAGGGATGTTCTCGGCACTTCGAGCTCTCCGCCACAATTCTGAACGGAGTGGTTGAAGGCGACTGAATTCTGAGTCATGTCCTCCTGCTCCTACAGCTGAACTAATGTAGATGGCTGAATTGACTCGAGGTCGGCCTGCAGGGTGAGCTGAACGACCCGGCCACTGGTCCAAGTCAAAATGTTGATGTGATGGCCAATGAAGATGCTATGATTGAAAAATTAGTGTTATAATGATATTTGCCACATGAACAGTGATGTTATTTGCTAGTTAATACTCATTTCTTTACATCCTTTATTTACACAACAAAGAATAAATTCTAAAACTGGTTGTTTGTCAACACTACTGACACAACAGCTCTGTGCAGTCCTATGTTTCTTAGAACTGTCATTATAAATTAGATTGACCGACTGGTTTAATTTCAGCTACTGATTATTTTTCATATTAATTAATCTGTGTCTGAACCTCCACACAATGTCTGTTTTCAAAATACAGAATGTAACAGATAAAATACACCTAACAATGTGTAGGCCAAATAAGACACACAATAATTATTTTGTTAGCACAGAAGACATTATTACAAACACATACCAGGCTAACTAACTTTGACCTGCTTTTGCATCACTTAATATGCACATACTCTAAATCAGCCTTCTGTAGAAGAGGAGGTGCTTCATTTCTATACCTTGTAATATTTCTGGCCATCCATTCAGAAAATTTTGTAGGCCATTAGCTTTTAACATCAAATATCTTGACTGGTCCATCTGGTTCTGTACATATTATATAGAAGTTGAGTGCCCTGCTTTATAAATAGTGGTTGTCTGGTTGTTGTGCCATACAGTGTATAGTGTATACCAACGTTTTGAAGGAACACACTGCCTCCATCATCTGTTTTAAAGTAAGAACTGTTCAGAAGTAGATGGATTATAGAGATTCAGGAAAAGGATCAGCTAATTCACAGCACACAATTGACTTCACAGTTCTGTTAGAGGAAGAATAATAATATAAGGAAAATTTCTTCTGTAATTGTTCTGTTCTTGCTGTTTGTCCTAAACAAAATTAAATAAAGCATTTTGTAAATTCATAATATACTGTTTGCTTTGATAGCAATTTACATAAAACTCACCTTTGTTAACAAATCTAGATATATTTTTAAATATTTATATAGCCTTAATTTCTAATAATGATAAAATCTTTATATACACCTGAAAGACTGCAAGACATCGTCAAGAATGGCTTACTACACACACTCCACCTGGCTGTGCACTGCAATAGTATACCAATGCCATTAACTCTGGAGTTAAAGTCTGGTCAGGAGGTTTAAATCTTCTGTTGCTATATTATAAATGTTAAACTTAAATATTCTAATTCTGAACTAAAAAACAGTTAACCTTCTAGGACCCAAATTATTTTTTCATATAACCAATTCTAATGTGTAAGACAAAATATAAAATCTGTCCCAATATACACCATGTATGTGCACAGGGGGAGAGAAGGTACAGCTCCTACTCATTCTTACTTAACCTCAGCACTAGATCAGGGTGAATAGTCAGTGTCATGCCCCGGCCGTACATTACCCCCAGGAAAAGGACCTCTGGTACTCGCTAGACAGGAGTCTTGGTGGGCCTCAGAGTTGGTCTGGATGCAGAGGCTAAAAGAAAAATCCTCTGCCCCTGTCGGGGATCAAACCTCGGTCGTCCAATACGTAGCCAGTCACTATATAGAAAAGCTACCCCAGCTCACAAGACAAGAAATATAACCACAAAGCAATTACATCATTCTGACCACTTTTGGTATTTATAATTGGAAAATTCAGTTTCTTACTTGATACACAGAGTCCCCCCCCCCCCCCCCCC
>NW_019059728.1:128459-145150 GCF_000696155.1 Zootermopsis nevadensis
AGACCCCCCCCCCCCCCCCCCCCTTGATGTCACAGTATAGTATATTTTCCTCTGATGGGGTAACTAACAATGTGTAATGAAGACAATGACACTGTAGTTAGGTAAAACACCTTTATTCTTTTACACCAACAGGCTTGCCAAGCATGATGTTCTGTAACTAAGAGTTTATCTAATGTACGCAATCAAACTAATTCTACAGAATACTAATATAGAAAGGTGTAAAGCAGTCATGTAGTAAGAATTTAAGAAAGCATATCATAAAGCTTTGTGAGTTTTACCGGCTAGATCTACAAATAAAACAAGTGAACAAACAAGGAACTGCTAAAATGCACAATAGGTGCAATGCAGGTAACAGTGCAAACAACTGTTCCAGTGGTTTCAAATGTATGTTTCAAGTAATGTGCATTAAAATAATGTTTACAACAGTCAAAGCAATGTAGGTATTGTTCTTGGCAACGTTTTCGGTCAAACACCATTTCCCTAGAGTCACAGCAAGTACTGTATTAGTTCACTCAAAAGCAGATATTCTGTAATCCTTCCTCTGTTGAGAGATTTTCATTATTCTTAGATAATCCCTACCATTTAATGATTTTCAGAACCTCACCATTGTAAGAGGAAGATTAATACTATTATACTTACAAATTTGAAGGATATTCATAAAGAGCTGCTACAAAGTAGTTCAACAACTTGCATTTCTTAACTCATGCACTAAACAATCAATTAAATGATGACATAAAATAAAATTTGCCAAAAAAGTTTGTACAAAAATGTGATGTCCACACAACTGCACTGTAAAAGGTAATCATGTATGTCCGGTTAAAACTGTTATATACAGACTTACTGAGTTAGCATAAATACAAATCAGGAATCCATGGCTCCTTAGTAATGCTAAGCTCTTTTGTCCTCCAATAGCAACTCCAAAAGTAATTTATTATTGAGTAAATTATAAATTTTTAATACAATCTTAAAATGTCATAAGTATCTGTGACTGTTTATATGTGAAGACTTTTACCTTTGAATAACTAAAGGTCTAAAAACATAAACGTTCCTGGCTGCAAATGTAAATCATGGAAACCTGTATTATAAAATGTGTTATTTCTTAATGATAAAAGTTATGTTGATCACAATCGTTTTCTAAAAATGGCATTAGCACGACTTTAATTAAATAAATAGTCATTTATGCATGAATTTTCTATGTTACAGTAAATAAATTAAGTACCTTTAAGTGTTTATTGTTTTTAATTTGAATGTATGATCACTGAATGTATTTTAAATCTTGTAAATGGTTATTGATTAAAAGACTCTTATGTACAGATTAGTAATTAACATTAATTCCAATTTTCAATTTTAATTTAAAATTTAATTTAGTTTTCACACAGAGAAACCTGGTTTGAGAAGCAGTAAAAATTAGACACTTCAAACTTGTTTTGAATTTGCAGATTGTATTTATGACTTGCATTAACAGACTGAATAGCAGTCTACTATTATGTATTTCTGCTATATAATTGTATTGGTTTTCAGAAATGTCTTAACTCTCCTCTCATACCTTAACCCCTTGAACAGAGTGTTGTACTCAAAAGATCTGAGACACATCATTCAAGCAAGAAAAGATAAGTGCACTTCAGAAGAAAATTACTTTCCCTTTATGAAAAAATAAATAGTATCACATGCGTAGGTGTTCAAGAGGTTAATACTTCTCTCCTGTCTACTTGATCTAGATTTAGAAAATATACACAGATTTGAAAATTACTCTCCTAGCTATTGATGGAGGGGGTTACATTTCCTGTGGCTCTAGGGAATGTTCTCTATTATATGAATATGTGACACGCAGAACGCACTTACTGCTAGGTGTCAGCACGGTGTAAGAGAGCGAACCGGCAGCCGCAGTCTCGCGGCGGTTGAGGCCGCGGATAGCTGAAGCAGTGATCCAGAACACAGCAGCCCTGATACAAACACCACACAGTAATGGCTGTGTTTATTTGCAGTAAGGCTGCCCTTCGATCAGATTCTCTACTTTTTTTTCCAGATTCAACTCTTCGACTGTTGGGTATAAGTTATAAATATTATCCCCTCTCTCAGATAACAAATTGTATGTATGATGTAGCTCTGCTGTATGTTTACTGTCAAAATTGAATTATTATAATAAATTAATAAGAAATAATGAAGACAAAGAAACTGAAATTTGGGTTATTATTAGTGAAAGATGAGTATATACCCAGTTACACTAAATTATAAAATGATTGCCTAATTATTGGTGTAGTCTTGACTCTGAGATACTGACAAACACTTCTTGTAAATTTATGTGTAAACTGCTTCTACAGAATGTTGCATATTTAGTGTGGCATTGTATTTGTGTAACACAGCATACCAACACTTGAAAATTATGTCGGGTCTGAAGATTATTGTGTCTGTGTGCGCATGCGCACCCGCACATGTGCCTTAAAAAGAAAAATTACCTGATGTATTAGTATTTTTTCTGAAACATTACCTAAACACTAGTCCTTAAAATGTTTTCAGTCAGTTTCTGACTATATTACAGAGTCAAAGGGTCTAGTGATTATCATCTTACAACAAAATCTGTCCTACCAGATCATTGCAAATTAATTCCAAATTCATCAAAATCATCCATCTTAAAAATATGTTTTGTCATCATCTTGATCATATTCACAGGAATAAACTAAGCCCCTACTTTTGAGTACATCTTGCAGAATTTTGGAATATACATCTATCTCCATGCAATTTACCTTCACATTGCTTTCCTGTTTTCTTTCAGACTTCCAAGTGGGCATTTTTCAAGAAGCTTCCCATGTAAATTCTCTATGTATTTCATGCTGCTGCCAGCCTAGCCACATACCCAGCATAGTTTCTGTCATTCCAGAGAAACTGTTTAATCAACTTTTGTCTCAGGTCCTCACTTACCTAACAGCCCTTGTCCTAATTATAAATTTTTTTGAAGTCATAGTCAGAGGCATGAAAATTTGTATGGCCCATTTACATGTCAAAAGTTAATTTGAAGAGGACGGTTTTACTTCAAATGTCAGAGCACCTAGTCAGTGACCCAGATTTATTGATAACATTTCCCTCATTCATCTCCTTGGTTCTAACATCCTGCCACAAGTGTCTCGCCTGTCACTATCCTATTCAATTTACCTCATCCATTTTCTCATCCTTATTTCTCTCCACATCAAACCCAGGAACAATACCTTCATTTCTCTTCTCTGGCTGTCATCATAACATCTAATCAAGGCTGCTGATATGAGAGGACAGAAAAGAGTATATTGAATAAGAAGACAGAGTAAAAGAAAGGATTGGATTCAGGTCTTTAATGTAGTTTAAAGAATTATGGCAGATATAAAGATCAGAATAGTTCCAGCTTGTTAAATAAATGGACAGTAACTTCAAAGGAAATTTTCCAAAACACAAATCATGGCAAACTACTGAAGACCAAGAATGAAGTGGAATGATTGGGAAAGGTAAATATAAAGGTAAGAGAAATTGTGTGATGGCAAATACAATAGAAAATGTCCTTGGGAAGGCAGAATAAGTGGAATCAGCTTTATAAAAAGAAGACTTGTGGACCAGGTAATCTATAAGATGATTAAATAGTCTTTGTACACCTGTAAGAACAATGAGTGGTGGAAGTGATTTAAAAGCCCCTGTGTGTGTGTGAGTGTGCAAACACACACACTCTAGGTAGTTCACGAGACCTGTGTGTGTTATGTGACTGTATGACCTTGGCCAATTGTAACTGTTTAGTAAATTCACCATGAGAAATATATTTGTTCTCTCTTACAGATGCTTAGGAATTTTGAATCATCTAAATACTAATTCCTTTCCCACTCCACCTAGTTTCTGTCTAATACTATTTCTCCATGCTCTTAAACATTTTTTCTGACTCTCATACCGTCACCACAGTTCCACCAACCATACTTATCTCATTATTATCACTACCAATGTCAACATCTACATATGAAATGTGCTGATTTTCAATGGGGAAACTAAAAGAACATTCTTTTCCACCCTCATAAATTATAAACACTTTCAGAATACAATTTCCCTGTTTCTATACAAAACCAGTGTCTCCGTTTCTTAGTAAATGTGTCTGCCTTTCTTCTGACATTAAGTATCAACCTGGAATTAGTCTACCACCAGAAAACTAAAATCACATACATACACTATTCTATAGGCTATATCTGGTAACTAATTCTGTTTTGTGCTTCCCTCCTGTATCTTTTTGTACTCTTTTTGGAGCACTTACTAGTTACAGTTAAATTTATAATAGTTCAATTATAAATCAATAATGGTTAACATGACCGGATAAACTTTAAGAGAGTATCAAAAGTTGGCATTCACAAACTAAAGATCTAGAGGCAATAACAGAGTGAACATGCCAGAATTATTACACTATACATTCATTTTCTAATATGTTCTTAAACTTACAATAACAATAGAGAAATCAAATTGGTGAATATAAACACAGAAATGTTTGCCTGCCAAGATGCACCAAGCATGTTCTTTGAAATGAGTTTCCTTGAACCCCTTCATAAAAACAATAAATACTTTCAGCAATTTCCCATTCCATGACTCTTAACAAAATAAATACTTTCTAAGCATAATTCTTGTTTTGTCATAGTTTGATAGTGACTCATTAAAAGCAAAAATGAGCATGAAGATAGATCATATTTGGTACAAAACTGTCTTCTGAAACCAAACATTTTGTACACCTAATATAGTCTAATGCTGTACTACAAAGCACCAATGATAAATGTTTAGTCTAATGAAATACACTTTGAGTACATTCTGTGAATGTGTTGCTGGTGATGGATGATGATCAGCAATAATCAATGAACTTTTAATTTTCCCCTGAGTGTAGGCAGGATAACGAAAAGCTAATATTGTGCTACTGGTCTACTTCACTAGTGCTGAGCACAGCTACTACGAAAGCAGCGCCAATTAACCGACAGTATATATGTACAACATAGTATGGGGGGCCTTTCTGTCACGCTCACCAATTTAGCCATTGTCATGAAGTGGACAACTGATTGTTCAATCAATATATTCACCATCCTTGCAAACCATCATTACCGGGCAGTTACCACGTGGAATCCGTTTGTATTGCTAAAACATTCAGAATCATTAACTGACTTTAAATCTTTGTTAAAGTTAATGAAAACTGTTTATAGTTTTTGTAAAATGTTAGTTAAACAAATGTCAGTGTGTAAAGCTGTGGTGAAAAGTTGTATTAGTATATAAATGTCAAAATGCATTATGTCAGAACTCAGAGCAAATCAATACTGGCTTGGAAAAGGGCAGAAAATCACATACCCAAGAAAACTTCTCATACCAAGTGAAAGAAATTAGAAGCAGCATAACAATTGTCAATAAATGCTGAAAGAATATGAATGACTAGAAGAAAATTGTCAGTTTATGCTGTTTATAGAGACAGGAAATTCAGCAAAAAGCTTTTAAACACAAGACACTGGGATAGAAGTTCATCAAAGAGAGATCTTTCACATCAGTACAACATAGACCCACTATATTATGTAATTCTTGACTTCTATAAATCCAGCTATATGCAAAAATTATTTTTAACAATCTGCATTATTTTTGAAAGAAATTATTTCTTTATGCAACAATTTCTTAAACACAGAATGACCATGAATTTAGGTATTTTAGGTACATTTCAATGTTAACATTATAATATCACATATGTTCATGACACTTTCCAACATACATATAATTTGGCTTAAATAAGGATTTGTGGAATTGAACCCTTGCATCAGTCAGTGACTGTATCATTTTTATTGAGTTAAAACTTAAATTAATTTTTGGGTTCCTTAAAACTAGGGAAATTCTTCACTGGCTGAGTAACTATGACCATATCACAACCTTGTATAGTAGAATTATTTACAAGTAGGATCAGTTCAGAGTGTGTGCAAAATAAGAGTGTCTCAAGAACTATTACATTAGACTCATATGATACACTTATCGCTACTTCACTTTAAGTAATTTAATTAATTGACTTTGACAAAATATTGTAATTACAAGGTATTTTATTAAGGGAATTTATATTACAATAATAGCATGACTCCATGTTTATGTGTTTCCTTGTTCCGAATGCCATATAATTATGCAATTTGGAGGATATTAATCACATGTGACAAGAGGGCTCCAGAAATATGCTCAGCCACTTTCTATGGTTTCATAATTGAAACCACTGGCAAATACATTTTAACTTTGATCTAAATGTATTTAATAAACAAAATATTTATTATCATGCATATGGTGCAGACAGAATATTAAAGAATGTATTTTTTTCCCCTTAGATTTTAATAACTGATGTTCAATATTAAGTACTTTATTATCTTCTTCAACATATTTGTGTGTATGAACAAATTTTGGACAAAAAGATTTTTAGGTGACTTGTAGTTTTATATTATATATGTGAAGTCCTGCACAATACTGAGATACAGTTTAAGGGACTGCCAGATAAGGTGTGTACTGTTATTCAGAACTCTACATGAAATCCATAATAGTAGTACAAAGGCACTTTACTGTACTTAATATGTGTACATGTAGTAGTTATGTACTGACCAAATATTACAGAGATACAATCTCTCTTCCATGACGTCCACACATGCTTGCGTCCAAATTTCCTGCCTCATGAACCAGTTTGGATGTACATACCTGGGGGCAACCCTGGTTTGAACCATGCTGTTGGCCAGGGCAAGGACCCCCTGCTGCCACAGCACATGCACCAGAGCCTGGCACCTTCAGCTGCTCTTTGTAGTCAGGCTGATATGGTAGAAGCATGCGAATCTTTCCCCAGCGGTTGAAGAAGAGTGCAATGGCTGCTATCCAGACCACTAGAACCAGCAGGACAATACCCACCTCCACGCCCCGCACTTCAATGTTCTGCTGTGGGTTTTTTGAACTGGGTATCTCTTCACTGTTTGACGGAATTGTAGTGGGTACCCCTGTAATGATTGAGTCTGGGTGACGCTGTGCAGAGGTATTTGGAGGTTCAGGAGGTTCTGTAAAGTATCAAATACATTTAATAATGAATATAATAACATTTTAATATCCGAATTGAAGGAGCACTCCGCAGTGAGACATATCACAATTGCTCATTTGTGAAACTGATAAAACCATAGTAGAAAGGAAACTGAAATATACAACAAAACAATGATCTAATGGCACAAAATCAAATCATTTATTATCAGTTATGTTTTTTTTATTGTATTAACTTAACAGGATAGTGTTTGTTACTATTTAATAATAAAACCAAAATAAGTTTTTGTGATTTATAATATTTTTAAGAGATGAGATTACATGTTTGAAGTATAAATTTTACATACTTAAGCATGCTTTAATTTAAAACATAGTTAGATGCAAATCTGATGAAAAATGCTAACTGTATAAATTTCCATATCATTGATGCTATGTTTTTTATTTAATGTTTAACTGACATAACTGTACCATTTACCTTATTAGGTTTTATTTTATTGGTTGATTTACTGTAATTTTAAATTTCTAATAAAAGCAACATAATAATAACATAATGTAATAACATGTGGATATTTCTGAAATGAGTCTTACCCATTGTAAGGAATATAGTTGGTCTGCTGCGGTACCTCTTGCCTCCCTTGACAGCAACCACTGTAACTTGATACTGTGTGCTTGGTTCTAAGTTTCTGAGAGTGATGAAGTTGGAATTTCCAGCAACCACATCTGATGTTCTGTAACTAACCAGTTGCTCTGTCAACTCAGCACCCTCTATACTGCTACTACTAACCAGTTCTATAGTACAAATTATGAGATATCATCATTATGAAATTTTCTCCATACTTCTATTATGTTTTCCCTCTTATGTCCAAATATTTTCCAGTTCAACAGAAGATAAAGTGTTAGACCAATATTAAACAAAAGCTGATGCATACAAATATACAAAAAATTATGTGCCCATCATTATAATACAACATGATAATATTATCATATAATATAATCATGAATATATACAGTAAAGGTCTTATCTGTTTGGGTACAGTTAATAATAATAGGAATTCACATTACCTTCAAAACTTTGTTTGACTCATCTGATCATATCATCCATTCATTCACCCATCTATCTTTACAATATTCATTCCAAAAAAGGTTCACTAAATACTCAATAAATAAATAATTTCAAATAAATAACATAATAAACATTTTAAGGGATAAACATTTTTTTATATAATAAACCATTTTTCAGATGATGACAATTACAGTATAAAATTAACTTAACTGATGGAATTTGTGTACCTTGTAGTGGCAAATTAGGAAGTATATCAGAAACACATCCAATTTGTGCTATGTGAAAGGAACTTTATCTTAACATATTAAAATCATACATATTTATTTCACTTCTGAAATTTTCAAGAAATTTAAACAAATAAAAGTTATGTTTTCAGGCCAAGTATGTTTTACTAAAAGTTGCATATTTTTTTAATATCAATGAAAATATTTCCAAAACAGTGATTTGAACTGTAAATAATTGTGACAAGTACTCTGAAGTTATTTTCCGTCAAATACTGAAAATTAAACTATATCATTGCAAATATTTTCAGTACATGTTACTAGAACAATACTTTTGATGTTTCATATTGACAAAATTAAAGCAGAATACTTTATGGAATTCATATCACAGTTTCATGAAAGCATGTATGTAGTTCTGCTATTACCAAATTGCATACTTCTCCAAATCTGAGAAAATAATTTAGGAAGAAATGACAAAAGAAGTGAGTGTGGGAGGAAAGAAATGGAGGAGTAAAGAAGAAAACAAAGCTAAAGTTGGTACTGTACAGTAAGAGGGTATATGATGAGGTGGCAACTTTTCTTGTGTAAACTCACACATACCTGGCATTTGTAGGTTTGTAATTGACATCATATTTTTCTACATTATCCATGGTTGTTGCCCATGACACCTTGACAGAGTTTGGGCTCAGGAACACAATGGTGATGTTCTCAGGGGCACCTGTTCCTGGCATCGACCCTATCAATCATCATAAAAATGAAACACTTAGAAGCTTACAATAGCATTGTTCTAATATGCAAATGGAACTTTCATTCTCTGAGAAACTGGTAAATTTTGTGCTTATTATTGCAATATGTACGTCTCAAGATTAAGATCACATATTTATCAATGGAAAAAATAAAGCACAACCTCTTCATGTCATTTTCTTGCACAACAGGGATAGATTCCTGACAGGGAAAGTTAGTATTTTGACACACACCCTGAAGTGTTGAGTTCTTGTTCATACACAAATCACTGCTGGGTATACATATATTAGGAATCTGACATAATAAATGTACAGCATAGATACTTTTTGGAAGTGAATCTTAGTTTGTTACAAAAACATTTTATTATTTTAAAATTTACTCATTGTAACAAATGCAGGCAATGTTGATCATACTGGGATTTACAAACCTTATTATGTATGTGTGCCCAAACCCACCCACATGACATTATATGTCTCCATCCCCTCAAAATAAATTACTTACACACTGATGGATTTTCCTTAGACCCTGTATGAATGTCATGGCACTGAAGGATACATATGCTCTGTACTTTTTAATTCTCTGTCACTTCTAAGACCAATATGAGTTAACACTACTCTTTAAGACTGAGATGAGACTGTTAAATCAATCAAACATGCCTAAAAAAATTAAAAAGTTACTTATGGCAAATGTGATGTTCTGGAAGACATCAACATTCTACTAAATCAAGCAGTCAGCTGTTATTGACTGTGACAACATACCAACCAAGCCTGCTCCATGAAGGAAGAGCAGAGTTGCCAATATGACCATTCTATTGGTGCAGACAACAGTACTAGTCTACTATTTGCCCCATTGAAGCAGTGATCTTCTTGGAGCTGAGAGGAAAATGGATATGTGTGTGATGTCAGCAGATCTCTGTTTGCATTTGTTTGTGGCTGTAACATCCGGGACGGAGAAAGATACCTCTTGTCACACGCCTGAAAACAATTCATATCCATATTTATAAAATTACTTCCCAGATAGTCCTACAGGAAGAGAATAATTAACTAACATCTCTAAGGTTTAAATTTTGGGAGTTGCATTTTTAAATCTCACAAGGCTGATGACATACTGTGTATTTAAAGGGACTGTGTGATTTATACACAAAGGGCAGTCAAGAAAATTAGCCACGAGGCTGAGTGGCACCACAGCAAAGTTTGTCTCTGATGGCAGACGAAACCTGATAGCAGACTAATGGCTCAGTTATTTCAGCTTCTGATGACGGTTAAATGTTACATATGTCACTGTTGTTGATAATTTATGACGCAACACGTTCGCTCAGCGTCTGAGTGGTGTCTGGGTTTGCAGGGGTTGCCATCTCTTAACAGGACCCTGGCATGTTACTCAGGTTCTTCTTGGTTTTGAACAAGCTTTCCAAGTGGTTTCAGGGACAGTCCCTTAAAATGGACTCTCATTGCCTACATACTATCAATTTTCCTTCCCCATGACTGTCTTCTCACCTCATTCGAACCTACAAAACCGGCGGAATTTTTACGAATATTCACATAAAACGTCCGTAATTTGTACGGGTTAACCTTCAAAATAGGAAATAGCTTATGCTTCTTGGACGTGTACATTTTTTAATATTGCCAGACCATGTCCTACGTCTGTCTCGTGTTATGGTGTCATGATGGCAGCGAGGCATCTCGCTTTACGAAAATAACTCGAATTACTCAGCTCTGATCTTCCAGAGACAAAGCGTGCATTCTGAGACGAAAATATCCGCTGTGAGAACGAACTTACTCTGCTACAGCTTCACCTAAGGTACAAAATAAATGTCTCTATCCTCCGACTATTAAATAAAATGCTCTTGGACGTTTTAAGCGTTATTTAAGAAAAGCGAACAGTCAAGAGGGCCATATTATCAAAAGTTTCGCCTCTCGCACACTTTGTCATATTATAGTGAACTTTGATATCGGAGGTGAAGTTAGAATGTTACTGACAGGTTACGGATTGACAGAAATCGGCTAATCGGAATCGACACTAGTCTTAAAGACGTAAATGAAATTTGTCATTAATTTACACAGAATCGACAAACGTTTCACATATAAGCTACAATGTTTATTGTTAATAAAATAAAATGCATTGGAGCATTTGTTTTCGTCTTCAGTGCGATGAGTTGCTTGCAAGAAATTTCATTGAGTTCTATTTAAACGTGCAGGCCTATAATGCTTATGATCCCTTATACACGATCTGTTCCACCTCTGTTTATTTTTTAAAATTAGATCTAGGAACAAAAAGTGCAAAGTTTACAAGTTCATTCGAGAAGAAGGGATCTTCATAGACGCACAACTTTATTACATTTCAGGTCGATGCATGGAAGATATTACTTGGAAGTGCAGCAGCTGTTCGCGGCGAAGTACATCTGACAGGGCTACACGATTTCCCACTCGCTTCACCATCTCACGATCACTCAAATTAATGTTTCAACCTTTAAACAAAATACGAATATCAGAATCTTGGTTTAGTTATACGGTGCACTGAGAAGGAAGGCTTGCGTACATTAAACGCGAGACTATAACGTTTAAAAATTTGTTAAGTTACGCTTACACGAACCTTGATATATTGTAGCAGACAAAATCTATACTAGAATCAAAAATTCTTCAAAAGAAGAATGCATATTCACACTGTTCATTCAACTCGAGACACAGATCCTGCGTTTTAACTCCTGGTTACTTGCTGATATACCTGATTCGTCATTATATTTGTCGACATTGGCACGGAATATTAGCATCCAATAGTATGTTATTTCTATTGAAGAAATACACGCACCAGTTAACAGTTTGGTAATAATATTATAATAAACACACATAAATTATGATATTGGAAGAAAAAATGGAGGGTGATGACTGAAGTAAGTTTTATTGAAAACATGTTGAAAGAAAAGTGCATCAGTAAATAGGATATTTAATTTTCATTCTAGATTGTTAATCGTATGATCAGTGGAAATGGAAAATCGACACAATTTCAAGACTTCTGTCAGTTTCCTCTTTTAAGTCACGAGACGTCGGATTTAGTAGCAAAGTTACCAACAGTGTCGCACTGTCGTTTTACCCGTTCGTGACGAACCCTGTCTCCAATCTGACGAAATAGATCACTTAGTTAAGAATTCACATTCATGGCAGTTTTAATATTAAACTTAAAAGAGACAGCTTTTGAAAGTTTAATTAAGCAATACCGTTTTAAGATGACATGTGGGTTCGATGTAGGCTTATGCATGCTAGACGTGAAGCATCCATAATTATTTCCAAAACACACCATTAAAAAAATTATAACTTACAATAATTTTACATGCCTTATGCTAACAAAGCTCCACCAACTGGGAAGATGCATTTGGCACGTGGAGAGTATTAAGCAAACTGCCTAATTACACTGCTTTCTAAGGCTGAAATAGACGATCAGTTGGATTAACTTTGACAGATATTATCTCTCTGCTAAGAGCTTTAGACTATGTTGTAAAAACACTAGGAAGACTAAGACAGAATTACGTGTCTATACATCAATAGTCTTGTTAGTACCGTTGCGTATATGATGCCATCTTATTAGCTAATAAATACTAAAATGGGCGTCTTTGTACCTCTCACAGCCACTAATGACAGGTGCGTACTTTCACTGCATATCCTGCAGAAACCTTGTAACACCACTGACGATACAGACTTCCTGCTAGTCTAAGCTTCGCGTTTCATAGTCTTATTTCTCCATCGAGAACATTAGGAGAAGCTACACCTGTTCCAAGATGGCGGGATGATGGGAGAAGGGTGGTTGCTGGCAGGACCGCCTGGCTGTTGTCAATCGCTGAGCTATGGAAACTACTTGTTTATTTTGATTAGGCATCACTGAAGACCGGCCGTCTGCTGGAATAAACAGTGTAACTGTTGACGGCCAACTGCTTCCATTGATCTGTGTAAATTAACTTCGCGCCCCATTGGACAAAGCTAGATCAAATAAACTAGGCAGTGTTGGCACTGACTTCTAAAACAACAATTTGCTTTCTCATTCATGGACGCCTTAAAATCGAGACAGATGTTTCCATCTGTGTGTTATTAACATAAAATTACTTTAACTATTCGCCATTTTACTTGTACCACTCAATCACTTTGATGTAAATAAATTCAACCTCCACGAAACGATGCCAGTCAAGTAAAGAGGGATACATTATTCAAGAAACTTCGTCAGCAGACACAGACAAAATCTGTATTAACTGGAAAGGTCTCTTTCATCGCCTCTCGATTCGCTAACTAATTCATTGTCTCTTAAACTGTGTGAGTTATTTAGTTTCGAATGACAGGAAAACTGTTAATTATGAACTGGAAAGGGTTGGAAGTGGCAGTGATGAATTTTAAGGTACAGCGCTGTTCCAGAATTTGGTTGCAGAGACTTTTCTGTCCAATCCAAATCTGTAATGTTAAAAAAACCGTGACTACAAAAAAAGAGCTTCTTCTTGATGACCTGACTCGGTGTAGCGTAAGTAAACACGGGTTCCATAAAAGAAGTGTAAAATTTTTATTAAGTGAGCGGCCTTCCATTTTGTCTCATTTGGTACTTTCTTGTCAGTATACCCATTGCTACATTCTTCACGAATAGCAGCAAACGATTTTGATTATGAGTAATATTCGAGGACAAACATAAGTTCTGCTCGTACATGCATTACTTTCGCGCAACTGAAGTGAGCTGCGGCCTAGCAAGAACGGTGACGTTTACTTCAGTGTGACGGTGAAGGTTGGGAGAATTTTTCACAGGGCTGGGCCTCCTTCTGATTTTATTTTAGTGTCGTAAAACGTGATTGTAGTTGGGTTGCGTTTTTAATGTTACAAACTATATATTCATATATTCCACCAACGTTCGTAGTTTAACGTATTGCGTTCATCTGTGCCTTTGTAACTGCTCACTCATTCTTTGCTCTTACAGGCTTGCTCGTCTGCGTTCAGCGATCCATTGTTCACGCTATCATCATTATGATAATGGAAGTAGCCAAATGGGGCCGTGGGATTTCCCGGACTCAGTTATGGCGTGACGTTTCTGCTATTAAGGCTTTATAGCGTTGTGTTTCACCACACATCTGAAAATGAAACTCAACTGCCTGATCGGTGTGGCGGTTAATCTCTAGATTTGTGTTCAAGAGGTACCCAGTTTAAATCTTGCACAGGGCATCTGATAAATAACTGAGGTTTTTCATATACTTCTTCAGTGTCTCCAGTCGAAAGATGTGGGTGGGTAAGAATACTGGACGCCAGTCATAACCGCAGCGTTCCATTCCACGCATTTCTACAGCTAATTTAAGGGCACATAATTCGAACCACCTCATTAAGAAATCACACAGGAAATATGAATAATATTAATCCACCTTCGGTTTCGATTTTAAATTATAATTCCGCAAATCCAATTTCTTGACCATGGGCAGATACACGGATTGTAACAGAGGTCTATAATTCACGTATATAAAACGTGAGGTGTAATGTTTTCAGTCGAAAGTAACGGGTCGAAATAGAGCATGCAACTTAATTAAACATTTTCTACCCGTGTTTATTGACTCACTATCTTGTTCCGACGAACGAGCGAAGCCAAATAATATTCTTAGCGACATGTTGTTGCGTTATATTTCCAAGATTAATTTGCTTTCTGGTGTATCAAACGACGCTATTTCAATTTATATACACCTCGAATGAGTGTGTGATTATTTGATAGACTGGAAAGGAAGAGGTCGTGGTCGGTTTTAATTGATTAAGCCAGAATTTACTGAAGGAACTGAGTAAAACCAACAATAACTTTAGTCATGGATAGCCGAGAGCCAGGAACGTATACATGTTATTTGTGTCCCAGAGTCAATTTGGCGAGGAGAGAGATGAGGAAAACATCCCCTGCGACAAAGGCATTTTGCCTTCCGGTCCGTTGCTTAATAAATTCCCATGGATCAATAATAGTGATGATAATAATATGTCCATGGCACTACAGTTCACGTACGAAAGTTGTCGAAATAAATGGAGTAGACGCATGACAAATCATAGCCACACTGAATCAATGGGCAATGACCAAAGGTCACAGTATGACAATATAAATGAATGATTTTGTATCTTATAGACAATATAGGTCGTAATTAAACATCCGAGAACGTTTCCGATACGGAACCAAATCAGATGAAGCTAGTAATTCGGATGAAAGCAGGCAGGCCCGCTAGACTGGCAGCCAGACGTAACGAATTAACACGTGCTCGGTTTGCAAATATCGAGCGCAGGTCTCAGTCCCTCTGTTCCCACTTTACACTGTGATATTCAGTCTGATAATGGAGATGTCACAGATGAATAGGAGCTGGAAAATGGACTTTCACAGGAAATGAAGCGAAGCAAGTTACTGTGAGATTTCATATTTTCACGGCGGTGAATAAGATGATGACTGTCTTCTAGAATGTTGCGCCATGCAGTTTCGTAGAAAGTGACTGACGTTTCAGAGGTGTTTACTGCTTCCATCATCAGGGATGTCCTCACCTTTTCCACTACAAAATACTTGCACCTGTACCCTGTATTTATTTCTTCCAATATATAAGAAAATGTAAGATTTGAGGTTTTCACAGCGGTGAGTATAAAGATTTCTGTCTTCGTATAAGAAAATGTTAAGAAAACAAATCGAGTCTTGTGATGTTTTCACTTTGTACACTAAATAACGTAGTGTCAGAAGACGATAGCAGTCGATTAGCTTGTCAAAAATTTACTTCGAATAAAGTATTTGCTGTATTTTAATGTCTGCATTTAGTGCTCACTATAATTTATTTACTGCAGTCATTTTTACAGAACTTTACATCAGTAATTGCAATCTGTAGCGGATTTGTTCATTTTATCGTCACGTGAACAAACGCACTCTAAGGCTTGATGACCGTTAGCACACATCACATGTGAACTAAAATTGATCAATTTAATTAATCAGCGTATTACTGAAAACACTACAAACCTACATGGAACGATCAGTTCCGAGAATAATATATTACAGGTACTTTCCCTTCAAAAGATTTTTTTAGGGTAGTGGAAATTACAAAATTAATAATGAAATAATTTTGTGACCTATCATTGTGCACCATTATCATGAACTATGCAGCATTAAGCTTCAGTGCTTATCTGAAGACCTTCAGGTGTAACTGTTAATTAGTTCCGTCATAGAATTTACTGTATTAAATTCCGGAGGGGGATATACCATTACACCCAGAGTGTCTTATCTTGCAGCCTCGTTTATGAAAACGAAAGATTAACTGTGGCCTATACAACGATAATTTTATTTGACAAAGTTTGAAAGTTCCTGGTCATTGTGCGACACATTGAGTACGACTGGTTTTCTTTTGGACTTCTCTCTCCACCGCATTTCTTTGTGCTAAAACCACGACATTTCGGAAATGGGTTCTATTTCCGTTTCCAGGCTACAGGGTAAGAAGAAATCCCTATTCTGTTGAGATCCCTGTTAGGGTTAGTCTGCGCCCTGAACCTGACAACCGATTTGGGAAAGGCCTACAAAAATAATGGTTTCTCCATGACCGCTTTAAGGCAGTACTGGGCACTGCACAAAGTATGATCTTGTGTACCCGTATTTAAATTAAAAAATCTTACAATTTTATAACAGTACAATATATATAT
>NW_019059728.1:145160-162104 GCF_000696155.1 Zootermopsis nevadensis
CAAAGCACGTACAAAATCCTAAATATAGAAACGTCAAAATAAATCTTACGTCGTTTGTCCACTGTCCAGATGTCGAAATTGCGAGTAAAATTAATCGTCAAAGACACTTGAAAACAGAAATAAAAACAGTAATTTCATGACACTTCTTTTCAACTGATATTATGCTGAAAATGTTTGGCGGTTTTGTTGCATTCCAGAAAGCAACTCGGATTACAACCCAGACTGGAAGTCTAATTACCTGGTACCGACGTTCGCACGGTGAGGGCACCGTGGTCAGGGGGCTCAGAGCAGCTTCCCACTTTTCCAGTTGGACAATGCAGTACTGGGTTTTTTACACAATACAAAAAGAAATTATAAAATAAATAATTGCAAGTTACATAAATAAAACACATTCCTGTCAGTCTACAATCTTTAGAAGACGAAAACCCTTTCACTTTCTATCAAAACAGTTTGGGTGAAGCACTTAGAAATTGATTTGGATTCAATATAACAGACTAACTATACAGTCGTATTCTACAATGCAAACATCCTGAGCTAAGAAAGGCTTTTGAGAGTCACAAGAAAAAAAAATGGGAAAAAAAGAATGGTACTGGCAGAAAAACGAAACAGAATGAAAGTTGAGAAAAGTAAAGATAAACATTTGTGTAAGAGGACGAATCGTATAAGACGAACTATGCATTAAAGCTTCAAGGGAGAACAAGAAAATTAATTGGATGTGATAAAATATGGGAAAAAGTGTAAGAAAACAGACACCTGTATTGTCCAAAATGGCTGCACAGAAGAATGGTTATATTCGTGTATAAAGAACATAGTTCATATTTAAAGGGATAAGTACGAATTAAAAAAGAATTTAGTTTTGAACTTAACTTCACAATCGGTTAGACATCGTCAATGAACTAGAAAATATGTATGTATTATTGTTTTAAACATCATCGGAACAGGCGAACCGCTAACAGAGTGAAACTAATTCCACGGAAGAATTTTTCTTGAGAAGATGATAGTCGCTCAGACAATCAAGGAATTATTCGTATTTAATGGAAGTAGAAGATTCATTCTTGTTCTCAAGAGACCGTCACCGGTCGCTGTCCTGAACTAAGTAAATCCAATCCACTGTCTTTATTTTAGGATCTATTCTAATATTAACCTACCATTAACGTACTGGGCAAGATAATACTAAAGTAACAGCTGATTATCAAGTTGCTTTCTGAAAAGCACCTACAAACTTGAAAGCCTAGACAAAATTCATTTTCACATTCTTGACATAGTTTTTAAGAAATCTTCGATTACTTTGATACGGTTATCTATTGCAACATTCGCAAGGACACACTTCACCATTTTTTTAATCCAGTCAAGTTTTACTGGTGTGTTTATGACAGTGGTTAAAATATAACCTCTAAGACTAATTTCTTCATTCCCTGTATTCTAACATATAATCGTGTACATAAAGCATTTAATGTCCCATTACCAAAAGCTTCTAACGATTATTTTCAAGCTATTTATAACAGAAAGCAGGCAAACCTACAAATGACATTTAATGGTTTTCTTCTAGAGGTTATTTGTAATGGCCCTGCCATTTGGTGCAGCCTACGCTAAAGTTTCTTCAAGCGACAGCCTATGTCACCCTTCAGGATATCCATTTTTTCAGAAATAACTGTTTTAATATCAATGTTTTTGCAAGGTAAAAACTCAATGCCTTTATGTAACACGCAAGTCACCGTAGCGGACACAGTTTTATTGATCGCCTATTTGATGAAGTAATAGTTTATGGAAGTTGTCGAACTCTCATAATTAGACAAAATGCAATGCGCCATTTCTACTTCCGTTTCGTATCCTAAAGATAAAGGAATCGATTATCTGGATTAGATATGTTTTCAGTTAATACTGGTTAAACTTCCTAATATTTGTCCTGGAATATCAGTTTTAAATAGACAACGAGAACAAACTCCCTTCATAACAACAAAACATTCATCTCATAAACTAATGACGCCATTACTACAGTAACTTGTTTGACCATTTCTAAAGGTCTCTGTATAGAAATTTAGGTCTATCGTGCAGGACCCTGAATCACCTCGTTTTTTCAAGGAAAAGCGAAAATTTCAGACCAAACAGACTCACTGTATTTGTGTGCTTTTGCTGGCATGTCCGACGCTGAACATTTTGTTTATTTTGATAATTATGTATTGCAGCGGTGACTAACAGGAGTAACAAAACTGGAGCAGCAGTAAAGCTTCATACCTTAACCGGTTTCAAATCTGAGTTGATTCTGGCCACCCCAAATACGTCGTGTTTTTCCTCAGTCTTACAGAAGCAATCGAGACTGTTCTATAGCAGACATAGAATCAGACTCCATCGCGAGCCACTGAGAGGCAGCCGTGATGACATGCTAGCTGCGAGCACGGTCATGTATAATAAAGATCACGGCCTACTTTGTCGGTAAAGGAAAGGGATCAAGCACAATTCTGCCGGACCAAATTATATGCCTAAACTTCAGCTTCAAGATTCCGTTTCAATTCATTTATATAAATCCATTATAAAATTCAGACCATTAAAACAACCGTTCTCTGGTCTCAGAAATTCACAAAGTTACCCTTCAAGAGCCACCAGATGAAGGAGGAACAAAGCCAATCACACGGCTGTGCATATTCTCCGAAAGGTAAAAAGCGAGCATTAAATAATGATAACACGTGGGCACTAGACATCCCTATTTCAGTACGGTTGGTTTTCATCGATCACCACTTTTGACAGGATCTGAAAGTTCTTTTTGGATCAGGTAAAATAAACGAAGGAAGTTCTTCGCTTAGAGACACCTACTCAAGTTCTTCTTTGTAAAATAATTTCTACCAAGAACTTTATCCAAAAACTGAAAGAAATTACGATGATTTAAAATACGACTTTTGAAAGAAATTATTAAATGATTTCATGAAAATATTCTCTACATGATATGTCCCTTGAAATATAAAATATTTTAAAATTGTTCTGAAAATAACAACACAAAATACATTTCTAAGAGCAAAATTCCGTCTGAAACAAAGGTAAGCATTTACAGATGCTATCATTAGGAATTTAAAGGGTTTAATATTACGATATTAACTGGTATGTCAGATATTAGTTAGTGTCCTGCATTATTTGTAAATGTTATTATGAATTTCAGTTTGGGGGAAGAACTTCCGAAAAAGAAACCCACGAAACATCGAACATTTTTAGAAGAATTCGAATTTTGAATAAAAATTTAAACCTACATAAATGAATGTTTCAGAATGAATCATTTTATTTTTGGAGAAAATATCAAGGTCGTCTTGTGACGACAACACAGCCTACTGGTCTCGATAAAACGCACAAAACATATTTAAGAATCAGGAAATTAATTTTCATACCCTCAAGGTGCAATGTTTAATTATATTAGAGAGTTACATTTATTAATAACGGCATTTTGAACAATAAAGTTTGTCTTCTGTGCCCAATTGCATAAATGATGAGTACTGCAAAGAACTTCGGTGTCGATCATTATCTCCGTCCACAGAATGCCAGACAGAATACAACAAAGGCATTTGAAAATTTAATGAAGAAGGGATGGGGCTAAACATTGTATTCGTTTACAAGTATGGACTCCGTCCAGGGCAGAGGAACAATACCGACCTAATGTTATTAAGGGAATTGACCATTACTGAAGGTCCCAAGTCGTGATTAGACGAAAAGAAGCACTGTACTGACCTTTCGAAGTCCAGCCAGCGTATCCTATCAGTCCTCTTTCAGTTGCACTGGCTCCGAATATTGAAGGGAGGCGTCTTGTCGGTAAGGTATCATTCTGATTAATCGATTCCAAACCTGAAAATAAATATAATTATCTGCTTAAATGTCTACAAATTCAAACATAATGACTTATTGCTTTATGTAACATGCTTTTCTGTATAAAATTAAATTATAAACCCGAAAACTTAAAAATTACGCTGATAAAAGCAGTCGTGACCTTTTTTCACCTTCCCAAGAGAAACTGAGGAAAATCACACCTCATTCACGATAGCCAAACTCAGAACCGGGATTCGATGTCGGGACCTCCCGAATTCAAAGCCAGCACCACGCCCTCTGAAAACACTTTGGTTTATTTAGACAGTGTTTTAGTTGTTGCGGTGGATAGAGACTACGTCTCTGTGGAGCTGAGCCATAAACGGGCCCAATGTCCATCACCCACATCATCTATGGCGACAAGCCGGCGACTAACAATTTGAGTTATGACACGGTCTACTCTCACGGAGTTTGGTGGAAAAGAAAATCTACGGAAAAAACTTTGCCTGCGCGCTCCTAATTATGCATTCATTAATGCAAGTATATCTACTGTACGAACAAAGACAAACATCTAGGTCCTGGAGGTACACGAATTCTCATCTTACGTTTGTTAAGTTCTGCGATTCAAACAACTTAGTCGACGAAATCAACACCAGCCTTTTTACGTCAAGAAGAAACTTCAAATAACTGCCATTCATACAACTCTGTAAATTGTGAAGAGATGAAAGGCAAGAGTGAGTGACTGCAGCCATCGCCAGTATCTCAAGTTATTTCCTTCTGGCGGAGAAAACATACCAACTATCGGTTTTCGGTTCGATCACACATGACATGATATGCTTGCGGCTGTACACTACTGCCTGAATGAAGGTCACAATTTTGTTCGATACCAAGTCTCAGGGGGAAATATGTATTTATGTCGTGCAGCAGAGAAATTAAGCGCTATTACACTATGCCTAGGTACCATGTGAATATCATGCCGGGGAGGAAGTCTAGGATATGAGGGTGTACACTGAATCCACTTGGCTTAGAACAGGAACCAGTGGTGATCTCTTGAGAACACGATTCTGTTAAAGACCTCTGCAGACAATAACGACAAGAGAAGGATATAACTTATCAGCGACTTCTTATTTTAAGTTCATATCACTGTATTCTGCTAAGGACTGATTAGTGAATCGGATCATCAATATCAGTTTCAAAGACTTGAGTGTTACAAACAAAATATGGCCGATACTAAAGTACAAAAGTAAAAACCACTTTTGACGTTAATTAAAAACCTCAAGATTCTTAAGAGATTTGAGGTTCTCATGGTGGTTTCGATTTTGTTCTTATGGGTTGTGACGCCTTATAACCTTGTAGGTGGTTAGTAACGTTTCGAAGAAACGTATCTCCTCCATTTTCATGGTTGAAGTGGAGTGAAATATAAGGTTGAATGACAGAATGATCAATGAGTTCGTAAGGACATGGAAGGAAGCGGTCGTAGCCTAATTTATGGTACTATTCCGGCGTACGGTTCGAAGGACTGAAGAAAACCATATATCTCATTCAGGACAGTCAGTCTCCAGACCGGGATTTGAAAGAGACTTCCCGAAAGGGATGCAGTTTGCTAACCGCGACGTTCGGCCGAAATATTCTAAAAACTTAGAAATTATAAAGCAAGACAGTTCACACTTTTCGGTAACCGATAAGAGAGAAAAATATGTAATTCATTTTCGTTGCTTAAAGATAATCAGCTTCGTAAAAGGGACCTAAATACTCGAAACATGTAGAAGAGCTACAAGACAGTCTTAATAGAAGCCTGGGAAATACATGTTTACAAATAGCTAATGGAGAACTGTCATTCCACATAGGAGTCTAACCTTCGTTATCTAGAGGTAAGATTGACAGTGGGGGTTGTCCTTTTCACTCGCTGTTTCCAAACAAAATCTATAGAAAAGGGTGAATATAATGTGGGACGAAGATAAGCATAAAATTAAAATATTGATCAATATAGAAAATTACTGACAAGAGCTTACACTCTGAAAACTAACTTGAATTATGTACTGTAACTACAATAAGCAAATAGACCAGTGTATTTATAATTTTCTGAAAGGAAAACAAACTTTTTGTAACTGAAGGCAGAAACTTTTCATATTTGTTGAAAACTGAAATAAAGATAACTGACAACTTGCAGTAATTTACAGCTGAGTAAACAAACAGAAGTTGCGAGGAGTTCTTATGAAAGCAGCCCAATGAAGTCCTTACATTCTAAGTAAGCATTGGAAGCAAAGCTGAATTAATCTTTCATTGATCTTTTTCCAAATGTGCTTTGAATTGCTAACACTTCCAGAATCAGAGATCAAGTTTGTCACTTTAGGTTTCAAGAGGTCTTACTACGAATAAAGAAAACAATAAACAGACATTTCAAAGTTAATAGGCACATTTTTGTAACTTTTATTTGTGAATGCGCCATGAAAACCTATCAGCGTAATGACTACCAATCATTCGAAAACTGAAGTAGAGTTACGTTCCGAAACATCGTGTATGTAAAATCTACCCCAAAGTCCCAGCACTGTCATTGACTGTTGCGTATTGGGCATTGCGGCGTGTTCCAATTGAAAATTACTTCTGAAATTATGAATCAGTTTAGACATTTGGCAGGATGATCATCCTGTCGCAACGCCTCAGCCCAAACATTCGTGCCTTGAGCAGGATTCAAGTCTGCGACACCAGTACACAAGCAGCCAAGACCCAGGCCCTAGACCCTGATACTCTGACTTGTATTAAGGATTATAAGCTCGGCTATAAAATCACATTGTGGTGACCCCACACAACTACTACTAAAATAAATTTTGAGTTTGAGGAAAGAGGACATGCTTGTGGTCACTATTTTTGTGAACTTACGCAGTTTTTATCATTGTAGGCTGCTGATGGTATGGGAGGATAAGTTGAGTAACCTTGGCCTCGACAGATATGCCCTTCCGATATTACGATTAATGCGACTGACAATATGACGCAGTTCCCACCGTCGCTGGCCATTTCGGTCTTTGGCATTTCTCTATGACAGTTTCTCTCTCAACTTTGCCATTTGTTAAAAACAAACGTCACGCAGAGAAAGAGGAACTCTTCCTCTGTCGCTTATCAACTCTTTTATCTCTCTTTTATTTTTTTATTTTTTTGGTCTTGTCATCACGTACCATCCTCACATTTCAAACCAGTCGTTTAAATACAGGATCCATAAAAAAATTAAGAGGGTGTTAAATTCCGAGAATTCTTGCTGCCATACAGTCCAGAGCGTTTTATTTTCCTTTCTACTATTTAAAATTGCAGAGTAAAATACATACGCCTAGAATGTTGCCCGTTGTTTTACATGGGTGTGAAACCTTGTCCCTCAGACTAAAATAAAACGGATACTGAAGAGAATATCTGGACCTAAGAAGGAGGAAGTGACAAGAGGCTGGAAAAATCAGCGTGATAAGGATCCCCTTTTTTTGCATTCTTTTCAAAATATTATTTAAATAATCAAATAAAGCAGGATGGGATGGGCAGGACATGTACAACACACTGGGTAATGACAAATAGTACAGAAATTTTGTTGGAAAACCTGAAGTAAAGAGTCACCCATAAGACCCAGCCATAGATGGACACCATTAAAATGCGTCATAGGGACGAAGGATGGGAGAGTTTGGATTGGGTCCACGTGGGTTAGGCTAGGAACCAGTGGCAAGATCTTATGAATAAGGTAATGAATCTTCGGTTTCTACAAAATATGTGGAATTTCTAGATTAGCTGAGCAAACTATCAACGTCTCACGAAGAACTCTGCTCCAACAGCCATTTTAAACGAAGCGAATTTTTTTTCTGATAACAATTTTGGCAAGAATTATAGACCACAATACTGTCAATACTGTAGACTTATTTATAGTTTATTCAACGACGGGTTTTAGTAGCACAGACTAAATAGAGTCGAATGATAGAGTGATTAGTGAATAAGGCATTGGAAAGGATGTGGAAGGGAGCGGTCGTGGCCTAATTTAAGGTACAATCTTATAAAATAATAAAACATGAGTGAGGACAAGGATTATAAATAAAATGGGAGAAATGGATGTATGCATGATTTCGATTGGGTAGATGGAGATTGGAAGGTCTCAGAGGTAAAACTGAGAAAGGCAAGTGCCTGATGAGAGGCGAGAAGGAATATCCAGAACATGTAAGATGTCAAACAGCGGTTAATATTTAAAGACAGGGCGTCATATAATCGTCTGAAGTAGGCAGTGCAAGTCCCGATCGAAGATAAAGACGGCAATGTTGATTTTGATTAACGAAATAAGACACTCAAGTGCGATTCACGTAGGACAGACTGCGATTGTGATCACTGCTGAGTGCCTTTAACCTTTTGGAGCACGAAATTCATCTAAATAATATTTATAATTTCATTTTCAACACCAAATAAATCACAGAGCGCCTCTACTACATTGGACATTATCTTAGAGAGAAATTCATGAAAGGAATTTAATTAGTGGTCAACGCTTTCATCTAAAAAGAATCTCCCTTATTATGTCTACTGATATCATACATCATCGCGCGCGCATGATATGTAATTTTAAACGAAATTAAAATTGGCCGATACGTTTTAGTAGAGACTTAAATGGAAAATTTAATTAAATCCATGCATTCACAACGGATTTACTATAGACGAACAGCAGACATGCTGACGAAAATATGGACGGGACACGGCTAAGCTAACAGGAGCTTGGATATTGTTACAATAAGGGCACAAAATATAAAGAGGAGAGTGACTCTACTCTATTATTTTTAGTTCTCTCAGTTTCTCTTTGCGATTTTTTCTTTTCGACAATTCTCTTCCAAATTTACTCGACTTCTTCACTGGCATTATAAAAATATCATTCGCAAATAAAGTGTTCCGCATTAATAACATACATGGAATCTAAAGATCTTATTTTAGAGGCCAAGATGAATCATTGTTTATGAACCGTGGCACTGCAACTGACGTTTCAACACGTAGAAATAATATATATTACTATATGCATTATTTCATACTCCCTTCAGAATGAATGGTTTCATATCACTACATCTGAAATTAACCCGTTTTTAACAAGTTCACTCAGCCATAATTTCATGATAGGACCATAAACATCAACGGTTATGAAGTATTTACAAACTGCAGGAAATGGAGAAACGGACAAAGTGATAGCATAGACTCAGTAGTATTGACTCGCAACAGAACAATCATTGTTAACACAACGCAGCTGACTATGCACCCACTGATTTAGGAACGTTTGTTTGGAATTTATGAAATACTAAACAATGTTTCAATATTTGCTGCAGAACAATACGTCTAAAACACGAAAAGGTTAAACCTTCCGATACGGAGGTGAAGCAACGAGAGCGACTTTCGCAGCACGTACAACACGATCAGAAAACATCTGCCTCCAGGATTTCATGTAAGGGTAGGCTAACTGAATTTACTAGAATTCGGTTGGCGGCCTCTAGCAACATAGTTGATGTGCCACTTTGTATCATAATTCTATCCATGAAATATATATACAAAATGTAAAGCCTTCATTTCAATGTTTACGTGTAGATTTAACTGTTGCAACTGTCTACAAATGGAATACAGTGACGGGGATAATTTCAGTTTTGTATGATATGTACTGATTACGTTTATGCAGCTTTTATGATAAACATGGACACACGCAACTTCACATTTTCCTTTTCACACTGTGAATACATGCATCCATGCAAGTGCTGGAAAGGACGCATTAATTAGTTATTTCCTCTAAATTGTAATAAGAAAAATGTCTGTTTTAGGTCTACTATAACACTGGCTCACAAAGGTATGACTTAATTTATAATATTTTCCTGAAAATGAGTGACTTCGTATTCAACGCGGTCTAATCAGAAGCGTTTTACAATTTAGATAACTAAAGCACTACCCGCTTACGCTCCTTAAAAGTATTGCTACCTACATTTCCTTTGGTAGATTTTACCTCTTACATTCACAGTAATATTTCTGAGCCATTGAGGTGTTATTATAGTGAATGCTATTTACAATTAAAATGTGGAATAGCTAAGTAAGAATTTTTAGACATTCTGCTAAAACGTAGACCCCTAACTTATCTCAAAGGCCATATCCGGATCGCGTGCAATATTTCTCTCTCCCATGGTCAAATAAACGCCACCACAGAATATACTGCTTAAATAATCTTGTCTCGAAACTAACGCAAAATTTACGATAAAATTTATCGAACATATAAATCCAACTCCGGAAGTGGGGTGTGTGCATATAGATTATATTTTATGACCCTTGCACTCTATTCAGGAAATCAAAACAAGAGGCAGGGGGAGGAATTTGAATAAGAGATCAGAGGTTAAAAGTGTTATATATGACGAACATAGATTTATACGTTGGGAAGTTTCATTATACTGGACGTACTTTATGCTCAAGGAAAGTGACAATCTGGCATGGGTCAAACAAGGGATCCAGTGCTCCACTAAAGTAGTTACTGGCTCTGAAAAGCAGCTTGGTTAAAATTTACCTATTCTTTTCGTCTGAGTGTCTGATAAAGCATGTAAGGTTGAGGCGATAAGAAAAATGTTTATCAGCGTAGATTCACATGAAAAATGTGACAAGATACCAGTATGCCACAGCAAGTGTACTGTGACGAACAGAAAGTTCGGTCTACTACCAATATGTCATTATGCATTTTAAAAGAATTATGGAAATATTTCCTCCAGTCATTCATATCCGAACGGTCGAATGGTGAATTTAACCGGATTGGTATTCATTAATATAATGATTATGAATATTTTATATAACGACACTGTATCAAATGCAAACGTTAATCAAGAACCAGTTAAATGAGAATGATTATAAGCGACAATTGAGAAAATAAGAGGAAGAATGTGGAGGTAGATTAGCCTCGCATTGTATTCTGAAATGGGAAACAGCCATTAACTAAAACATGGGTGTGGTCACTTCGCACAAATGCAATAATCATGGCGACGGAAGTGAAATAAAACAATCCGTCTAACCATTCTTTCAGCTTTATACGAGCTGACCTCTCCCTACCTGATTCCTGAATGCGCGCGCAAAATCAATTCTCAAATGTAGAGGCGGTTGCTACAAAACAAGGTGCTAGGAACCAGATGCGATGTTGCGCCATGCAGGGGCCTGATGATGGAAGCAGTAAGCACCCCTGAAACGTCGGTCAGTTTTTACGAGACTACAAGGCGCAATATCCCAGAAGACAGCCATCTTCTTACTGGCTGCCGTGAGAACCTGAAATCTCACCCGTTTTAAAGTCTATCCGGGTTCTCAGCGTTTTATAATTCTTTCCACATGAACTTTTATTTTGTTTTAGGTAGACCAAGACCGTCTCCTTCCTAATCCTTCCTACTGTACGTTCGTTATCATTTCTCAACTCAGTCCATGCATTTAACATTCTTTGTCGGTTTCAGATAAGTTTGTGTTCACTAACTTTTAGATAAGAAATAAAAAACAATTGTACAGTACAGACTGTCCAAAATGTCAGAAATCAGTGTAAAGTGATTTAATTTTAAAACATTATTTATGGTCAATACAAGAAGCTAGAAATTCATCACAACTAGAAGTACTCTGCTACTGAGCAATGCATACTTTCACTTTCTCTTCTTGCTTTTGAGTGTTTCTTTCTTTTTCGCTTTCTCCGGCAATATATAACAGTATTGTGCACATATTTTGTCGACTTCCATGCTCAATTCTCCCTCATTTGTGTCAGCACCAGTTATTATGTAGACTATTTTCCATTTACTGGCTTTTCACTTCGTTTCCATGTCAACAATTTCAGTTCATAAAATATCATTTCACGTTATTCTCTCACTCTGTATTCTCTGAATAAGAATCTTTTTCACAAAGGAAGATTTAATGTAATACACGTTTCGCTATAGGGAGAATTTCCTTTATTAGTTTTGTAGACATTTCGTCTCATTATTTGGTGCAGTGCTCCATTACTTGTAACACAAACTTCAGGGCTCGTAGTCGATATCAAAATTCGATTTAAACACATCGCCATTACTGTTCTTCTGATTATTAAGAAGTTAAGTTTGTTCGTAATAAAGTATTTTTGTATTAACCGATCAATAAAATATATCACGTAATTTCCATATATATATACACGTATATATTAAGTGTTTCATTATTTGGATCAAAAGTTTTACGTTTCTATCAAAGTCAATCTTACTTCAGGCACATAGTGTGGCAACAGCTCATGATCAAATCTTGACCCTAGGAACACTTCTATCGTGCCGTTCGTACTGGAACTACACCTTTCGCTACTGAAAGCACCTATTCCTTTATTTTACTTTATTTTTAGGTTGAGATGCATTAATATTAATAACATGCTAAAATTTTGTATTTTAAATCTGACTGAGGCTGACTGGGTGATATAAAGTCACGGAAAAAACCTCGCCTAAAACACATTTCGTGCTGCAAATACTCAAGACATTTAGTTCTCACCTTGACCTTCTGAAACCGTGTGCGTTAGATTTTGTAGCAAAATTTTAAAATAATGCAATACGTCAATTAAGTTGTTCTTTAATCTGAGGGACAGAGAAGCAACGGAAGCAGCATTTAAATGGAAGGGTAGACCCTATATGTTAACAATAGTGATAATTTTAACAAGTGCTTCGCTAAATGTCTTACTACTTCACGGACCAAACCGTGGTTCAGATTATTGAGGCGCCATTCATTATACACACCACATTTTCTTCAGTCTCTACCAACGGTTTATCTCTTTCTAATATATTCTTTCACACGCATATAAGAAACGTTTATTTTTAATATCGCTGGGTCTACATCCTACCAACATTCTTATCATTACAAAGAATAACTCCAATAATTATTGAAGTTATTACCTCGTAATTTTCTTACCTGCAAGAAGAAGAAAGTGTAAGTGGAACAGCAGCCCACTTTCATCAAGATATTTTGGTGACGACCATGACTTGCTGTACCTACCAGCACATTACGTCACATTTTATGTGTTTTAAGACGATCATTAAATTTATTTTGGTTGCATCGGCCTACTACTGTACAGAATCTTATTAATAACGATCGAAGGGTAAAAGGTTATTTCCAGAGCACATCATATAAGTATAACCTATCTTAAAGGGTTATATTTTTATTTTAGTTTAAAATACACACGAGAAATAACTTTCGTTTTAAAGAGCCATGCTCATCTTCTTTATTACAGACTCGACTCTTAGAGTTCGTCCTAAAGCTCTTTTCTAAGTTGAAGATTTCTGTCTTCTGGGTTGTTGCGTTGTGTAGTCTGGTCGATGTTAACAAACGTTTCAGAGGTCATACTGCCTCCGTCATCAGGGCGATGAGTATGAAGATTTCTGTCTTCTGGGTTGTTGCGCTGTGTAGTCTGGTCGAAGTTAACCAACGTTTCGGAGGTCCTACTGCCTCCGTCATCAGGGCGATGGGTATGAAGATTTCTGTCTTCTGGGTTGTTGCGTTGTGTAGTCTGGGCGATTTGCGCTGTGTAATCTGGTCGATGTTAACCAACGTTTCAGAGGTCATACTGCCTCCGTCATCAGGGCGATGAATATTCTTTTCCAAGTTATGTCGATACTACGACAGCATCATCAAACTACATCTCTGGCTCTGCAGATGTAAAAGGCTCAAAGGATTTCCAAGACCTGAAGCTATGTGGCATGCCAGTTTTTCACAGTGAGGTTCTGCTTTCGATGTGATTGAAATTATTGATTCGATATGACAAGCTTTTCATGCTCTTCATAGTAGATAAGAAGCAGACGTGATCACAAGCTTTATATATGATTAAATAATTCAGAAGCAGCCTCGATGCGGCAGTTACGTTCCAAGGGCACATATAGCAATCCGC
The DNA here is from genome assembly GCF_000696155.1 of Zootermopsis nevadensis. Next base: position 158,824 of record NW_019059728.1, read on the forward strand.
ACTTTTCATTCTAGAAACGAGGACAGACAACAGATGCTATAATTTTTTGAACGAGAAATACTTTCGATTTAATTCAGGCCTGCTATATGATGTGTATAAGGTTTATTTGATTATCTGATAATTATTATTAATGAATCTTTTTGGTGCTGGAGGAAGCTGTCCGGCACTCGTCTTCCGGATCTTAATATTCTTCTGTTAAATACTTTTTATTGCATAGTTTATGCGTAACTTCGGCCTTTGGGGATGACCAGCGTCGAATGGTCTCCGGCTATGTAAGTCTAAGGACAAGAACTGGATTGTTTATGTAATGTCAAACAAGAGAATGGTATGAAGAGTAAATTTAAATGATCAGGAAGGAAATGATAGTGACATATTAAAGCTACTATACCAGCATCTGCCTAGAGAGACAGGAGCAATTTCGGTCAGAAAAGCTGGTCTTAGGGCTGGGATTCAAATCCAGGATCTGCAGAATACGAAGGAGGGGTGATGAAGTTTAGACCGCGATGTTCGATCTTGCTGATGTGGAAAAACGGCGGAAAATATGAATGAGCCCGAACGGCGGTACTGCCAAGATTTCGAACTAAAGTTCAATGAAAGCTCTTTCGGAACAGCATTTAAATGTCGCATATAAGCGTATGGTGGTTTGAGTTCTCTCATATTGATCAAAGCAGTCTGTTTGGTAGACGCAACCAGGGAAAAGAGACTGAGAGAGAGAGAGAAATTCAGCATTACATAATTGAATAAGCAGAGAACTACGGCGCTCAGCCCAGCGTTTGTAAAAATTAAAATCAATATTTATGGATAGCAAAGCCCACATTTAGTTTCCTTTCAAAGGATATAAGTTAAAAACTTATATTTACTTATATACACCTGTCATCATGTTCTATACACTGAATTCTCATTCTCCGTAGATAAAGTTGATATAACCGTTTGTCAGAAGTATATAAAGATAATCGATCGCTGGACTGTGTATCTGACCTTTTTCGAGAGCTGTCTTAAGTATCTTCAGTATAGTCATTTTTACCACAATATATCCCAGTAAATGAAGAAAGCAATACATTAGGATGTTTGGACAGAGTTCATATCTACTAATCTACATGTTCTGAGCAGGAATTTTGAGACTGTATTTTCTTTCGCATATTATTATATAATAAGTCGTTTAAATTGTCTAAACCAATTCAAGGCCTAATCCGTAAGATCTGATAAATATTATCATTAAATGCTAATATTATAATAATCTATGTGTGAGTAAAACACGCACGTGTACATATAATGCAGCATTTCTGCCTCGACGCATGTCCAGGCGCAAGCAGTGACCAGAGTTACGAAAATATGCAGACTTTATGGGCTGTTATTTCCGGACATCTTCACATGAAGGTAAAGAGAGTGAGGAAGTTAGTGTCCTTCATCACACAGTTGCTCCACACATTCATACCGTCTGAAATCCCCCCAAAGCATGCTCAAGTCTAAGAAATCATAAGCACAAAGTCACTTCATCCATCTCATTCCTTTAACCGTAAACTCTTTTTTGACTACTGATATTTGATCAGGAAATTTTAGCAACAATTGTGTAACAAATAAAAATTTGGGTTACAAATTTATTTTCAAACATCACTAAATGTTTACTGTATCAAATATGTTACAAAACTCAGTACAATGAAAATTTAACGATTCACACCATTCACAATCATAAAGCAATTTTACTTTTGTTATATTTGAGTATAATGCACCCGAAGCTTCGATACGTGTTCACAAGAGTTCGCCATCGGTCCTTTGTATGCATTTCTCATTTCACCCAAGCGTGCTATATATCCCACCAATCTCATCCTCGTTTAATTTGATCCTAATAATACTTTTAAAGAGTGCATATTATGCAGCTATTATAGGCTGATCTGTCTCCGGACATACTTTGCTTCATTGGATTACAATTTATGGATCATTACAAATCGCGGTCAATGACACAAAATAATGTTGATTTCTGCTCGCTTCATGCTTGCTACATGCAGATTACAGATGTAGCAAAGCAGAGGCTGACATGACGTATGCGAAATTCAATCGACGTCGTGTCAAACGCATTGGGTTGATGGATTCCCGATTAGTGCGCGTTTACATGAGACTGGTCTGCTGGTAATGCTTTCAACATTAACTCACGTCTAGTCTGTCACAACACACAAACGCTTTACAATCATCGTGCGGTTTTTTAAACGGCATGTCTTCTGCTGATAAATTTCGTAGTGTGAACGCCATTTATTTCCACAAGGCTATAAAAAATAGTCGTGCATATTTTTAAACGGCACGTGTGAACATCTTTTATTTCCTCTGGCATTTATTACTTGCCCACATATAAGCTTAAAAACAGCACAATTTTAATTTATAAGTCTAGTGGTTTGACGTAACTATGCACATTACACAGCACATACACAAAAATATGTAAGACAGAATTAAGTATTTCGTTAACGTGTTGATACTCAGTATGCATTGATTACTACAACTGGTGGCAATGACTGATTCTTAAATTCATAATGTCAGTAACATGATGGACGCTGTTCACCTACTAAATTATAGCTTGTATATTTCAGTAGTTAAGTAATCGGTTGTCACTATACTGAGACACGTATTTTTAAAAAAAGATACAGAAAATTCGAAAACGCCTTTATAATAAATACGTCCCAGACAATGAAAAATGCCCAGTATAATATTGGAATGAATAATTTTATTTTTTATGCTGTATATTCATATTACAATACGCAAAGTAATTATTTACAAATAATTACAAAGCTAAACAAATAGAACTTCCAGAACCATTGATTAATTTCAGGCATCGTCTACAGCAGAACTCTACTGACCACAAAGCTAAAATTATGAAAGATTAACATAGTGAATTTTTCAAACACCAAGTGGCTACTAAGAGTCCCTAGAAATGGTAATTTTATTTTAGTTTCTGACATATTCTTACTTTCATTATAATGTAACTACATGGCACATCCGACGTTTTATAGATTGATGCCATCGCTATCTAGGCCATACAAATAAACGTTGCTTAAACACACACATCTTGCTATGCATTAGAGGATAATTGGGTAAGAAATACACCACATCAATTATGTACAACTAATAATATGTTAAACAACTGTCGTATGTTTAAGTACGTGACATATAAAGGCAAATCTATCCTTCAGCTAAACTAAACAACATGCCATGAATATGTCTATGTGGGTGAAGGCAGAACGCCATACATTATTAACAGAGTTACTAGATGGAGGTAAGTGGTCACCATCTCC
>NW_019059728.1:172174-186982 GCF_000696155.1 Zootermopsis nevadensis
CTTCTAAAATTACTCAATGTGAAAAATTGGTGTGAAGCCCGAATCACTTACGAATTACGGTTCAGATATAAATTTCATAAAGACATTCGGTATCTTATTTCCAATACAAGTAAGTAAACTATTATACGGTTCGAAATACCAGTTAACCTACTTAAAGACATTTTGATTAATTCTAATATTCCGTAAAAGATTATTTCTTGACTCTTTCAAACTTGATTCCTTCAGTCCAACCTCATATTTCGCTTCTTCAGTTCCATTTAGTTTCTGCTGCCAATTACAGCTGCGTCTTCACTTTAAAATTTTAAAAAGTTGTAATCCTAGAGCTAAACATGAAACAGTAACGCAATTTTCAGCTTCAAAGAGGCAAAGTTGCACACTTATTTCGTGGATAACTTAATTTTTATCTCTAGGCTAATCAAGAAGCAACGAACTTTCCATACGTTAATGCGATTAGAGAAGAGAATTCTATTTCTATTTCTGGTTTATTCATGTCCATCCCCTATTTTCTGTGTTCCTTCTTTTTTTCTTTACTTTCAACGTTTAGCCTGAAGTTATCTGATTTCAAAAATAAACAACACAAAATGGCGGCGACCGCGCGGAATTATATTGCTGGAATATACGGAGACAAGTCTTTCTTTGTAAGAAGAATTTATTAAGTAAACATTATATAGGGAATAAAAGAGCTATAAACGACCATAGTGACAAGATTCACATTAAATAGAGTAACGTGCATTCGTATAATGGAAACTGTCGATATAAGTAACAATTAAAACAATTTTATGTCTATTAATCGCTTTCTAAAAAATGTATAAAGGCGATCTCGTGATAAATTAATATAAATATGTGCTAAAGAGACTTGTTACACCTCACAATGGTAAAATGAAGGGAAATGGAGACGTCATCATAATGGGTACCTGATTAATTGCAATCTTTAATTCTGTAACTATCAAAATATAAGAAACTTATCGAAGTCAAAATGGTCTGTTGCAATCACGATAGAAATCTAATTTATCAGGAATACAAAGAGTGGCCAGTCATGAAGAATGGCGATTGTGGTCCTCTGGGCTATAACACAATGCAGTATTATATACCAACGTTTCGGAGGAATGTATCGCCTCCGTCTTCAGGGCTAAAAACCAAGAATAACTTCACAGCCGTGAGACGCTCAAATTTCACATACCTATGGGAATTGTTCTATGGGATAAGAGATAGGATAAGTAACGTGACAGACATGATTTGTATCTGTAGTCTGCATGATCAGATACAAGAACTAAAAAAGTACATGTGTGGAAAATACGAAATTGATATGAATGTTTGGACTTGATTAAGTTTCCAGAGAGCAGCACGAAATTGTGGACTTTGGCTGCAGTAGGCGTAATACGTAACAGGGTGGCCCCTTCGGGCTGAGCATAGTTTTCCCATTGGATCCAAGAGTCAAGAAGCCCTTCTGGCACTACTTCTTAAACTAATAACCAATTTTCGTTACCTATAAAATACTTACAAATAACAAATTCATATATTACATGCTCAAACATAAATTTTGTTAAAATGTGCAAACATTATAGGGTTACACATTATTTTAAATTTGCTCCTCAGACAGTATTTGTCTGACACAATTTTACACGGAAATCGTATAATTTGAGGCATTAATCTCAAGTCAATCGCACGGTGGAATATGTATCTATGAAAAGCAGAAGACGATATAGAAATCAATAATTTTTAAAATCCTTCGGAATTGTTAAAAGAAACGAGCCTGAGGTAACTAGTAACAAATCAATAATTTCACGGGCATGATTTCAAGTTGTTTCGGACCGGATGTGGCCCGCGGGTCGCCAGTTGGTCTGCACTGATAACACACACTTCCGTACAATGCCAGAAAGTTAGAATTCTGATGACAATTACGTAACACACAAACATCTACGACGTGAATAGAATTCGAACCCACAATCCCAAAACGAACATCGATACACTACCGATGTGCTCAGATGACTTCGGTTTCCGACGCACGCTAAAAGCGTTAGCAGTGAAGGTCAATAATATGTAGGGTATGTCTGTATGTTGACATAAGCCTTTTGCACAAACATATTGATTGAAGCCACAAGCAGAATACCATATATCTAATTAAGTTGCATGCTATATATGAAACAACTACATAAAACTTTCGTACATTCAATAAATCCGTCTCAGCTAACAATACTTACACATTATGCACGGGTAAACAAAGTAAAACAAAGCGAACGAAATGTTTTTCGTGAATCGGTTATATCAAAACAAGTACATCGGTTCGATATACGTCGCCGATTACAATAACGCATCCAAGACGGAAAAAAAAGACTTAAAGGGACATCTGACTTCGTTTCCTTCTTTGTAAGTTTTATACTCCGCTAAAATATTACGAATTCATTGCACACGATTAAGAAGAACGTTTGTCATTAATATCGACAAAATTATGTTTATTTGCCTGAATTTATAAATTATCAGACAGACAAGATTATGCCTGTGCGTGTTTAAAAAGATGTAATAATTTTTACAGGTTGAAGAACAGCAAATCCTACATTCAAACCGCGAGGTATGTTAAGGCATCGAGTCGGGTTTAACAAAGACTGAACTTACATGTATATTACCGCATTTTGGATGAATATTCCACATCCGTTTTCAGAATATCGACATAGCAGGTTACCAGAAAAAGATTCAACTTATAGTACGCTCTGTGCAACGACTCTTATTAAAGGTTTGTAACAACTGCTCAAGAATTGTTTCAATATCATGTTAGATACTGCCCGTTGTCTGCGAAGCATTTGATATACACGACGTTTCGGTAGTTGTAGATACTCCAGTCCCCAGGTGATTATACTGGTAGATTTTGTCGCTTTCTACTTTGGAATTAGTGGTCCCGAGTTCGGTCCCAACAGTCTGCTAACCCAACTAGCATAGAAATAAATACGTGATAAAATATTTCTTTCATGAAATATGGGAGTACAGACAACTCCCTAAACAAGGTGTCAGATATGGACAATGAACAATGTCCATTATAAGCCTAGTAGCTTACTTTTATGATGACGTATGGAACGAGAAGAACTAAACAGAATTTGGTTGCGCTAGGAGGAGTGGTTTTATGCATAGAAAACTTTTAAAATTCTATTAACTCTGTAAGAAGAACCAAAATGTTAAATTCATCCTCCGTTTTCCTTACCAACTCATATGACGTTCAGTTCAAAACAACTGCTTAAAAGTGAAACGTGGTAGCTTGAATATCAGAATCCATCTCATTTTAAAATTTTAGTATGAAGTTTCGGCAAGAACTTCAGACACCAACTTTAAATGGATCAAAATCTATAGAAACTAGCGGAAGTTAAGCATTAATAATTACGGCACTTAGCAAATGTATTCCATGCAAAATTTCCGTTAATATTGATTTCCGATAGTCTATCTGAGAGTTGTCAGATATACATTCGAACACGTATATAACCAGGTGCATAACCGTTTTTTGTCGACAGTCCAACACAAAACCTTCGATTGACAAATACGTCGACATGTAAAGGTAAAATATAGGTCTGAACAACAATATTATTGTTTTCGACCTCAGTTTATCAGGCGTACATTTTTGTCTTGCATCAAAATCGCGTGATCCTCTCATACTCCTTTGTCTGTTTTTATTTAACGACACTTTCTACGCTGTAAAGACAGAGTCCTGAACAGGATAAAGACTGTGAATAATGAGTTGCGTATGATCAGATCCTGCAACATTTTAAGACATCTTAAACGATGATTCCAGAGGGGTCGAGAAAAAATACAGAAACCCCCAGAACAGACATCTTCAGGGATAAAAATCACGAAACACGATCGATACTTGAATTCGATAAGTATCTGATTCGGTCCTCGACTAACTTACCGGCAATCTTAACACTAACTGATCTAAGTCACTCCTTGCGAATTACAGGACAGAATCTTGTACATTCTTACCTACAGGCTTACACCATTCATCATCATCTTCCTACCTCAATCGACGCTTTAACTTCCGTGTTTGAAACAGCATTGTTATATATCCTACGTACTTTGTTTTCTTCGTCCCTTGTTTAAAGGCACTTTTTCATACTGCAGTAGTTACACAACGTCGAAAGTTAACGCCTAATAAGGAAATATTTCGAAATAGCACACAAGCATTTACTTCGAAAGACTCCAATCCATGTCCACTGGACTCAGAATATAAAGCACAAGCCAGAGTACGCAAGCGTCATGATTCGCCTTCATCCTATGTTGAGCTAGTACAAAATTATCTTATTTTATTGTGTATCTGAAAGTCCAGAACACAATGGTTACATATGTTTGAAAACTAGTCAATATCTAATACTGCAGGGAACATGTCGACCTTTCATAGGAAACAACAAAAGCCAAACACAAGACAGTAACAAGACGTTTCTCTCCTCTTCCAACCCTCAGGATGACTCAAGTACTCCGAGAATAACCAACAACTTCAGAGCGAGAATAGAAGTTGCTGGAATTCATCAGAGTTTAAGTGCGCGCCAGTCTCAATAACAAAGGCAGCTATTCTATCCACACTGCGTCGTGGTGCTTATCTCTCTTGCTTCATGCAGTAAGCCCTCGATATCCTCCGTTAATTGGTTCCTTAAAAATGTGAAGGAAACGAAGGCTACGGAAGTACTGAATCGTAAGTTAAAATGGCAATTCGTTCCGGGGAAATAGTTTATAACTGAGCATGGAATTTATTTTTGGATAAATAACCACAAAAATTACTAGTTAAAACAAATATCAGCTGGATATACCGGCCTATTCTATACAGAGATATACGTACAGAAAATAATTTTAATGAAATACCTAATATTTAAATAATTTTATTGAATAAATTTAAAGTGCTGGAGTTGAGAGTTGTAAATGTCTTTGAAAATAAACTAGATTCGAGATTTTAGGTTCTTAGAGCTGCGAGAATGAAGCGACGATTTTTTGGAATGTGGCGCCGTGTAGTTTGTTAGAAGTTTATCGACTTTTAGGAGGCGTTTTCTGCCTCCGTCATCTGAAAAATCGCCCTGATGACGGAGGCAGCAAGTACTCTAAGCGTCAACTAACTTCTAAGAGACTACACGGCGTAACATCTCAGAAGACAGCCATCTTCAATTCAATCTCTTGCTTCAGTCTCTCCAACCCCAGGAAAGAGCCCTTTGTTGTAGCATCCTTGCATGCACATTGTAAGTACGAACATCTGCCACGAAGGAAACCTCAAAGTTCACTCAAAGTGACCTCGGAATAAGGACTGACACTAAACCAACTCACTTAGTGAAGTCCAAAATGGTATTTGCTGTGTTTAACGCCGCTCAACTGAAATATAGTTACATTACTTCTCAAACATACTTATTCTACCCACGCTTCTTGTAGTTTTTATGCAAGATTAATTCTCCCAGGGATTCGAGGTACGAACTGTTTCCGCGATATCTCATTAACCAAAATTTTAATCAAAGTATCTACTTTGCAATTACACGCAAAATAAGTTTAAGCCCAGCAGATATATAAAACTAATAAGTCGATGGTCTATTTATTGCTCAATATAGCAACACTAAATAAAGAATAAAGATTTGAAAGGAACGACAACATTTAAAATAAAAATAATAATGTACAGGATAGAATATAAAATCTTAATTCCAGAAACAAGTATCATTTTTGTAGAAATTACTGTTCAAAAAGAACCTTAGTTTACATAACTTATTACTCGATTAAGAGTGGCCTTTATAGTAGGGGTACCAGCTAAGACACAATTTATTTAGACAGCCACACATTTCAGTTGAAAGTCCCGAATAATTTGAACAATGGATTAAAGTGATTGGCTGGTAACGGTCTTACATCACGTCATCGAACTGAACTACAGCAAGACAAAAACAAGAATCGATGAGCTGACCTTCAGAAGTAACGAATAATTAATCACGAACAGAGTATGGATAATGCGTAGTATTGAGGAGGACTAAACAGGTCACAGGCAGAACAAAAACTAGAACATTGTATTTAGCCTCAAAGTCGTAACGGTAGACTTTATTCATTTACATGTTTCTAATTAAACTTAAACCCATCAGTGGTAAATAATCCTATAACAATACTATAGAATACAATTATTACCTTTCTTAATATGTTTCTTATTGTCTTTTCCTTCTTTATACATATTTATTCCCTGCTACTGCAAATATTCTTTGATAATTTAATGATGCTAGTTTAACAGTAAATACTACACAGAGTCAAATAAGATGCGAGTATAATCACGAAAACTGAAGGGTAAGGACATGGAAGGAGGTCATAACCTGTTAATATATTGACATGTTACCGAAAGAAATATATTATCACAAAAGTAAAAAGCTACTTATCAGTTGCATTCTACCTTGCATAAAATATTATCCTCGCATATGGGTGATTCAAATTTTTCTCCACTCTACATATTATATATACATGTTACATATTACTTTAAATTTGCTCCTGTAACAGCTTACATAGCAAACTTTTTACCTGGAAAACTTAACATTTTACGGTATGGGTTTAAAGTTAATAGTATGTGTGGCACTTGTATGCAAAGCAGTCAACTTTCTTTCTTTCTTTTAATCCTTCGTAGCAAAGCTAATAAATGAGCTTATAGTAAGTAGTAATAAATTAAATAATTTCATCAGTTTGTTCACACGTGTTCTCGGGTAGAACATGGCTCGCGAATCCCCAGGTGTACCAGGCTGAAAAAGCAGGGTCCAATATAACAACCCGGTGGCATATCTTGACCGCCAACGCATCCAAATAACTTTAATCACATTAATGCACGTGAAACGCCACTGGATGAAACGTTAGAACAGTTCGACTGCTTTCGAAACTATCTAGTAAACCCACAAGAATATGCTGTGGTAACATCGAGGAGTTTAAATATAAATCTTGAATGGATTTTGTATACATGTGTATTTCAGGAGACAAAACTTTCTAAGTCCGTGAAGAGCACTCCCCACAACGTAATAAGCGACTACGCAAACACGCCTCGGTAAACCTCGGTGTAATACATCGCAAAGGGACTGTACCACCTGGATACGGAAATTCATAAATGTACAGTTCGTCTCCTTGTGCTTTGAAGTCGGAAATGTTGTTGTTTCCATCTCGAACAATGAGAATGTACTCGGGATTGTATACACTTATTTCTCCTACCAAACAATAGTCACCTTCAAGTACAGTACTCTTGCAGCTAGAAACACTTCAAGATCTTGCCTGTGCACTCAGAAATCTCACACGAACTCAAAAATGAAGGATGACCAAAACATAACTCACTCCATTACTGAAACGCTGTAATTCTGTCTGTGAACAAAAGATTGTTAACAGAACATGAAGGATTTGAGGTTTTCACAGCGGTGAGTCTGAAAATTTCTGTCTTCGCGGTTATTGCGCCGTGTAGTATGGTAGATTTCCACCAATGTTTAGCCCCGATGACGGAGAAATGGGAAATTGTACATATGATGTATGCCTTGAGTTTATTTGTACAATTGAAATAAACAACCATTTAAATCAAGAGAAATATTTCCAACTTGACAGTTTTACTGTACGCCATTTTATATTATATAAAGACATAATATACCATTCTACTTCTGTTAAGTTATGAGAAAATTATAATAAACAATAATGGTTTTTGTTTAAAAACCTCCTACTGTCATCTCGCAATAGGCCTACTTACTCGTGCGTAATCGGCATCTACAACTACCATCTTCATTAATGTAGTCCCCAGTTAAGTGTAAATTTCCGGCTGCTGTTAGTTTCAGTTATAGTACGTACAATTCTATTATAGAATAATATATTGTCCCCCGTGTTTAATCCAACACTTATAGTGTCCTCCCTTACTCTATCAATTTTACAGCATTTATTCGCTAACTTCTGCGAATTCTGCTTCTTTCCTATTTGCTCTTAAGATATCCTCAAGCGTCACTACAAAAGGAAGACCCTTTCAAAAGGGCAAAGTTTCTTATCTCAGTGCTTCAGAACGGAGCAGGCGTAGAAGGGCGTCGAGGTAGAGATTCTAGAATTATACTCAAGACAATGAAGTCTTCTTGGACGATAAGCCGTGTAAGGTTGGAGTTACAATTTAACGTTTCGGAGATTGTCTCTACATCCATCATCAGGATAAATATGTCCAGATTTATTATCTGCCCTGATGACGATGATAATGATACTCAGTCTACACGGTTGATCGCTCGAGAACACTTCATTACATTCAATCACCGCATACACATCAAATCTTCTTACTCACCGCTGTGAAAACCTCAAATCATACATCAAATCTTTCTCTGCAGCAGATAGAATCGAGCTGTGTTTATCCTCCAGCCCTCTTTAATCAAAGAAACCGAGGTTTGTGTCCAAGTAGTAGCAATCCAATTTCATCTACAAGACCCCAGTTAGGATCTTGGATTGTACACCGCCTACTCTGACGGTTTTCGAGGACTTTCTAATTCCCTCCAGTCAGTTTCTCGAGTAGTGTCTGGAAAGAAACTACTACTGTTGCCTTCTACGTCTTTTAGCATTCATGATTTATAACTATCCCGCCATTCTAAGCTACATAATATTTCCATTTGAAAAGCGGCATTAGATATCACGAAAATGAATCAAAAATCCAGTCGTAATTCGCCCAGAATTCGTAGAGGAATGACATCAAATAGCTTGCTACGACTATAGGTCGAATGTCGATTATCAGCAAGTGCTAAGGCAATGCGTCTAAAAAGGCTTTTATGGGTGAGAAGTCAAGGTTTTTACGGAACGCACTTACACGTAAGGTACAGTCATTACGCCCATGCCACCGTTGAAAAAAGCGTGTTTTAACATCAAACGGGGATAGCAGAGAAAGTTCTATAAATTTGCACAGAACTGGAGCCAGTTTTCTCATGAAGACGTTGACTGAGCCTCGCCTTTACTGCAACACGAAATTTCCATTACAATTTAAAATTGCATTAATATTTTAATGTGATTATATAATGAGAAACAGTATCCACTCCTCCGTACTTGGAAACAATTAAGTTGACTCTGTAACTCCATACGACCAAAGAAAGTGAAGTACTGAACATAAGACTTATTTATGAAATGCGTTTCAGTCACTCAAGCCGTTTGACTCAAACTGAATGTTTCCTTTGGGTTCTTTGAATGAAGAACATAACGGTGAATAATACCTATGTCTATCCGTACAAATTCTCCAGACCTAACTAAGGGGTTAACACGAAATTTGATACATAGCCTACACAAAAGACTGTTGTGCGAAATTTAATTGTTGTTAATATCTGTAAATTACAACTGTATTTAAATAAAACTAAGGTATTTTAAAAAATATATATAATGGTGAAAATGTGAATATGTCTTTCAACAACAAAATACTTGCTTTTATATCAAAATGTAAGGCTGTACAGCGCATCGTGTGTACTGGTAACCCTCAAAATCAACGAGGGATGCGACTGAAAAATTTTGTACTTCGGAAGGGAAAACATCATTCCAAACCAATAAAGGAATGACAAGCAATGAAAATGGTAATAACTCGAGACCGTCTACTCGTGTGAGGTACGGGTATCACACAAGTCAATACGACGGGTATAACTTGTGCCCTAATCCCAACAGTGTGATTCGCCATTATATTAGGGAATTTTATTCCTTAACGTGATATACATAGGACTTCTCTGAAAGAGTTACATATAAAGAAATTCTTAAAGCCCGTTTCGCCTCTTTTACACTGTACGTTCTCACTAGATTAGTAAAATAAGGTTTTCGTAATTCTTATGAATCCGTCATAATCACCGCATCCTTATTCACATGTATCACAATCAATTTCCGTAAATTTTCTTACTTTGTCTTCATCTAAATGTCATTAATTATAATTAAATCTTATATATTTATGGTAAGAGACGAATATAATCAACATTTAAGTCTCCATGATGCGACAGCAATCTGCTATCGTTTCCTAAGTTCCTTTACACGAAAGTTAACTTCTGAGCATAACTTAATGGAAGTAAAATGAAGGTCGTAAATGCGGGCTTCACTTTTAATTTGTAAATGCATTTTTTTCTGTAATCAATATATCAAAAGAAGAGTCCATTATAGTTTTGGGGGCATGCAGTGGGAAACGGACAAATCTTTATGATAAATATTTTGTATCCACTGTTGCGTCATCCAATTCAACGTCTTGAACTATACCTCAGTTCTTACTCTGGCCTGGATGACAAAAGTCGATAATAATCCATATTATGTGGGGAAAATGACCCTTGCCAACATCCCGAAACTCAGAATATAAAACGAACGTTGAACAACGGGGCACATTTTAATTTCTCATAAGTGAGAATCAGATTCAATAACTTCAGATTGAACCTATGTTTTAAGCTAGTCACATAAACACTTTTATAATGAAACTTAATTACGTCAGCTGTGTGTAGAGCTCGAACACTGTTCTATGAGTCAGAATTCAGGAAGAGTATCTATTCCATATATTTCACTTATTCCACTATAAAATATCTGTTTTAGATAGAGTCTGGACCAAAATGAAATTCAAGAGTAGCATTTATTCACACAATTTATACATAACGACGGAAGGTAAATCAACTCTTTGTGATGACTTACTCTGCAGAGCATAAACTATCACTCAAACCGAGGCATTAACCAAGTTGTAAAAGTAGACGATAAACATTTCGAAACTAAGTAAACACATGGGAGTTACGAACGTGTCATTTGGCAATATCTGGCAAAACTGCTTACTTTTTTGAGAAATGCACGTCTGGTACATCTAAACAAATTCTCTGTTCGCAAAGAGGAAACAAATATGGTGTACTAATAACGTAAAAAATTAAACTCCTTAATTACACCTTACTGACTATTTAAAATTCTCAGGAGCTTACTAGCTTCTATGTGGAGTACAAATAGTTTCGAAAGCATTTCATAATGCTCACCTTAGAAATCCCACAACACACGAGAATTGAAGCTCTACATATAGATTTACATACTGCTCTAGTTAGAAGTTAGCCAAATCCTTTCTACTCAGAAAAAGAGAAACATTTCTTCGAAAACGTTTTGATAATGAAATCTCAAAAGGAATTCATAAATCCATAAATGACCCTACATATTAATATTTCATCTTTCAGACTTTAAATCGAAAAACCTGAAAATAATTATTTCAAAACCTCATTCTGATAAAATACCATTGGGTGTTATCCATGGCACCATAAAATGATCTGTGATACTTTTATTGTGAGATTTGCGGAATGGTATTTAAAGTGTTATAAATATGACGTAAATATCTGTCATAACGAGGCTGTGATCCGTGTCTGAAATATTCTCCCTGTCAATCATGGGAACCACAGTCAGCATACCTGGAGGGGAGTAACAGAGACCTAGTAGTTAGTGATACACGCCAAAATATGGATCAGGTCTACCATACCGAGCTTAAATGAATCCAGTCCGGTAGTTTGAGCTTACTACTAGCGGACAGACAGACAGACATGACGGCACTAACAGGGAGTTTTCAAAATCCTTTTTCGAAACGAACTTTGAAAGCGGACCGACAAAATGAAAATATACTTATCTAAACTCATTAATGACATTTAGAAGTAAAAAAATACCGCTGTCATTACAGCAGGGTACCGTGCACAAATCAATTAATAACTGCCTCAAACAGAATTATTAGATTTTGTTGTAGACGTTTATAAAATCAGTGGACGACGTTGAATTTCCGGTTCTGATAACCCTGAAGTAACTCGTTCTAGAAGCAAATTACAGACGTCATGTGCAAGCCAGACATGTAGGACGGCAGGCATATCAGGTTTAAAGCTTAAAGTTACTCAGTTACTCGTTGCATAACGCCGTGCCACAGGAGATACACTTCAGCAAAAAATAATAGACAGTTTACTAGAAACCCATGTTACAAAGATTTGAATTAGACTCAGCAAGTTTACTGTCAATTAAAATACGTAATCATATTTAGGGCGTTGAGGTAAACCTGTACAAATTATTGATTTCAGCAGCGCATGAATGTGGGCTGCGCTTTCTCTCTAATACACGGAAAATTAGGATTATCATAACGATGTCTGCATAAAACCAACTATATTTTGCAAATGATCGTCATTTTGAAGCAAAACTTTAAGTCTGGAATTCAGTTACGGTAAAAAAAATATTGTTTCCGTTGCACAGACCCACATCGGACACCGCGAAGTCAGGACCATATGCGCCCTTGAGCCTTTTCATATTTCCACTAACAATCGATTTAACGACAAAAGCAACGCGCTGTTTCCTAAACCAATTAACCAAAGCCATCAACAAGCAGGCCAATCCTCAGTGGTCAGTTTTTAAATCCCTTAGGCAGTATTAATTTGCAAATAAAACCACAACCACAGAACAACAAACCCCAGAAAAAGTTTGATGGTTTTATATTTTGTCCACTGGACCCAAGGTTCGAGGGTTCAATTCCGGCCGAGGTCGATGGATTTTAAAGGGTGATAAAAATCCGTAGCACAACTTCCTTCCGAGGGGAAGTAAAGACTGCGGTCCCATGACGTAGATTTACGGCATGTAAAAGAAACTTGCCAGTATGATAAGAGATGTTTCGTAAGCAAAATTCAGCGGCCATTTCTCCTGATTCACTGCTTAACTGCTAGATGGCTTTGGCAGTCAAATGAGGAGTGAGTAGAATTTGTGCAGAGTCAGTGTGTTAGTCACTCACTACTGTTAAATGCACGCTTTAAAGACTATGAAACCTCCGAAAGGAGGCCCTTTTCTCCACTTTGGAGTTACAGGAACTATCTATCCATCTATCTATCTATCTATCAATTACACGACATTTCTTACAGAACAGCTAATATTTACTGACCTAAAAAAATCTGCCTCCATCTATGCTACAGGATTGTCCTGGAAAATTTGACAGTTGCTTATCAGGTCAACAGATTCCCCAGTTCACACAGCTCAGAGTTCCATTAGAATTTCCACAAAAGCTGGCCACTGCACTAAATACCCATCTTAGTATTATCGTTCACGGTTTTCGAACCACAAAATCAAACGCAGCTTTTCTTTTATCCCATGCTTTCTCCATACCCTGTCAAACTATTTTCCCTTGATTTGAGAACTTTACAAATATCAGTAAAGGGCAACTTAGGAAAACTAGTGAAAATGTTAAGTACATAAAAATGGCCAACAATATTGTCAGATACATACAACAAAAAGCATTGGAAACTTTCTCAATATTTATAATGTCAAAGACAACAATAAATTGTGTGCATGTGTCCCTGAAAAGGAAAAATAACACACAACACATTGAACAGCAGCTCACATACAGAACCACACAACAACTGCCCTCTTACCTTGTACAGACGCCCTCAGATTACTTGAATCTTATTCCAGATACGTCACATAGCTGTCTACTTCGTGCACGAAACTTCTTCTTCCCGAAATTGACAGAGTTTGAAGTATCAAAATGTTTTAAACTGATAAGCTTCACAGTCTCTCACCAGTGATGACGCAGCTCACAACCCACATTACCAAACTTACATTTGCACTATTTTATCAGTTCATTTATATGTATGACTACTTAAAATGACCCCTTAGGTTTGTAGAGAAGTAGATTTTATTATAAAATTTGTAAGTTTCGTTTGCCTACTTCGTCTTTGACAAATGTCAATATCAGAGTCAACGTTTCGGTTTAACTTTACGTTGTCATGTGGAGAAAAAGCTTTTTCTTCTTGCAATTAGCATGTTGATTTAGGCTAAATGTCTCCGTGTGTCGTCTCATTGTGCAGTTTAATATGTAACAGTACGCAATGAAAGCAGAAATTAAGCTTCACACTATTAAGTCAAACTGACAGTATGCATTATTACAGTTGATATAGATGGGGCTATAATTCTCTACACTACCTAATTAGTATTGAAAACTGACGTTTTACTTCCAAATTGTATGTTGCAAAAGCCCGTTAACCTTATAAAATTCTTCCATGCCTGTTAACTCCAGAATACACAGTCTTCCACGCCTTTGTGTAGCGTATGTCCCTTTTATATCATTTATACACGCATGCACGTAAAATGATATGAATAACTTTACGCATTTTAAATTTTGCAAGAAAGGTTCTTAAACCACAAAAATACAGAACACACTTTAAACTTCAGTATCTATTGAAGTCGGGTAATAATCTTTACTGTTTATCACCACTCAACACCAGTTCAGTGTAAAATAAGCTGCGATGATATTTATGGATTACTTTACACTGGAATGTCAGATTATAAGGAAAATAAATTAAATCTCCTTACTTAGATTGATACTGTTACGTAGTAATTATGATCTTGATTGTTCCAAGCAACGAGGTTATATTTCACAACATTAGACCAACAAAATGTCAATAAATAAATAAATATCAGTAACATATATTCACTTGATTTACATCCATAAATTATAAAACTTAAATGTGTAAATTCGTACCTATGTTTACAAAGAAGTACATGTTCTTTGAAAATTGTTAGAATCTTTTTGCACGAAGCAAGAATAAATTGTTTCCTACCCTAACATAGCTTGTTAAAGAGCCACTGAATTTTATACGAGTTTTAAGTAACATTGCTTAATAACTATGTCACGAAGCTTGGCTTCCGCATTGGACACACGCATCACGTGGTAAATACACTGCCACGCCGGGCATCTGACTGAAATTCTGCTCAAGCCAGGCCGTCCTGTGTATGGTTCGATCCGACCAACCGCCAAGCAGCTCTGCTGACGTCACCGTTATTACGTACACTTTGACGTCACAAACAGATTGGTAAAATGTTAATGGGGGGGGGGGGGGGGGGGGG